>JAZKJV010005983.1:0-560369 GCA_037367405.1 Ottelia alismoides
TATAGGGTTAAATAATGTAGAATAATTAGGGTTAGTTAATTACAACACATAAATTAATAGTGAAGGTTAATTATTACTGAATGGTTGTGATTAGCTCAAGTAATAGAGATAATAATGATATTTATTTATGATAAATATGAGATTTATCACATACACTCCCTCATGGAAGCCCGGTCCCCCACTCCTAGCCTCCACGATCGTGGAACACCACCCACTGTCTCCTCCAGCAAGCCCCCCACCGCCTCCATCAGCAAGTCCCCCTCCCCCCACCACCTTTGCCAACAAGCCCACCCCCCTCCCCCCAACCCCCACCCACCCCATCGACCTGCAACAAATTCACCACCCCTCCAACCTGCCAGCCTTTAGCACGACGTCCACCACAAGCAAGAACCCAAACCCAACCCCCGAAACCCCCCCCCCCCCCCCCCCCCGTGGAAGCCCGACCCCAACTGCTAACCACCACCCCACCGCCTCCGCTAGCAAGAACCCCCATCGTTGTCGCATCTTCTAGTAAGAACCCCCATTAGCACTGCCAGCGAGACCAACTCCTCCTTGCAAGAATTTTTTCCTTTTCTTTTTTATTTTTACTAATCCTAGCTGTTAGATCGTAGATTAATTAGATTAACTCACTCATATAGTTGAGTTGACGTATTAAGCTAACAGAGGGGTATGGGCATGAGACGGAGTGACTATCCGGGATTTCACTTGTAATTCACGATTACATGGGGTTTTGATTATAATTACAAAATTACTCAGGATTATAGGTGTAAATATCCTTAATTATTTACATTTACAACTTTCTTTCTTATTCTACTTTATGAATTCCATCTGCATTCTTCTTAGTCAAGTGACACTTTAATTTTTATTTAACATGTAACATAATACGAGAATAAAAAGAAATATAACTTTAAGATAAAAAATATAAAATCCAACTATCATATTCTACTTCCTACAAGCCAACCTCACAAATTGACAATGCAAGCACTTGGTCTTTATGTCTCCTTCTCAAGTAGAGCTTACTTCATCTTTGATCAATTACCTATGTGTCATTCCCAACTCCATAAGCCCGCCTTCACTAGTATCATTTGATGTTCGAAGATGTGGAATACAATTTTCTTTCCCCCCTTATTTTCAAACCATAAATCGAAATGCATACATCTGATGGTGGTATTTTTACCTCCTAGGTTAAGTTCTTCCCTAATTATATGCTACCTTGCGGTTACATTCTTTTTGATCGAATGCCAATAAAACGATAATTTTCTATATTTTGATTATAAAGTATTTATAATTATTACCGTTGATTATTAATTGACCTAAATCAATTGTAGTAAATACTCTTTTTTTACATTGATTCAACATCAAAAACTTAATCCAAATATTAGGTGCTACTAATACGAGGATAAACCATGTGAGAGTGTGTGTGTGTGTATTCTAATATATAATCTAGTGGATCGGGGCGATATGGATTTGAATATTTAATGGATTGGATTTGAATGAGAAAATTTATAATCTGTTCAGATTGGATTGGACAGTATTAATACAAAATTTTATTCATATCCATGTGGCACCCCAAGAACCACTTATTTTTTATGCAAGTGGGTCTTAATTACTATAAAGAAAAATTAGGATGGATGTATCGTATGTTGTAACCCTTGCTGTAGCAGACTCTGGCTGTAGGAGCTACAGCTGTCTGATCACATATCTCCAACCTTGAGATGCGAGCCCACTATCCTCGACCCTCTAGAAAGATCGTCGGATCCTCAGCTGACGTTGCTCGTGCATTACAGCCCCTGCTGTAAAAGCCATTTAAAACATACGATTGGTTTCCTGTATATGAAAAGGTACATGGCTTGTTTAATAGCCAAATGATTCACCTCAAACTTATGATGTGCACTTCTTTGAAACCTTCTCTGTATTACATATTGATTATTAGAGTCGAGGTGTTGTTGAGTAGAGGATGCGAGTCCTATCTTGTTTTTTTAATGAAGATAATGCCAAGCTTGAGTTAACGAATGTGTCCAAAGTAACGGATTCTACATATGTTTTAAGAGAGAAATTATTAGGTATACCACTTGTGGATAAGATCAAGTTGAGATCTTATTGATACCAGGTACACAACCAAATTTCATGGTCTTGTATTGCATAGCACTTGTTAAGTTCATGAACCATGTTTAGACCTTTTTTAGATGACATTGTGGTTGTCTTCATCAATAAAATTTTTGATATTTCAAATCTATATAATTCAACAAAAGCAGTACTTCCTAATTTCTAGATAGACTAAGAAAGAATGGACTATACACTACCTGGGACTAGTTATATCTAGTGACGGAATCTTGGTTGGTTGAAGCTATCATCAAGTGGACAAGATCCAAGACGATTTCAGTTATTTAGAGTTTTCTCAAAATTACAGGCTCCTATCTTAGATTCGTTGGGATTCTCACAAGTTGCACTTTCATTGACTAGATTAACATGGAATAATGTACTTAGAGAATGCTGTAATGATTTTAGCGAGAGCTACCAAACTCTCAATGAGATATTGACATCCATATTCAAACGTGCATATCTTCAAGAGAGGGGTGAGTGTAGTGTACTCCGATACATCACTTTGAAACTTGCATTGTGTCTTCTGCAAAAGAGCATGTCATTGACATTTCTCAAAAAGAACTACCAAATACACGGCTTGGAATTGTAAATTATAATGGACACCCTCGAGACGGTAATACTACATGTGTGTGTGCACGGGTAAGTTTGTGTGGGTGTGTGCGTGTATGTGCGTATGTGTGTGTATGCGTAGGTTTAATGGAGCTATCCCTATGGGAGCTAAACTTGGTTAATCCTGCACTAATTTTTTTATTCCTTAAGGTTTCTAAAAATACCTGGGAGATTAGTCCACTAGATGACAATATGTTGCTAATCAAATTTCATATAAAATAGACACTCCTAACATGGCTATCTATAAAGAGTCAATTTCAGCAAGAAACCCCTAAAATTTATCAAGCTTAATGGATATGATAGATGTCTTGAATTAAGTCGAAATTTGAATGAGAATGTGACATCATATAGTGATCTACATACCTTCTTGTGTTCGAAAAATACCATAGGAATAAAAAAATAAGGGTGGGGGTATCCGAGTTGGCTCCTCATGAGGGTAGCTCCATTAAATCCAATACGTAGGGTGTGTTTCAAATGGGGCTGAGGTTCACCACAAAAGTGGTGAACCATCAACGAGATCTATAGGATTTTGATGCATTGGTATGTTGTCAAAAGGTTTTTCAGTCGTTTTATTTCCATTTAAATTTGAATTCCATTTAGTGAACAATTATACATTTTTTATCATTTTAATTTGGAACTTTTCGTTTATTTCCTTATTTTTCAACTACTGAAAACATTCCTAGCAAATGTAATTTACTGTAGATTTCTGTAATATGCGAATACGATTTTGTAGATTTTAGATTCGATATTGTAAAAGTTAAACAATGTGTTTTTCACATTTCCAATTATTATTTTTTGTATATTATTATTTGCATTTGTAAATTTTTATTATCTTTTTTAATATGCATAAGTACTTATAGTTTCTTTGAGGTGTATAGCATTGTGTGGATCTTTGTAACTGCTTTGAGTTTCTTTTGTAAGTTTTCCATGTTCCTTTGTAAAACCATATGCTTTCTTTGTAACATTTGAGTAGAGATCTGCAAAAAAAGTAGAGTGGTAGGAGTTGATAAAATGTAGAAAAAAGATCTGAGATTTTAATAGTAATTGAGATTTGTAGAAATGATTCAATATTTGTCCGAGACTCGAAAATAACCACTCATCTCCGATGCCTCTGTCACGTGCCACCAAGACGTGCTCATCCTTCGCCACACGTCGTGCCTCCATCATCTTGTTGGACATGGAAGGCCACAGCGATCCATTATGCAAGAATTGTTATTGTAAATATCATTCTCTGATCTGAAGTGAAGAATAACTAATTTGCATAATAGATCCATTAGTACAACTAGGGTTATGTACTATGGCCATCTTGATGATCATATAGATGTTGATTCAATTATTGAATCATAGAGGTGGGTGATTGTGTGATGTCTAAAAGGTTAGACTGGGGACTCATCAAGCACCTTCAAATGATTATTAAGAGATGTTCTCCAGCCTAAGTAGGAGATGGCAATCCTTTCTCTCATGGGTTGATATCTACATGTTCTCTTGATGCAGGCCTTCAGCATAGGAATAGAGATTCAGAGGTGTTAGATAAGTTAGGTCAAAGAGTTGACTTAGCGAGATCAAGATAACCAAAGACCTATGTTGTATGTTGTCAAGATATTGGCACGCATCCTCTGACCGAAAACAGATGTATTACTATATGTCTGAGTATGTACATTTGGCAGACAGAGAGATTGATGACTTAATGAAGGTCTATACATCGACAAGATGGTGTGCATACAAGGGCATATGAGTAATACAATCTCTCAAAGGGATCATACAGGTCCATTTACTGTTTTGATTAAAACAAAACCGTAAATCCAATCTTCTCATTGCATCTGAATCACATTCAGATCACTATCCAACATTTGGACCAATATTAAATTACTTCTCTATTTAAAGGAGTCATAAAAATCCAAACCTGTCTCATCACTTTCTAGGAATGGAAGCATCAAGGTTACGCAATCATTTATGATCACATCACCCTCAGGTATTCCTAATCCTGTACATCCTGCATATAGGAAGACCTAGAATAAAACCGAAGTTTTAGATATTTTTATACTATCTTCTTAAAGGTCTTATCATTAGGTTTCTCATTTGATCATTGGGAGTCAGTATCGACCATATACTATCATACCTAGGTGTTGATCATATACTTTCTAAAAGCATATATCAAACCTTACGAATTCAGTCAAGCTTCCAAAGCGAGATGAACGTACATGAAATTTGATCCTTCCCGATATCTCATGAGTGAGCTCATGTCTTCCAGTTTGGTAAATGAACTTGTATGATCCCTTTGAGAGATCGTATTACTCATATGTCCTTATATGCACACCAACATGTTGGTGTATAGATATTAATCAAGACATCAACCTATCGATCTGCCAAATGTACATACTCAAACATATAGTAATACACCTATCTCTGGTCATAAGATGCAGGCCTATATCGTGACAACATATGACACAGGTCTTTGGTTTTCTCAACCTCGCTAAGTCAACTATTTGACCTAACTTATCTAACACCTCCAAATCTCTATTCTTGTGCAGAGGACCTGCATGGAGAGGTCGGTTAGATATCAGCCCGGGAGAAAGGATTACCTCTCCTACTCAGGTTGGAGATCATATCTTAATAATCATTTGATGGTGCTTGTTGAGTCCTTTATCTAATTCTTTAGATATCACATAAGCACCCGCCTCCATGATTCAACAATTGAATCAACAGTTGTATGGTCATCAAGATGGGCATGGTACATAACCCTAATTGTACTAAGGGACCTATTACACAAAATAGTTAATCTTCATTTCAGATAAGGGAATGATATTCACAATAATATTTATTGCATAATGGATCACCGTGGGCTCGCATGTCCATCAATCTCCCACCAGCCTAAAGAGCCATTAATGGGTTAATCTTTAAACCCTCACTCATGTATTGAACATAAGCTATTTAATATATCTAGGTTAAATGATCAATCACTTTATTTCCGAAAGACTACGCCAAGTCCTTTTACGACACTTGCATATCTCCTAGTGATAGTGCTCACATCCGATGCGAATGTTGCATCTTATGCAGTCAATACTCAATCTTGTTAATTATAGTGTCTTTAACACTACAATTCAATAACTGTTATAATCAGTATATAATTTCTATTATCCTTATCAGAATGCCCTTATTCCTGGAGATCTCTATCTCCTAAAACTAAGACCTAAGACCCAGTTTTATGTCTTATAAGGCATTTGTAGTAAAGATCTTTTAGATCACTATCTATAAAGTCTTAAGTTATTGAAGATAAGAATTTGAGATCACTATATATGAAGTCTTGTCATCTTTGAAGATATTGTGTTTTATCTCTATAGTAGGATTAGTAATAGTTTACTACTCTCATCTAGCATACACTTGGCTTCTCGTAACTAATGCACAAGGGCAAACAGTTTTAGAATTCACTTAACTCCTTGAGGTCATATCCCTTTAGATAGTTTAGTACCATATCTTAAGGGAAGAAATCCTTCCTTGGAGTTTTCCAAGAACGGAATATGTCCAAGTGTACCACTTAATGTGACAGTTCCAATACCGTCTTCTCTTTGCTTTCTGAACACCTTCAAAACTAAGATCTGAGGTATCTTTGAGATCTTTCATCTCAAGGTATGGAATAGCATATTATAAATACTTATTATCATCCTTATATCATTCCAAATGATTAGGATATTATCTATATTTAGCACGATGAATACAATGACACCCCCACTAAGCTTCACATGGGTCATCATGACTCTATTTGAAATCATAACCTTTATAATTTCATCAAATATGATGTTCCAACTACAAGAAGCTTATTTGAGTACATGGATGGAGTTCTCTTACACACTTTATGTTCCTCAACTATGAAGCTCTGGGGCTACTTCATATGAATATCCTCGTTGAGGTATTCATAGAGGAATGCAACAATGACTTCCATCTTGAAGATGTCAAAGTCAAGTTGTGTATATATAGTTAGCAACATTCTAATGGGTTTAAGCATGGTCACATGATGGCAAGTCTCATCGCAAGCGGTGTCTTCTCTCCGTGTATATCTTGTGGATACGGGTCATGCTTTGAAGGTCTCTACCTTCTCATCAGGTTCTCTCTTTCTCCTGAAGATCCATTTACACCTAATAGGTTTGGCCTCTATAGGAGGATCCTTTAGGGTCCATATACAACACTTGTTTAGACTTTATTGCTAACATACATCTCTCCATGTCATGATCCTTAGAAGATTCATTATATGAAGTCGGATCATTGTTAGAATTACTTGACACATGGAATCCATTCTCAAACTAATTTGAAGAGGTATTAGTGTTTAATTTTCCTTTTAGTTTCTAATTTTCAAGAGCCTCATTATCTTCCCAAGATTAAATGAGTTGCTTCACTTCATTTTTATCTTGATTCTCAAGAGAGTCATCCTCTAAGATTCATATCCTTAGAGATGAGATCTTTTAAGAATCTCAAGGTCATAAATTAGGTATCCAATACCATCCTTTATTTTCATATGAAGTAGCATTCTCTAGTGCTAGATTCCAGTTACTTGCATCCACGACATGGTCATGGACCAAGCAACCCTAAATCCTCAAGTGTCCAACACTAGGCTAGGTTTTAAACCATAGCTTATGAGGGTTTTCGGGTTTGAATCCGCATGGAATCTTATTAATGATATATAATATAGTCTCTACTATGAAGCCCTGGGGCAACTTCATATGAATATCCTCGTTGAGGTATTCATAGAGGAATACAATAATGACTTCCATCTTGAAGATATCAAAGTCAAGTTGTGCAACTATAGTTAGCAACATTCTCTTGGGGTTTAAGCATGGTCACAAGAGAGCAAGTCTCATCGCAAGCGATGTCTTCTTTCCATGTGTATCTTGTGAATACGATACTTGCTTTGAAGGTCTCTTCCTTCTCATAAGGTTCCCTCTTTCTCTTGAAAATCTATTTACACCTAATGGGTTTGACCCCTAGAGGTGGATCCTCAAGAGTCCATATACAACACTTATATTTGAAGTCTACTTTAGACTTTATTACTAATATACATCTCTCCATGTCATGATCCTTAGAAGCTTCATCATATGAAGTCAGATCATTGACACATGGAATCCATCCTCAAACTAATTTGAAGATGTATTAGTGTTTCATCTTTAATTGTCCTTTTAGTTTCCAATTTTCAGGAGCCTCATTATCTTTTCAAGATTAAATGAGTTCATTCACTTCATTTTCATCTCGATTCTCAAGAGAGCCATCCTCTAAGAATCATATCCTTAAAGATGTGATCTTCTAAGAATCTCAAGTTCATAAACTAGGTATCCAATATCATCCTTTATTTTCCTAATGAAGTACCATTCTCTAGTGCTAGATTCCAGCTTACTTGCGTCCATGACATGGTCATGGACTAAGCAACCATAAATCCTTAAGTGTCCAACACTAGGCTACTTTCCAAACCATAGCTTATGAGGGATTTCGATTTTAGATCCGCATGGAATCTTATTAATGATATATAATGTAGTCTCTACTATGAAGCCCTACAGCTACTTCATATGAATATCCTCGTTGAGGTATTCATAGAGGAATGCAATAATGACTTCCATATTGAAGATATCAAAGTCAAGTTGTGCATCTATAGTTAGCAACATTCTGATGGGTTTAAGCATGGTTATACCTAGAAACTAAGAGATAATTATGCTAGTATTAATCATTGATGAAATCATGTCACACATGATCCAATTGCATCTTCCTACAACTCTATTGAGTTTAGGAGTATTAGGAGGAGTGAGATAAGAATGATATTGCTATCTCCATAAGATATTCCTTGAAATACATCTAATAGGTACATGCTACCTAGGTTACATCAAATTCATTTCATCTTCCTTCGGACTTTGGTTCTAAACCAAAATTGTGAAATCTTTCAACATTTCAAAGGATCTAAGGTGAAAGAAAGAAATCTCGTATCACAAAAATCAACGATTAATATCACATATCATCAATGTTATTATGATATAGATGAGACCTTGAATACCTTGGCATCTAACTCCATTCCCAGAGAAGGGTGCATTGGACATTTTCTACTTTTAATACAATATTCACATGTATATAAGATTTGAAATTTTAGACCCTCTAAAGTTTCATCTCTTATTTGTCTATTGATCTCATCAACAAACTTATGTACAAGGCTTGATGCCATGTCATTTTCAAATGATCTTCATCCTCCTATTGATCTTTTAAGATTTAATTTTTAGTATTTAGAAATATTAATGAAATATTCATCAATATTCCAATTTAGTAGAATTCTTAGATGTTAGATTACTATATGAAATTCTTTATGATAGGTTTATTCCAGAATTCATGTTTTATTTCCAATATTTAGAAATAAACAATGAGTGTATTCTAATATCTAGGTCATAGAGATATTCTCTAAGACCAAGGCTCTATCACTGAAAATATGATCTTTCTATCCAAATGAGATTGTTGTAACAATTGCATCCACATATATGTGGATGAATTATTAAACCTGAAGATCAGATTTTCTAATTTTCTAAAATATATGCAATAATTACAAGTGTTATTAAACAAATAAGATACAATTATTATTCTTTGATCTTATCCAATAAGTACGTCAATATCAATGATTATATGTGGATAAACAATTATTTCGATGCATTATACGAGTTATTCTCTAAGGATCCTAGATAGTCTAGATAGTCATACTATCAGTACATCAGCTTATTGCAGTATTGGTATTCATCCAACTCTTTGGATGTCATAGAGAAATCACAAAAGTACAATCAACCCTTTGACTTTCCTTATTACTTGGGTTAGACCCATGCTTCCACTGCGCTCCTTCATCATGGTTTAAGACAAAGGATCTCTTATATTGAACTCAAAAGATCTCAATATAAGAGTATTTTAACAGTTATACATGCTTCATTCAATTCATACTAATATGAATAATATGAAGCTTCATGAATGACTAGAGTATAGATAATAGAATGATGACACCCATCATATTTACATCTATCTTAACTTCAAAGACTTTTGGTTCCAGCAGGTACTCAAATATTTTGAGTACATCTTCTCTTATCGATCCGCTATTCTGCATAATGCAGTGAACCATATCATTCATGATGAAATGTAGAGATCCCATATGTATGCCAAAATAGCTTCTTAGATTTTTATAAGGATTATTTGACAATTATGATCATCATCGACTGATACTTCTAACTCGATGGGAGATCAAGACTATATAGATACACAAACCCTAGGTTGTTGTCATATTGTCTATTTAATTATCATTCCTCATTATCATGAGGAAACTTGCATATTATAATCAAATACATTATGTGTCCAATTGCAAGTACAATATCATGATTATGGATCCAATCCATGATAGTTTACATGTTATTATTGAGTATATCATTGAGTGAGTTTAATGAGAATTATCTGAAATAAGATATTTATATATTACTTTGATTTAGGAATTTTTATATCAAAGTTGTCTTGCCTTGTCAACACTGAAAGTTCATTCCCTTATTCACTTTCAATGTAAGAGATATACTTACCATTATATCTCAAGCAAGATATGAGATCTCCTTTCTTAGCTTTGTTACATCTCAATAATATGAGAACTTTCAACTCGAATAAAAAGAAGCAAGAAGCCAAGTATTCACTCCTCCTTGCAAGTCCAACTTGCATTCCCAATTCCATCTTTAACACCCGGTCCCACCACCCCTAAGATGATGTTTACCCGTCATTAATTGAACCAACCGTCAACAAGATTATAACTCACTATGCGCAATCCAATGTCACCACAATAACATGAGGACTCAATATTAGGGTCACTACACATACAGACTTACTTTTTCGAGAAGAAAAAAGCTCGATCCAGATTCGCTTGTATGTAGGACCTTTCACTTCGGAAAGGCATCTCTTACATACAATCCCTGGTGACGGAACCTTCGCTTTAACAGAAGACCATGGATGTGACTTATGTGATCCTACGTATCATGTTCAAATTCTAGTTAATTATTATGAATCATATTCACATAATTAATTCCTCCAAGGGAATAATATCTTTATTCATAATAGAGTATTCAAATTAATTAACATACAATTTTGATTATTACTTGAAGGATGGTGTAATCTCAAAATACTTATTATTAGAATTTTAATAATTAGAAAAATACATCGTGATCACTTCAAGCATTATCCTTTCCTTACCCGTTGTCACGAACAATACCGATGGAAGTGGGACTGACCGTTCACAAAGTAACCTACTACCGCAACTCTACCTAACTAGACACCATATCCGCCTCGGGTTAGGATAATAAAATTTCATCATTTTCTATTTGAGACGATAATCGGTATATCAAACGAAGTTCATATAATATTTATCCAAATATTTTTGATTAATATTATAAGACGATTTTATAAACAAATCCCAAATATTATTCAAGCAACCACGTTTGTTGGAAAGTTTGTTATAATCATATCGATCCATATCATTATCTTATCATATTGGTTATTGCAATGATATTTCACAAATACTCATCATAATTATTTCATAAAATTAACCATTAATTTTATTAATTGATGAAATGATAATCACAAGGCTCTTAATTAGGAAAGTAATTTTCAGATTGACCTAAATCATGCAAAATAAGTTTTCATAAATCATGCAAAATAAGTTTTCATAGTTTACTAATTTAATTTACAACAGAATCCAAGTGATTTGCATGTATTTCAAAGTCCTTTAAAACCGTAAATAACTCTTTAATTATGCCAAGATTCGCCATCCTCGAAATAATGGATACTTGTTGACTAAAAATATCATAACTTGAGCAAATGGATTCCAAATCATGAAAACTAAAGTACCACGGTTTCCTTATTTAATGTAAAGCATATTTCAATTGATAATTTCATTTTTAAACACTTCTAAACACGGTGAAAAATAATACAAAACATGGCTACGTGAACAAAATGCGATGAAAAATTTACAAACCCTAAAGTGCTCATGTCGTCATAGGTTTATAGATCGTATCCAAAACCTCCAACTTATAGATCTGAAACCACTTGAAGGATATGGGAAAATCTTTAAGCACGTCACGAAAGAGGGAGGATCATATCATATGTGATCGGGAACGACTAGTCGTACTAGATGCTCGGGGCAGTGGAATTTAATTTTTTTTTTAATGTGATAAAACCACATAATCCAAGAACACTTTTCAGACCATTTCATATAAATCACAAACAAGTATTAGGTTTACCTCTTGAAGCGTGGTTGCGATCGAGTTTCTAAATGAAGAGATCTCATGTCTCAAGTCCGATCCAGCGGAGGAGACGCTTGCAAGTGCGTTAATGAAACGCATGCTATTCGCAATCTATATTGATGATCCAAGCAGAGAATCTCCTAATCTTGTCACATGAGATCCGATGTCTTCTTCAAAAGCGAGGCGCACAGAAGGACAAAGAGATCCATGAGAAAACGATCCGACAGTATAACATCGATGTGACATGATGGAGACTCCCTCTAGGGCTCCATAGTGGGAAGCAACAATAAGAAAGAGAGACTTGGCATGTAGAGAGAGAGGGAGAGCATTCGTTGTGTGTATTTAAAGAGCAAGGGTTTCCTATTCTTTTATAATATTTTGGGATTTATGGATCTCAATCTATAGAAAACACAAAATCATTGAATGAGATTGATTTGTGTTTCTTTCAATGACCATGATCTTGTTGTAAAATCACAACAATAATTAATTTAATTCAATATATATTGAATAATTATAATAAATTAATTTCAAACTAAATAAATTATCCTTGGAGATAATTAGGAAGGAGATTAACCTCCTACCATAAAAGGAGGGGACAACCACCCATTCCAATAAGGACTTGGTGGTCGTCCACCACCTTTAAGTGGTTAGGTACAATCTCCTTCCAATTCCATGATATTACATCATATAATGAAAATATCCAATATTTACAACAACATTTTTTGTAAATTATCTCACAAAAATAATTAAAAATTATCTTGTAAACATTGCAAACATGCAATTGGAAATGGTAGATCCGCAAGATCTGAATTTGAGATATGATCTCAATATCCAAGTCACTATATGTGGAATGTATAATCGTCATGTCCTTATCCCCAGGTATCCGCAGAGAAAGCGCATTATCCTTGAAAGAGCTCAAGGATAATTTCAATGTTGATGTATGTATCCGAGCATTGAGAAAATTTATAATTAAATATGATTTACTTATCCTGAATAATATGAATTTGATAAATATTACAAAGAGGGTTATCTAAGATAATCGAATGTGGTTTAATTATCGTCGATAAGAATAATGTGAATGTGATTTATATTATTTGGGTACATGAGAATAGAGATCCAAGATGATTAGATGTGATTTAATTATCATTGATATGAATAATGGAGATATGAATAATGGGGATAGCACTATCCAAATTATTTATATATATTTTATAAATATTATTTATAATATATTAGAGAGAGCTTATTGTGATTTATATTTGTTGATTAATTGTTGATTTGAATTGGATTCACATTGGATAATTAAATTGAAAATATAATTTACATTTTATTTTGGGTTGTAAATGTGATTCACAAATTTCCAATGGCATGATTGCAATGTTCACAAGATAATTATGAATTATTTTTGTGAGATAATATACAACGAATGTTGTTGTAAATATTGGAGATTTTCCTGAGATAATGTAATATCATGGAATTGGAAGGAGATTACAACCAACTAACTAAAGATGGTGAACGACCACGAAGTTCTGATTGGAATGGGTGGTTGTCTCCCCCCCCCCTTATGTCTCCTTCCCAATTATCTCCAAGGATAAGAGATCTAATTTGAAATTAATTTCTATTGACTATTCAATATATATTTAATTAAATTAAATTAATTATTGTTGTGTTTTTACAAGATCATGTTCATTGAAGGAAATACAAATCAATCTCATCTATTGATTTTGTGTTATCCATATATTGGGATCCATGGACTCCCAAAATATTATATAAGAAGAAGCAATCTTTGCTCTTCAAATGCACACAAAAAATGATCTCTCCTTCTCTCTCTACATGTCAAGTCTATCTCTATCTTATTGTGGACATCCACCATGGAGCCCTAGAGAGAGTCATCATCGTCGTCGCATCGCGTTATGCTGCCGGATCATTTGCTCATGGATTTTTATCTCCTTTCCTTGCTCGTGAAGAAGATATCAGATCTCGTGTGACAAGATCAGGAGATTCGTTTCTTGGATTATTAACATGGATTGCGATAAGTACGTGTTTCATCAATACGCTTGCAAGAGTCTCCTCTGTTGGATCGGACTTGAGACTAGAGGTCTCTTCGTTTAGAGACTTGATCGTAGCCATACCTCAAGAGGTAAACCTACCACTTGTTTGTGGTTTATATGAAATGATCCGAGAAGTATTTGTGGATAATGTGATTTCATTGTATTATTTTTTTCAAAAATTCCGCTACCCCCGTGTAACTAGTACGACTAGTCATTCTTGATCACATATGATGCGATCCTCATGTTTCCTTGATGCGCATAAGGATTTTTTCATATCCTTCACATCTATTGTCATCCACCAACCCCTCCTCATCATGTATTGTTGTCATGATACAAAGGAGGAGAGGTATGGGGCCATGCTCCTCATCATCACAAACCGCCACCGAGAAATCATAGAAAAAACCCAAATCCGTGCATGAAACCCAAAATAAAAAACCCAAATCTACAAAAAAAATCATATTTGAAAAGATCCACGATCTGGATTTGAGTGATAGGGCTCAAATGGAAGATTTTGAATAAAAGAATGAAGATTGAGAACATGATCTTCTATCCAAATGCACTGGCATCGCCTCCACATAGATCTAGAGTCGCCACCGTCGTGAGTCATGCCTCCCTCATCCTCATCGCCATCTCTCCCTTACCACACACCACCCTCCATCTGCTCTAGTTTGACGTCAATATAGAGAGAGAAAGATAGATTGTGGAAATTATCATTAATTAAAAATCGGTTGTCGCATTCTATTTTTAGAATGTGAAAATGATGAAAATGGGTCTATCATCAACTAAAAATTAACATTATACATATTTAATATCAATCAAAAGATTAAAATCTAAAAGCTCATATTAATAGCTCTCCATAGGGTTGGTGAGCCTCGATCTCATCTGATGTATGTATGTATGTACGTACGAACGTACGTACGTATGTAGGTATGTACATACATACGTACATAAGTACGTACATACATATCATGCATGTATGTATGCATGCATGCATGTATGCTTGGATGCATGCGTGCATGTATGCATGCGTGCATGCATGCCTGTATGCTTGGATGCATACATGCATGCATGCATGCATGCATGTATGTATATATGCATGTATGTATGTATGTATGCATGTATGCATGTATGTATGTATGCATGTATGCATGCATGTATGTATGCATGTATGTATGTATGCATGCATGTATGTATGCATGCATGTATGTATGTATGCATGTATGTATGTATGTATGTATGTATGTATGTATGTATGTATGTATGTATGTATGTATGTATGTATGTATGTATGTATGTATGTATGTATGTATGTATGTATGTATGTATGTATGTATGTATGTATGTATGTATGTATGTATGTATGTATGTATGTATGTATGTATGTATGTATGTATGTATGTATGTATGTATGCATGCATGCATGTATGTATGTATGTATGAATGCATACAATGCATGCATGCATATATGTATGCATGTGTGTAGGTTTGTATGTATGTGTGTGTGTGTACATGTGTAAATGTATGTGTGTGTATATGCATGTGTATATATGTATGTATATGTATACATGTTTGTGTGTATATGTATATATAAGAATTACTTAAAATAAGATTGGGGCTCACCATCTGCATTGTGAGCCATCAATCGCATCTATCTATTTTAAATCACACAGATGGAATAAAAGACCCATCAATTGCATTAATTTAATAGTGAGAAACTCTTTTTGAACACTATGTCACGTTCTAAAAATATATTGTGACAATCCATAACATAAATATCTAATGAACTCTCTCTCGTGTTGGTGGCGACAGCGGTCTGGAGATCTGGAAATGGTGCACGCAGTGAGGAGGAGCTCCCCCCCCCCCTCCCAATGATGGTGTGTGGCAAGGAGAAGCATAGCTCCCTCATCCTCTTTCTTGATGTCAATGTGCAGCGATGAGGAGCATGCACCCCAATCTCCCAACAGTAGTGCACAGAGAGAAGCATAACTCCTCCCCTTTCTCTCCCGATGATGATGTGTTTAGGTTGTCAAGATCTTTCTTGTGACTTGGACACTCTTCCATGTGGTGATTTGAGATCTTTTTGCTTTCGGATTTCTAGGCGGCATACGGGGATGGGGTTGTGAGGAAGGTGACGGTGATGGAGCCATGGGCACTAGCCGCAAGCAGGGCAAAGGAGGGGGTACGACCTGGAGGAGGGTGGAGGAAGTATCTTTTTATAAATATTATATCATCTTTTACAAACGTCAATTGTTTTTTTACAATCTCAATTACTATTTACAATGTCATATCTTTTTTTATATTTTATCAATTTCTAGCAGTCTACTTTTTGTTGCGGATCTTTACTTAATATTACAAAATGATCATGTATTTTTACAAGGAATGTTTGGAAAGAATAGAAAGGAATGTAAAACAATTACAAAGATCTATTTACACACAAAGACGTATAAAGGGAGCATGAATTTTACAAAGATACACCAAAAAACTACAAAATTTCATGTAAAGCTGATATTCCTAACATGTCCATTTGGAAGAGTTCAATTTTAGCAATTCTGAGACTGTTTGAAGTTGGAAGTCTTGATGGATGGATTATAAGTCTCAAAATAAGTTGAAATTTGATTAGCATCGTGATGATATATGATGATCTAAATCCCACATAGTTTCATTTCAAAATAAATAAATAAATAAGACTTTTGTGATATCGATGTATTTAAGTTACATGTACGTTAGGGCTGAGGAGCTTGCACTAATGTGCATGTACATTTACATGCACCGATGTCACAAACGCCCTTTTTAGAATAAAACCTCAGGAAATCTACTTATAACTATTAGTGGAATACGGGTTTCAAATTTCGTTTAAAGTAGACATTCCTAACATGTCCATCTGGAAGGTCTAAATTTCATCAATTTTGAAATCATTAAAATTTCATAGTCTTGATGGATGAGTTAGAACTCACGAATTAAGTTGAATTTTAAATTTCATCATGGTGATATATGGTGATGTATGTCCCATATTATTTCATTTAAAAAAATAAAAAATAAGGTCATTTTATGGCACCGATGCATGTGAAGTTACATGCACCTTGGTGCAAGCTCCCCAACCCGTATGTGCCCATGGACACACACAACTTTGTGTGGCACTAAGTTTTAAATATCAAAGTCCTATCGTGAATAACATCCAACATTAATAAACAACGAACAACTTTGATGAAATAAATCCAACATAACTCGATGGATGGGTTACATAACTCTAACTGATATGAAATTTTAACAGAATGTGTATTTTATGATATGAATGGAGATCAAGAGCTTTGATTTATATTTTAATTTAAAATTATTTAGTTTATATCTATGGGAACACACACTTATGTGTGCCCATGTGCTATTTTTCCTTTTTCTCGTAACACACACATATGGAGTTGGAAAGTATGCACCAATGTGCATAAAAGTCTACATGGCAAGTGCCAAAAATGTCCCAATTTTTTATCTATTTTTTTGAAATGAATCCTTTGGAGATTTAGGTCATAATAAATCACCATGACGTTATTCACATTTCAACTTATTTTGAGGCCTATCCATTAAGTAATCAAATTTTAATGGAATCTCAATATTGCTGAAATCGATCCTTTATAGGAATATGTTAAGCATGTCTATGTTCTCATCAAATGGCACTCAGTTCATATCTGTAACGATCATTGAAAAGGTTCAAAGAAAGGTATACAAAGTTTGAAACACATTATCCACTTAATAATCTAAGAAAATCCCCCAAGAATTCATTTCAAAAAAATCGAAAAAATGACGTTTGTGGCACCGATGCATGTATACTTATATTTACCATAATGCATACTCCCAAACCTCTCTCTCTCTATATATATATATATACATATATGAGAAAAAAGAAAAAAATATGCTCATGAAAAGAAAAAATAAGCCCATGAGCTCACAACTATGTGCTCTCATAAGGAAAAAATGCATATTTTTTAATTAAAATATTAGTCTAATCTATTGATCTTGATATATATTATAAAAATAAGATTGTTTTAATATTTGGGATCATTTAGAGTTTTGTAACTCATCCATCGGGCGATGCTGAATTAATTCATTACAGTCATTGATTGTTTATTATTGTCGGATTGTGTGTTTGCTTGGACTTGGGCATTTAAAACTTAGTGGGCACACGATGCAGTATGTGTCCATGGGCACATACTCCTTGCCTTCTCTCTCTCATAGTACCCGAACGGAGTTATATAGATGATGGAAAGGGACGAAATGGTGCCTACTGCTGCACCACACTGTCCGGTTCTAGACATTTACATATCCCACCCTTGTCCGGACTCTATTAGAATGTTAAGGGGGGCTTCAATCCTGCCTCTTGATCCCCATCTTAGCTCGGTTCCACGTAGCCTTCTTCCTTTATTGGGGACATTGGATCCTCGAGATCGTCGAGAGGAATAATATTCTAGCTCTTCCTTCTCAATTTATGTTTAGATTTCATGTTTTCGAATTAGAGTAATGTGTAAGGATTACAACAGAAGTTCATATTAAGTAAATAGATGGACAGTCAAGCAAAGGTTGTCTTCACATTCAGAGAAATAGCATGAGTAGAAAGACATGAAAGAAAAAAATGCTGAAACAGACCTCTTCACTTTTTAACCATGAGCTATTTTCTTTCTCACAGGTCGACAAAACCAGCACACTGAAAGAGAAAGAAAATCGATGTCCGAAGATGAATGTAGGTGATATAGAAAAGCCTACAAATAAGTGCCTTTCAAATGAGATTGGGTCTCGATCTAATGACTTGTCATTGAATATTGTAATTCGAGCATTTTGTTTCCTTTTAAATTTGAAATTTATTTAATAATGTCAATTACCATTTTAGGCTCATTTTAATTTGGAATATTTTATTGATTTTTTATTTGATGATTTTCAAAAACGTTCTTAACAAATGCAATTTAATGTAGATATTTGTAAACATGAAACCATTATGTAGAATTTTGAGTCAATTATGTAAAACTCAAACCATACAATTTATTGCATTCCCATTCAATAGTTTTTTTGTGAATTATTATTTTCATTTGTAACTTTTGTATTGTCCTTTGTAACGTGTCATAATCCCTCATTTCATGGGAACACCAATGAGGAGCTGTACATTCACCTGCAGTAGTTTTTTCGCATCTGTAGGATTACCCACCACCCTAACATCATGTTGGGTGGAGTGAAGATGAGTGTGTTCCCCCTCAGCTTACAATACAAGGCTCTCTATTGGGTCAATCTTGTAGGAAAGGCCGTGATGGCCTGGAAGGAACTCGAACCTGTGTTCCTTCATAAGTTCTACCCTCTTGGTCAGCTCAACCAAATGCGAGTCATGATCACAACTTCTCCCAGGCTACCCATGACTATCCATGAAGCCTGGGAGCGATTTTCATATCTGCATGAGAAATGCCCCACCATGATATACCGAGGACCAATCTGGTCTAGCACTTTTTTAGGGGCCTGAATGTCGAGATCCAAAGACTGGTCGATGTTGCCTGTGGGGGGTCCCACTTTAACAATGATGAATATGTGGTATGGCCGATCTTTGAAGAAATGGTTGAGGGAGTGGTTGTCCTCTCTTCATCACGTGCGTACCAGAGATAGCCTCGGTTACTCCACAAGCCAGTTCACATGGCAGCATCCCAAGAGGTAGAGAAAGATGAGAGCTCCAATCTTAGTATCATTTGGGTTCTCTCTCTCTTTATGTATGTGTGTGTGTGCGTGTGCGTGTGCTTGTGCGTGCACGTGTGTGTGTGCATGTGCGTGTGCGTGTGCGTGTGCGTATGTGTGTGCGTGTGTGTAGAGGAGTGGTCCTATGAGAGCAAAAAATTGTGAGAGCAAGAGAGGAATGATTCTGGACCACATGATTCTGTTTTCTCTCTCCTATTCTTCTCTCTCCTGGGTGAATCATAGTATCACTCCTATATGTATATATATGTATGTATGTATAGGTATATATATATATTATGAGATACTTCAAATGAGATTGGGACTTATCATCCCTACGGTGAGCACTCAATCTCATCCCTCTATTTTAAATCACAAGGTTGTAATTAGTGACATATTAATTATATTATTTTAATGCTTGAAAATCTATTTTAGTCACATTCTAATTATAGAATGTGATAACTATATGACCTTATTTCTCTCTCTCTCTTGATCTCTCTCTCTCGACAGTGGTGATGACATGCATATCTGGGAAAAGCAGCATCTTGAAGATATGAAAATGATGCAGCTTAGATATCTGTATGCGACGACATGGAGCCCTCTCATCTCCTCGTCGAGGGCTTCCAAAGTGAAGGGTTTGGAGGGGTAGCAGATGACTCACACCTCCCTGATACTAAAACTCAGACCAGCCACCCTCTTCACCATGTCACCACTCTCCTCCGACTACCATGGTTGCAGCCCCTCCCACCATGGATCTTTGGAGCGAAGGAGGATGTGGTGGAGGTGCTTTGAGATAGAATGGGATGTCCTTGGAGGAAAAGGGGGATTATAAATGAAAAAGAGGGAAAGGGGGGGATTAAGAGGCTATGTATGTTCGGTTGGAGGGAGAGTGTAAGGAGGAATAAGTGGCAGTTATTGACTTTACTAGTTCGGTAGAAGGGAGAGGATAAAGAAGGATAAGGAGGTTATGTTAGACAAAATTGTTAAATAAACGGAAGTTATTTATATTTTCTTTTTTGTGAAAAGGCAGGAGGGACAATGATCAATGTCATCTCTCATCTTAGACTCCAATATCAAAACGTTGATTGTCAATGGATAAAAAATTAAAGGAATACGAAGGGACATCACTCCTTATTCATCAAAAGAACACTCCCGTAACATTTTGAGCACAGATCATTATCTTGTTAAGTCATGAGATAATAGATTTTGCAACGCCACTGCAGTAAGGTCATCCATGGCATATTAGAAGGCTTCACATTTAAGGATAAGTCTTAAATTGCTAGTCGTATATATAGCTACTTTTTTTCGTAATGAATGATCAAAATCGTCATATACGTCTTCCCATAATCCAAATTAGGTCTAATATTAGTAGTTCTACTCTACTCAATACAAAAAAATGGTATTATTATTAAAAATAAAAAAATAATACTATCTTTAAAACCTTTTTTGTGGTATACAACTCCTCTTTCTTTTCCAATGATATCAGACAAAATGTGGTGGGACCGACCTTTCTCCTTCAGAAATTATTGAGAAGGATATGGACATAAGCCAATCATTGTGAGAGTAAATATGTACTTACTGATCTATGATTGAAGGTACTTAATTCTCACCAATTTTATGATTTTTAGTTTTTTTTCTCCCACTAAAAGAAAGGGATGGGTTGGGGCTCTTCTTGCCATATTTTTAATTAGCCTCTCATTCTAGTAATATCTAAATTTTTTCATCAAATAATCTTTTTAAACTACGATGCCACTCCTGAAATTACTGTTTTCTTTTTTATTTTATAATTATTCAAATTTTGTTTATTATTTGCTCTCCTTTATTTAAACTTTTCATGGGTTTTCTTTTTAAGTTTCAGATCCATTTGAAATACTTGGTTTTACACAATTCATGTCAAAAGATTACACTTCATGTTAATTACATTACAACAAGAATTAATAATGAGATGCAATAAAGCTATATCTGTTTCCTTCTGACAACTTTAAAAAATAAATAATCTGATATAAGATCATGAGTATGTCCTTATAGATATTTGACCCATCCATTCATGCATTTCCTAGTTTTACACATGCCTATCATATATTATTTCGAGATAAATCATTTATCTCGAGGTTTTTTAAAAAAAAGATATTCCAGAAAAGAAAACATGATTTTGCATCCATTCATCTGTGCTGATAACAGAAAGATAACAAATATACACGATAACAGATAATTCCTAGAATTAAATACTCAGCACTAAGGAAAAAGGTACGGAATAATAATATATTTATTGGCATAGAAAAGTGCCCCCTTTTGTATAACTGAGGAGAATCGTTTACTTCACGGCTGTCTAAGCCTTTTTTATACCTTTTTTTGGTTAGAATATACAGATTACTTACTTTTTACAAAAAAAAAATGCCCCTTCTTTCTATAATAAAGCAAACACTGAAATAAATGAGCATAATAAATAAGTTGAAAGCTTGGTTTTGCGATACTTCTAGAGAGAGCATTAAAGAGATCCGATGTCATGATTCCATTCAGGTGGGGATATTAAAAACAGGAAGCTAAGTATTAGTACCCGAAATCAGAGCGAGGAGGAGAAGAAGAAGAGCGTATATCCGCCAGATCTTCAACCCATGGCAGAGATCTGGAATTGGGTCTCTGCAGATTCTCCTCAGACGCGGAGCAGCATCGAGTGGTTTCAGGAAGACGGCTAAGTATTCTGGGCATGGTCCTGTTTAGAGACATATTTTAAAAAATAAAGGGAAAAAACACTGTCCACTCTAGACTTTGATCATTGACTCACCTTACCCTTATCTATTTGGTGCAACACACCTTAGTATAGTCCCGCATCTAAAACTTGTCAAATTTGAGTGGAGGTCAATACTTGACGGCTTCGACTTGGATTTAAGCAAGCATTTTGAGTGGTTGTTAATGGGTTTATTTCGATCTGCATATTGTCAGGACTGGTTTTTCATGTAACAATTCGAGGACCTAAGATCGAGACGTCACATTCGGATACAATGGTGACTCGATAGTGGAGTAATCATTTTTTGTGGGGTAAGTTAAGTGAGTAAGTTGTTTGTTTGTTTGTTTACTTCGATAGAAGGGTTGTTGTTCAAAGGGTTTGTTCTAATGTGACTTATGCTAGAATTCAAAAGAATGATTGTTGTTGCTGTTTTTATAATTACTATGTAATTGTATAATATATTTTTTTGTTAAAATTTAGCTTGTCAGTGTGCGCGCTTGTGTATTATAGAAGAATGAATAAAGAGGGTGAAATATATAGGCAGGTATGAGGCTTGACCTTCTAATTATGGCTAGGTGTGGATAAGCCTTTAGGGAACAACTGTTATAGGCCAAGATGTTCTTAATAGCATCTAAGAGAGAGAGATGTTCATCTGAAATTGCTCAAATACTCTCAAGATTTCCTCATCTTGTGCAATGTCAGATTCACTATAGTGGAGTGTCCTAAGGATTTCATGGAAGAGGATAGGAAGGGTAAGAGGAATGAAGGTCAAATTTGGTGTGCGGTCATCATCAGAAGAGTGATCTTAACCTAGGTCTTCGAGAGGATTGTCTTATAGTCGTCTTCCCTTTGTTTAGAATTGGATTTGTGGTGGTACCCACTCCTGAGGATAATCGCGTATGTAGTAGAATTGTGGCTTAGTCTAGCTCCATAAGTATTTTGGAATATAAGGTGTCGAGATTGCTGGATGCCTATTGACATGGCATTCATAATAGTTTTAGGTGATCCTAGGAATGGGGATGGACTGGCTAGGCAGGTGAAGTGCTTTGGATGGGTGGAGGAGGTGGTACCATATTTCATCCTGTTTCATTAGGGCATGCATATCTTTGTGAAGATATATCATGACCTTAGTCCACATCTCCAAATGATTCCTCGGGGGTGGATGGTTGTGCAATATGTGCTTTTCTTAATTTTTCAAGTTGCAAGGTTTTGAAAATCGAATCAAACCTATCAGTTCAATCGGTTAAATCAAGAATCGAAAGAAAAACGGTCCAACCATATGCTTTTTATTCAGAAAATGAAAATCGACAAAATCTGCAAAACTCGATTGGACTACTTAAGCCCGGTTGAACCAATTGAACCAAACCATTAGTTCCATCTCAATCATTTATTTTGACAGAAGTAATTTTTAATAATTTAATAAATATAAACTTTTAAAAACTGTTCATAATCTAATCTCACTCTAACCTCCTTACATATATGACAGTTACACATTATCACCTCTCCCTTCATATCATGTGATCATTGCCTTTCTCTTCCCACATTGTGCATGAGGTTGTCTACTTTCATGTTTCTAACAATAATAAACAAAGAAGTACTATGAGGATCAGTAAATTAACAAAACTTGTAACTGATTAGAGTTCAAATAGTTGAAATTTGATAAAATATGTTTACTATGTCCCTTTGAGTTTTTTCAATAATATTTAAACCCTAACTTTTTAACAATTTCACATGTGCTCCTATATTCGTAAAAAAAAATCATAATAGTATCCTTATGTTGGTAAATATAGAGTACACATGTACTAATAAATGGTCATTACTATGTGTTTTGTAAAAATATAGGGGTACGAGTGTAATTGTAGAAAAATAATGGTAATAAGTTTTATTGGAAAAACTTAGGATACGGGTGTTAAACCCTCTAAAGATATTGTGCAGCATTTTTCATATTTATTTATTTGATATATTGATCTAACTCAGTTCGATTCGATTAAAACATGCAAACCAAACCAACAATAAAATGGTTCGATCTTTTTCGATTTTTATGAGTCGTTAACATCATCACCTGTTCGATTGGTCGGTCCCATCGGTTCAACAATTAAAATAAAAAATCAATACATCCCGGATTTGATGTCCGATTTGATTTTTAAAACCTTGACAATTGTCCTTGGGTTTACCTTGTTGCTACAAAAAGTTAGCCCTCGATGTAAAACGTTTCCCATGGACATGTTTCTTAAAATTATTATAAGAAAAATGCAATGAATATTCAAACGAAATAGTGAAAATATCGGGAAAATATGAAAATCTCAGAGTAGCTAGGACTATTTATATACAATCCATTGGAAAAGAAATTGGAACCAAATGAAATAAAGAAACAATTTGATGAACTTCTGAAATGGGAAAGGAACAAATGCAAATTACATATCCCTCAAGCTGCAAAGGAAATTGTGTAATTGGTTGAAGACACAATGGTTTGACCGTACTTTACCCTCATATTTGACCTCCTCTTCAGCAACTCAAGTGGATATTTTTCTCGATATAAAATTGCAATGGCGAACTGTGAACCCAACTTGAAGCTTCAATAATTGATGCTGATGCATCCCAATTAATTTCATTGCATTCATGTTCCTGACTTTCTAAAAAATTACAAAAATAACCTCTGAATTAAAAAGTACTAAAAAAATCTAAAAATCCCGAAAAAAATCAAAAATACTAGATAACATTTAAGACACCTTAATGTAGGTTCCACTACACTTTGAAACCCCCAATATCAAATGAAAAATAGAATCCAGAGTTGAATAGAGTAATAATATACCACAAAAGTTTATGAGTGCTTGCTTTCTTGTGAATCGAATCTTTAAGGTTCCAATTGTACAAGCAATTGTACAAAATTTTTTGAAAAGTAAGTTTCATGTGTGTGCTCATCAAGATAAAGATCAATTTTTAAGCTACACAAGATATCACTTTTACCTTCGCATCATCATCATCAGGGATTCGACAACGCTCACAATTACTTGCATTTCTCAACTTTTTTTTTATATTCTAATTATTTTCTTACCTTCGTTTTCAAGTCTCTTTCCTTTCCTATGTTAGTATTAGCATATAAAGGAGAAATCTAAGGATAACCCTTCCTAGGTGCAGGTGGATGTGCTATCAATGAACATATGCTTCACTCACCCTTCTCATGAGACTAATCGATTCTTCGTTGTATGCTGTTATATGAAGTGGAAACCTGAGTAACATACTACTTGGGTATGGTCAGTTGTGCCATCAATGAACATATGCTTTACCCACCTATGAAGTGAATTGTACATATACTTCAACGTTTCTTAGTTTTTTTTTATTTTCAAGTATTGTTTTTTCCTAAAGTATCATTTTTATAAGAGGAAACACTATAAAATTTTTATTAGAAATATCATTCAACATGAGGGAACATTCCACCGAATTTTCTTAGAAATAATACCTAATTTAAAGGGAAACTCTATCTAAATTTTGAGAGATTATATTCTTTGTGTTCTTTTTCTTCGCATTCTTCGTATGTTCTTGTTTTGATTAAAACTTAGAATTTGATCATTTCAAGAACATCCGACTTGAACAAGAATCAAAGTAGGTTGCGGCATACGAAATATATCATGTTTGGGCATCGAAATCATGATTGTTGTTATTGTTATTGAGTTTGCAGGTTATATTAAATCAAATTCTTGATTATTGTGTTCTTTGTTACGAAGAACATTTATATACTTATTTTTAGAACTCGTGGTCGATTTATTCGTGATTTACAGCAAAATAATTGCTAAAATAGAATTGGGTAGTAAATTGTATTTGTAGTTACTATGATTTATGCAAATAGCGTGAGATTCAAAATTTTTGGGAGAATAAAATATTTTGTAGAAAAATAGTAATAAGAGAAAATAGATAAATATCCTCCATATGTAGATATATGCTCGGATAATTAACAAAGAAAATTTTAAAAATTTATACATGATATTATATCCATATTGAGTGAAAATTGATATAGCTTAAATTGAATCAAGGTAAGGAATATGTACTATCTTTTATGATAAAGATCAGACGAAGTCAGGAACTTGTACTTGGAGGGGCCAACTATGAAGCCATAAATTTCTACTTAGAGAATAAATTACTGAGGCACTATTACGTATTTTATTTTGCAATTAGTTGTCATTTTAATTACCAATATTTCTTGATTTTCATTTATTGCATAATTTGAAAAAAAATAACTACAATATTTTAAAAACTAATATTTACAAGATATTTTTTTACAAAAATAACCCTATAAACTTGTGAATTTACATAAATATTTGAAAAAATATTAAATTAACAAAAAAATATTATTTCTAAGATGAATAATCGTGTATGTATTTCCATTAATGCGCTAGTTGTAGATATAGTTATGCAAAATTGTGAGTTTACATGGATATTTATGTTAAAAATACTTTTTTACAAATATAAATTGTTCAAATCATTTCTACTATCATTTATATTTTTGCTTTATATTCTTGCCTATTTTTAAGAATCCAGTAATATATTTTTCGTAATTCACTAAGATATGTATCTGCACACACAATGATATAGTAAAATGGATAAATATATAGTAACTAAGGATGCAAATAGATATGTGTATAAATATATATATGATCCTACACTTTATTTGTTTTATACATATTTTGACATGAGTATCCATATCCTTTTCTAAATAGATATTAATATAACTATGCTATCCACGATTATCGATACATATACATATGTGTGTGTACGTGTGTAGGGCTATATGGAGCTGCCCCGCCCATTTTTTGTCAATTTTTTGAAAAATATTGCCATATGTATTCATCCATATATTCCTCCTATATGTCATTCGAGTTTCGTCAGAAACAGAGACTCTTATGCCCTTCATCTAGAACATGTATGATTACAACGGTTCTAAGACCGTTAAAATTACTTGTTATAGATGGAGGACGTAGGAGTCTCTTTTTCTGACGAAATTCGAATGGCATATAGGAGGGATAAAGAGATGAATATACATGGTGACATTTTAAAAAAATAAAAAAAATTACAGAAAATGAGGTGGTGGCAACCATGTTGGTTACCCCTATGGGGTAGCCTCATTTTTTTCCATATATAGACACACGCACATTTGTAGATTTTTCTTTTAACTAAAGGTAAGATTATTCAATACCTCCATTCACCGTTTTTGATATAATTATTACATAATAAATATATTTTGTATATTTATATCAAGTATAAGCCATCTAATGCATGTATGTTTAAGGTAATCTATAATTATTTCTAGCATTATTCAAATCTACTCCATATCTATTTTATCACTACAACAAAATGGATCTACAATGTTTTTTTTAAAGTCCATCCCTATAACATATATTAAATGATATTATTTGCTGCAAAATTATGTTTTACATTTGAAATGAATAATGAGTGTATCATTATCGAAGATTCATATATCAATATTTTTCCGTTATTATTTTTATAATTTTACCTATTCATCGCTAAATTTTGAACTAAAAATTAGCAATGATTAGCTGAAATGTTTAAAAAGGCAATGTAATAAGTGTTCTATAAGCATCATTGTCAATTATATAACAGCAGATATGACATTCGTCACTACTTTGAAGTGTACAAAATAATTTCACAACAAATATTATCATCATTATATACTCAACCATTGACAATATGATGATGGATTTTAAAATAATGTTGTTGTAGATCCATTTCATTGTAATGTACACATTTGGATCTGATTTTAAAAGATATAGGAGCATATTTTTCGTGTCTTTTAATACCATATGTGTTTCAATGTTTGTATTTGAAAACGGATAAGGATATGGTGGCCCTAAATCAGTATCTATATATTACCATTTACATCCCTAAGGGTAGGATATTTATCTTCATATGTAGATATGTTGGCAATGATTTTAACAATTATATGTTATAGGTTTTAGAATATCTAAGTTTTATATGAATTTTCTACTTTTTATAGTAATTAATGGTCGCATACATATTATATAATGGTGGGAACTTTAGAGACTTGGGGGGACAAGCCCCCTCCCGCCCCCCCCCCCCCCCCGCTCTCCGTCTCTGATAAGGATGATTTGGAGGAGACACTACAGGTTGGGCATGGAGAAAATATGTATGGCGAGCCAAATACATAGTCTGGATATGTTGAGTGCCAGAAATAAATTATTTACAATGCATATAACGCGGTTGCCATCAAACGGATTGACTTAGGATGTGGTCTTTCCATGTAGAGACACGAGGTGGGAAATGTAGTAGCTAGGTTACGATAATATATATTTTAAGGTGTTGGTAAAGATTATTAATGTGGCGGCCTCGTCCCCCTCTAGGATTCGGGTACTCAGCAAACCAATCCACGCACATACATTCCACATTCGAATATTTGACATTCACAAAAGCAGGAGAAAATAGCAAAATGCATTGGAATTTAAAATTTTTCCTTGCTTTGCATTCAACCTATTCACAACAACAACCTGTATTTCCATTCATTCATTCCATACACCAATTTCTATTACATTCCATTGTCAATTTCCATGTTTACAAAAATATACATGTGAACATAAATATAGATGTCCATAATTATACATTACATGCTATGTCTCTCAAAAAGTATAAGCTACAAGTACAGAAAACAGTAAAAGGAACTTCCAATACTGTACCACAAAAAGGGTGAAGCTGCACAAAAAGGATGGTGCCTCCAACAAATCACTGCTGCAAACCTGCAGATCCATACGTAGGTGCATTATGAGCAAAATTGCTCAATACAATTTAAACAAAACTATACAAAAAGATAGGATATAATTTAAATGTGTACAAAAGAGAAAGAAATTGGGTAACCTTATCTCACAAAGAATTACGTTCCAGTTATTATTATTATTATTATTTGATCTGGATATGGATATTAGTAACCAAGTTTCGTGGATAGTCTGTGGTCTTGGTCTTGATGAGACCTCACACTATGACTCTAAGGCAAAGAGGATACCTTAGGATTCGGGTGCCTCTGTATGCATGCGATGGGGTGCAATGCATCCTAACTAAGTTCTCAACACGTCCACTTAGCCATACTTCCCAATGCTACTTCTGATTGTGAATTCAGATTCCAACCCGCAAATTGTCACAACAACACAGTCCTCCTTACACACAGGAGAATTAACTGTCATTCCCAACTTCATTAACCACATTTCTTGGAACTCCTCTCTTAACGCTCCCACTCGGGGTTCCGACCAATGTGGACTACACTGGACCCTACTGAGTGTTAACTCTAAGTGATAAGTGAAACCCTAGTAAACCAACCATGACTACTTGGCCCGCGCTCGAGCACCGGGCGCACGCAAGTGCTGAGGCTAACACTGTCAGATTAGCACATCGGTGTACCAAGCAACATGTCCCCCAACCATCGTAGCTACAATAGCAGTTGGGATCGCGACCATCTAAGCTTCTACCTGAGGCCCTCAAGGGTGCATACCCTTCCCTTGTCGGCGACTACTCCACTACCCACCTATCATAATCTTAAGCATGGATTCCATTTGAGGTGCTCAGAAATGGTTGCATGCATTATCACCAACAAATTTAAATATTTAACAAGCACAATCAAGAGATATAAAAGCACGGGGTTTTGGGCACTGCCCCCCTTTAACATCACATTAATGAAACCCGCAGCTCAGATTGCTTACACAAATTCAAAACAACCTTTGGGCATATAGAAGCTCAGATCAACATAGAAAGCTAAACAAACTCATATACCTAGTAATCAAGATGCACTTAATCCGATTGCAGTTTCAATGATCAACATTCTTTAATATACGATTCCAAACAGATCATCCTTCCTAATAACTTATACACAAGGCTTAGACTGATTTCTATTTGTGCATTCAAGATTTAAATAAGGCTTGGACTACTAACAGAGAGATGAGAAGGCCAATCACCCAGACGATAGATTGAGGTACTCTGACAAGCTAAGGTTTCATCCTGACATATTTACTTATTAGAAGTTAATTCTGTCTAGCGAATAAGCGGCCCTCATCTCCAAACAACCCATCCAATCCTACACCTGTTATGAATAACATGTGTTATATATATCAACTTAAAATATGTTGAAAACATTTTTTCTATGTGATGTGTAAGTCTAACAGTTGTTTCAATGCATTTATGGATTTCCCAGCCATGCAGCATCAGCATATGTAAGACAAAATAATATTCTACTAAACTAGTTAAGTCAACCAATATGTCCTCTTGACAGAACACTGCTAGCATATCTGAATTGCAGATTAACATATTTTTCTTTTGATGTATGTATCGTCTACTTCCATAACATACTAAGTTGGAAATTTCGACATAAGGTAACTTCAGATATTGTTAAGGTATAATAACTACCAAGAAGGGAGGTAATTACTAGGAAAAATTTGCTTGTCAAGTGATGTCATTAGTTGATGAAAAAGGCTTTCCAGATTCTGCAATTTCTTCTTATTAACACCTCTAAAAACATGCCTTCAACTTCAAGTACGTGTACCTTCTACAACAGTAGAGTCTAAAAAGATTTTTTCCCAAAAGGGACTGTAAGCATGAGAAGGTAAACTTGATACTGGAGCAACAGACCCGGTTATGCATATATCTTAGATCAGTTTCCATTTCTCCATATTTATGTTGACAGTTATTTCAAGTAGTAAATTCGAGGGAAAATGTGTAGAATCCGCAATAAAGAGGAAGGGGACGCCGTACCTCAAGAAAACTCATACCTCAATTTCTTTGTTGGTGAAGAACGACACGATCGATGCTTCGTTCGCGATGAGAATCACGCACAGGGATGACTTGGACCTTCTCTACGTGGGGGTGGTCTCGATCGTCGATCCGAGCTCCGACGAAACCTCGGGGAGGGAGTGGCTGGAACTTTTGGGTTTTGGGGGCGTTTTGGGAGGGGGGGCTGGATAAATGGGTTGGAACCCGGATTCGAATCCGAGTCCGAATCCGAATATGGCGTGAACCCCTTTCCGCTAAAATGACCGTAACACGAGCTTCCGAACTCGGATTTTGCATTCTTAGACTCGTTGGAAAGATCTCGATGAGCACAATACAATAGACTCCGTACTTGAATTTTTTGATCACTAAACAAGTACAAATTTTTCAGTTAAACTCAGACTCAGTCAAGATTTGCATTTTAATCCATGTTCGGTTTTTGAGGTTTTCACAATTAAATATTTCTTACACTGTGGTTTTAAGAAATTAGCTCCTCGAGGATGATGTGCTTCCTAGTTAGACTTAATGAGGATTTGAAAACTCTATGTAACGAAATAACAAAAAACTATCAGGGTAGTATTGGAGGATTGGTAGGGATGACATGTTGTTGTATAAAGCACATCAAATTAATGAACCTCCAGTCCAGGATTGTCCATAGCTTCAAAGTCCATGATGGATGATGAAAGTCACTTGGACTAATCCTCGAGGTATATTACGGAATAATTTTAATATAATGAGAAGAAATGGATTTTTCTAACATAGTAAGTTTTGATAAACTACCTGTCGGTTTACTTTTCTCTTCTTCGTTACTTAGTATTCACTAACCTCTCTCTCCTATGATTTCTAGACATCCAACAGGCATGATAAGCTATTGCAAAGACTTTAGTCAACTAGTTAGATAGCCAATAGTAGTTGTATCTAGTATAAGATAGTTAGTAGGCTTTTTATGTTCTTTCCTTTCAGCTTGATGTACTTGTAAATCATATAGAAGTATAGTTTACTACTTTAACTCTATTTTATGAATGGAAAATCGTGTGATGAATTTTATAGCAATTTTAGTATATTATGTTTTTAAATGTTAATTGTTACTAGTGAGTAACCGATCTGGTAAAGGGTAGGATTCGACAACCCAAAATCGAGATCATGATATTTTCACTACTTAGAGTCCTATAAATACCCCATACCCCCTTATTATCTGTCCATCCATTACATAGCCAAAATCTTCCAAACCAAACTATAGAGATTGAGAGAAGGTGAGAGTAGTCGAGAAGAACGTAGCAATGCATTGTCGACAACTAGAGGTAGGATCATAGTCCGAGCTAAGCTTGATAGGCTACGGGGGAAATGTTAGTAGATGTAAGCCATCTCTTACTATTTCTTAACATATAAGGAGAAGCAATGCCGAGATTTTCTTAAGAAATATCACTTTTTAAGGGGAGTTTAAGCTGAAACGTCTCATGAAAAATCACTTTTTAAGGGGAGGCCTTACTGAAATTCTCTTAAGAACTATCACTTTTTATAAGGGAAAACTCTACTAAAATTCTCTTAAAAATGTCACTTGATATGGGATGAAACTCTACCAATAGATTATGTGTTCTTTGTTGTAAATAAGATTACCAGTGCATACATTAAACAGTATATTATCGGATGCAAATGAATTAACAGAGAAACAATACCGAATAAGATTACGTTAAACGTATGTTTCCCAATCATTTTCCGATTATACAATGCAAACATGAACCGATTAATAGAACAGAAACATAAATAACACGGGCATGATCCAGAAAGGGTAAAGCAATAAACATACTGCGGCAACCAAAATAAAATGGAGATCAGTTTAGAAGTCACCGAAGCATCCATGAAATGGACTGTCCTTAGAGAAGATATCGCCCCCACAATACCGGTGCGTAGGGTACTGGCGATCCGCTCCCAGGATACGACGGCTCACGATCTTCGTCGGCGCACACCAACGGGATCGTCCTCGATTGTACCTCAGAGAACTGCAGCCGATAGAGGAAGAGGAAAAACGTTCGTCCGCGAGAGGAAGAACCAGAGAGAGACGGCGTAAGAGAGGTTTTTCTTGCGAGTGAAGAAAAACCGCGTCGAGTGAGGGATATATATAGAGAGGGGCTCGCGTGCTCTAGCGTGCGGTTACCTTTGGTTTCCGAAATGCGTCCCAAAACGCAGCCTTTCAGATCCCAAAAATCGCGCCCATAATGCCGAGTTGAATTCTCATTTAAGTCGACTTACCAAATTAATCGTGTGATTAATTTAATCGACTTACCAAATGAAAACCGCAGCAAAAGTATCGAGATCCGAGATCTGAATTGACTCTCCCGAGCCCGAGCCCGAGCCCGAGCCGGAGACGGAGCGGAGCGGAGCGCGCGCGCGCGTATGTGGTCCTCCATTCCTCCTCTCTACTATTGCTACAAGAGCTTGGGGTGTGGACTCATATATAAGTCCACCAAAAGTTTTAGTTCTCCCCGGTGTGGTACTAAACTTCCACCCAAACTTCCATATTTCAAATTTGGGAATTCCCACTTTCCCTCCAAACCATTTGGTTTCCCAATTGAAACCAAATTGAATGTCAATTGTAACCAATAGATTTTCCAATTAAAACCTATATATACAATTTTAATACAACAATCCCCCACGAATTCACCAATTTGCAAAAGAGATTCAAAAGGAATTAAGTGACTTCTTTCAGCTGTCCACACTTTGCTTTCAGTAAAGGTACCTTCCGGTTTGAACCTCTACCTGAGTTTACTACTTTCACTTTAACAGGAACGAAGTGAACTACGTCTTGAACTTCAGACCTTGGTGTTAAAGTATACGGTAGAAACAACAAAGTGTTGTTCTTGGTACAATCTTCAGGGTTGGTGCTCTTAAAGGCCATGCACCCTTATCCTGTTTCATGAGTGTGTTCAGGAAAGACCTCTTCCTTTAACTGCGGCCCACAGTAACACTCACATAGGTGGCGTTCTCCAAGGATGCACTGCTAACATCTTGCCCAAAGGCTTGAACCCATTCAGAGCCTACGCTCTTCCTAAACTTGCAGCTTAAATGGCACTCAGGCTTCCAGGGATAAGACACTCATGCTTACGCATTAAAGTTAGAGTGCCAACCAGTTCTCCAAACAGCTTGTTATTACCATATTGAACCTACTTTGTGGGATCTCCACTCAGATAGGTTGGGTTGCTACTGTAGAGGAACTCCCAATGGGTCTCAGTCCCATCCCAAGCCTAGACTTTAGGACTAAAGATCTATCAAGTCCCTTAGTCAACGGATCTGCCGTGTTGTCTTTGGATCCAACAAAATCCACAGCCAACACTCCTCGAGACACCAAATCCCTTAACGTCTTAAGTCTGATTTGTATGTGTCTCCTTGTTTTCTGATTGAACTTTGAACTCTTGATCTTGGCAATTGTGGTCATATTATCACAATGTACCGAGATCGCAGGAACAGGCTAACCTACCATGGGAATCTCAGACAGAAGTTCCCTTAGCCATTCAGCCTCAATTTCAGTGGTGTCCAAAGCACACAGCTCGGCCTCAAAGGTGGATCGAGCTAGAATGGTCTGCTTCACAGACCTCCAGGAGACTGCACCGCCTCCAAGGGTAAATACATACCATGTAACACCATTACTCCCAGACTCCTCTATTTTCCCTATCCAGCTTGCATCACTGTATCCTTCTAGTACAGAAGGATGTCTACCATAATGCAAACTAAGGGAAATAGTTCCCTTCAATTACTTCAGTACTCGATCCAGAGACTCCCAGTGAGTACGGTCAGGACAGCTAGTGTATCTACTCAGCTTTGCAACCGAGAATGAAATATCATGTCTCGTGCAATTTGCAAGATACATTAAACTTCCTATCACTTGTGAATACCTTAGCTGGGCTACAGGTACTCCACTTTTATTCTTAAATAGCGTTTTGGATGAATCAAAAGGAGTGCTTACAGCTTTGCAATCTTGATATCCAAATTTCTCAAGTACCTTCTCAACATAGTGAGATTGAGAAATTACAATCCCATCAACTGACCTTGTCAGTTTGAGACCCAAGATCACATCAGCAACACCCATGTCCTTCATCTCAAACTTGCTACTCAAGAATGCCTTAGTCTCATTAATAATCCTCATATGTGATCCAAACAACAATATGTCATCAACATATAGGCACAAGACAATACACTCATCACCTTTCACTTTGGAATAAACACACTTGTCGGATTCATGAACCTTAAAGCCACATGACAAAATAATCTTGTCAAATTTTTCATGCCACTGCTTTGGTGCTTGTTTCAATCCGTAAAGGGATTTGACAAGCTTGCAAATCTTTCCCTCATTCTCAGGAGTCACAAGCCCATCAGGTTGATCCATATAGATCTCTTCCTCAAGATCGCCATGCAAGAATGTGGTCTTCACATCCATCTGGTGGATAGAGAGATCATATACAGATGCCAATGCTATGAGCATTCGGATTGTGGTCATCCTAGTCACAGGGGAATAGGTATCAAAATAATCGATACCTTCCTTTTGCCTAAAGCCCTTGGCAACTAATCTGGCTTTGTACTTTTCAGTTGATCCGTCAGGTCTAAGCTTTCTCTTAAACACCCACTTGCACCCAATGGTAGAGCACCCTTTGGGTAAATCAATCAACTCCCAAGTCCCATTAGCCATAATGGAATCCATCTCAGATTTGATGGCTTCCTTCCATTGTTTTGCTTCAGATGAAGCCATGGCTTCCTTGTAACTTGGTGGATCACCCTCGATCTGGTAGACAACGAAGTCGCTATCCAGATCCTTGGCTACCCGAGGTCTTTTACTCCTCCTTGGCTCATTCTCTTCAGAAAGATCATTGGGTTCAGGTTGAGTCTCAATCCCCACATTCGATATCCTTTCCACTTGATCTGGAATAGATCCTGATGTGGAGGCGTCCTCAATGGTCAGATTCTGAGGAATCCCAGTCTTCAATGGGAAGACATCCTCAAAGAAGATAGCATCACAGAGTTCAACAATAGTGTTGACATCTATGCCCGGTATCTCGGACCGAATTACCAAGAACCTATATGCCTAGCTATTTTCTAGGTAACCTAAGAAGACCGCATCAACAGTTTTAGGACCAAGTTTCTTTCTCTTGTGTTCTGGGACTAAAACCTTAGCGAGATAGCCCCACACTTTAAGATATCTTAAATTTGGTTTCCTATTTCTCCAAAGTTCAAAGGGACACTTTTCCATATGTCTTGGAGGCACCCTATTCAGAATATGGCAAGCTGTATTCAAGGCTTCTCCCCACATATAGGTTGGAAGTCCATAACTCTGTAGGAGAGCATTGATCATGTCAGTTAAGTTCTACTTTTTCGTTCTGCTATCCCATTTTATTGCGGTGAATATGGAGCCGTAACTTCATGAACTATGCCAAAAGATTTGCATTGTTCATCAAATAAGTTAGAGGTATATTCACCTCCTCTATCTGACCTAAGGCGTTTAAGCACTTTTCCTGTTTTTGTCTCAGCCTCATTCTTAAAGATAAGAAATTTCTCTAAGGCTTCATCCTTAGTTTTCATTAGATATACATAGCAGTATCTATTGTCATCATCTATAAAGGTGATAAAGTATTTTTTATTGTCTCGGGTCAACACACCATTAAACTCACAGATATCCGTGTGCACTAGATCCAAGATCTCACTATCTCTAGAGACAGACTGAAAAGACTTCCTAGGTGTCTTAGCTTGCATACATATCTCACATTTTTGAGTTTTATCAAATGTGTGTTTAGGGATCAACTCTAAATTCATCATTCTTTTAATCGAATTTAGGTTTACATGTCCCAATCTACCATGCCACAGATCACAAGATTCTAGATTATTCACAACATGAGACACAGAACTAGAACATTCAGTATTCAAAACATTCAATTCATTTATGTTTACTGAATCACATCTAATTCTAAATAACAAATCAAAGTTAGCCAAATAGCCTTTACCATAAAAGACACCATGTCTCAGAATAACAACTTTATTACATTTAAAGTTTAATTCAAAACCATTTCTAACTAAGATAGAGCCGGATAAAACATTCTTCTTGATGTCAGGAACATGCAGCACCATGTGCAACGTCCAGACACGTCTAGAGGAGAACCTCAAGTTGACTTGTCCCGACCCTAGCACCCTAGCTGCAGAATCGTTCACCATCTTCACAGTCCTACCGCTGCAGGTCTGATAAGAAGAAAACAATGTTCTGTCAGAACATATATTTACATTGGCTCCCGTATCCACGAGCCACTCATTTGGATCATGGATATGGTATAGTTCAGGTTTTATAGAGACATACCCCTCGCTAGCCCCGAGTCCCATAGTGATCATGTTCACTTGTGGACTCCCGTCTGTAGCCTTAGGTTGAGCCTTCAAGGACGGACAGTCCTTCTTCCAATGGCCAACCTGATTACAGTGCCAGCAGTGTTTATTCTTTGCTTTTTTCTGGATCTTGCCCTTTGGTTTCATTTTATTGTTATTGGGACCCTTTCCCTTCTTATCCTTCCATTCGAGGTCATAAAATTGACCTTAGCCTGAATATCAACAGGAAGCACAGGTTTTTGTTTCTTGTGTTCCTCCTCTATGGCAATTGCCACCATCAAGTCATCCATAGAAATTTTCCCCTTTCTATGTTTCAGGGTCATACCGAAGTCTTCCCATGACTTGGGGAATTTTTCTATGATGCACATGACCTGAAACTTCTCTGGAAGTTTCATTTCGGCATCCTCTAAACCATGGAGCAGGAGTAAAAACTCGTGTGCCTGTTCAGAAACAGACTTCCTTTCGGTCATGGAAAACTTCAAAAATTTGGCTACGGAGTATTTCTCAATACCGAGGTCTTCGGTGTTATACTTCCGATCCAAGTCTTCCCATAGCCCATTCGCAGTCTGCGTGGACGAACAATATACGTCAAACAAAGTGTTGGACAGAGCCAAGAAGATGCAACCATGACATATACGGTCGCATTCCTTCCACGCGGATTGTGCCTTATGGCTATCGAGTGAGGGGTTTTCCGCCTCTACCGTAGGACAGTCAGTTTCAAGCATCGGGATTAAACCTATGGTGGTTAACCAGATCTTCATGTGTTGTTGCCAACGCTTAAAATTCTGTCCACCGAATTTTTCAGGCATACCCGTCATATCTACCCTCGATTTAAACATTGTTTCCGACATTCTATAATCGGTTCGGGATATCTTCTCTAAGATTGTTGTAAATAAGATTACAAGTGCATACATTAAACAGTATATTATCGGATGCAAATGAATTAACAGAGAAACAATACCGAATAAGATTACGTTAAACGTATGTTTCCCAATCATTTTCCGATTATACAATGCAAACAGGAACCGATTAATAGAACAGAAACATAAATAACACGGGCATGATCCAGAAAGGGTAAAGCAATAAACATATTGCGGCAACCAAAATAAAATGGAGATCAGTTTAGAAGTCACCGAAGCGTCCATGAAATGGACTGTCCTTAGAGAAGATATCGCCCCCACAATACCGGTGCGTAGGGTACTGGCGATCCGCTCCCAGGATACGACGGCTCACGATCTTCGTCGGCGCACACCAACGGGATCGTCCTCGATTGTACCTCAGAGAACTGCAGCCGAGAGAGGAAGAGGAAAAACGTTCGTCCGCGAGAGGAAGAACCAGAGAGAGAGACGGCGTGAGAGAGGTTTTTCTTGCGAGTGAAGAAAAACCGCGTCGAGTGAGGGATATATATAGAGAGGGGCTCGCGTGCTCTAGCGCGCGGTTACCTTTGGTTTCCGAAAACGCGTCCTAAAACGCAGCCTTTCGGATCCCAAAAATCGCGCCCATAATGGCGAGTTGAATTCCCATTCAAATGAAAACCTTAGCAAAAATATCAAGATCCGAATTGACTCTCCCGAGCCGGAGCCGGAGACGGAGCGGAGCGTGCGCGCGCGTGTGGTCCTCCATTCCTCCTCTCTACTATTGCTACAAGAGCTTGGGGTGTGGACTCATATATAAGTCTACCAAAAGTTTTAGTTCTACCCGGTGTGGTACTAAACTTCCACCCAAACTTCCATATTTCAAATTTGGGAATTCCCACTTTCTCTCCAAACCATTTGGTTTCCCAATTGAAACCAAATTGAATGTCAATTGTAACCAATAGATTTTCCAATTAAAACCTATATATACAATTTTAATACAACATTCTTCACGTTCATTATATTTTTTAGTCCTTCTTATATGGGTAAAAGAGCTAATCGAAATTCAAGGAAAGAAGAGATTGTGTCCTTATTGTTGATAAAGCCAACATATACATGCGTAAAAAATGGGTTAGCAGAATCAATACAGTAATTTTCTTCTACGACATAGGAGAGGTGAAATTAGATTTGATTAAAGCAGATTAATATCCTCATCCTTTATTCCTTCCCATGGCATCTTACAACCAAAATCAAAAAACTTTCGTCTCAAAAGATAAATGTAGAAGGAACACCACGCTACAAGTACAAAGGCATGTTTTAATCTCCTATACTTAAGAAGGCTTCAGGATCAGCTTTCGCACATTCCAGCTTACACTTGTGCAACATCGTGTTTGTCTACAAATCCTACTTTATATGAGGTCATGTAATGACGCAGCCCGGGAATCTCATACACTTCTGCAACATCGTGTTTGTCTACAAATCCTACTTTATATGAGGTCATGTAATGACGAAGCCCGGGAATCTCATAGATGGGCTCCCACGTTGTCCTCACTAACAAACAACTGAGTGTCCTAGCTTTCCCCACAATTCATGTTGCTCTCTCAACGCTAGTGTATATTCTAATATTTATTATATCCAAGGAGGCACTGTCATAGAGGGAAAGACATGATCACTACCAAAGGAGGTGTATTGATAAGACCGTTCTTCCGTTGCATGCATATAATATGTCCAAAGAGATGTTTCCGGGGTTCTAAAGAATTTACCTTTTCTACATCCATATGATCTGCTAAAGTAGATGGATAGTGTCTATATAATCAAAGCAGATCTTAGTCCGAAGAAGGTAGGAAGTCTGACATGTATGATGCTTCTTTGTGTTTTGGTTGGTGGATTGTGATAAATTAGCTAAGAAACATAAAGATAAAATTGATGGTGAGTTGACCCTCAAGCAATATTTTCAATATTCCTCAATGTTGGACCACTAAATTGTATGTTACAGCTTTTAGATATATTTTGATTATATAGTTATATCGGTATCATCTAGTTTGGAAATCAGATAAGTTTTATCTAGGGATTTTATCACTTGTGCCCCTCCGAGATATCGCAATATCAGTTATACCCCTATTTTTTTGGTAATATCAGTTGTGCCCCTAACTTCTTGCTCCGTCACCAGTTGTGCCCTTCCGTCAGATTGACCGTCAAAAAATTAAAATAACCATGGTTTATTCAAACCATGGTGTGGTTAAGAAGGGTATTATGGTCCACATTCTTCTTCATCTTCTTCCTCCTCCATTTGCTCTTCTTTACTGTATATTCGGGCCAGCAGTCGTCGGGATTGAGCTGGGGCCTTGTTCCGTCAGTCCACGGGCAACCTTGCGTCGACCATGCGGAGATCACAGCTCCATAGTCAAGGTTGAGCATGATCCTCCTCCTCTTTCTCACCCCGCAACCTTCTGCCACTGCTACCTTCTCCTCTTCCTCGCTCTCCGAATCGAAGCTGATGTTGAACGTCTCTCCATCGAATTGGGCAACAGTTGCTGACGAGCCTTCGTTATCCTCGACGCCCTCCTCCTTCACCGGAAGAAACAACGTGCCGCCACCACTGTCTTCTTTGGAGTCGGTGGATCCCAAGAACTCCATACAGAAAGCATCCTCGACAAGCCCCTGTCTGAGGAGGCTCTCCATGTCCATCTCAAACTCCCCAATATCAATCTCCGGCGGCAGGAGAAATCCTGCAGTGCAATCCATCGGCTGCTGCAGAGAGGAGAGCATGGGATTCTTCACCTCATCTTCGGAGAGCTGAGGAGAGGAGAATTCAGCAAGAACCGGATCGAAGATGGGTACGCGGTAGAGAAGCTGCTCCTCTTCCACCATTGCGAAATTCTCAATAGATACCGTCTCCATATCCGGAACCATCGGATCCGGCCTTGGAGGTTTGCGATCGGATACCTCCCCTTCCTGTTTGACCTCAGGGCTACGGCTGGTGCCGCGGGAGCTCCTTGCCTTGCGCTTACAACCGTGATGCCACATGGGCTCATCGTCGGGGATGAAATCGGACGAGATGGCCGTCTTGAGACGGACGCGCTCGTGCCGCCTCGCGAGTGGATTGGCCGAGTGGACGGAGGAGTCGCACAGTTGGCAGAGGAACGCGTCATCGGCAGCGCAGTACCACCGTGCCCTGCGGCGGAGGCAGCTGTCGCAGGCCCTGGCGTTCCTGGCGCCGATGGCTCCGGAGGAATTCTCGTGACGGTTCATCTTAAATTTTCCGCGAATTGCACCTCAAGAGATGGACAGAGAATCGAGAGTGTGGGCGCAGCGGCGGGGGGAGGCAGGGCGAGGGCGCAGGGGTGCAGGGCCTGGGTCGCAGGGGCTCGGGGGAAGAGGGAGGGAGCGGGGTCACAGAGGGAGGGAGCGGGGTCGCGGCGGTGCGGAGGAGCACGGGGCCTGAGGCGCAGGGGCGGTGGGAGGTCGGGGCTGCAGGGGGCGAGGCTGGGAGGGGGGTGCGGGAGGTCGGCGCTGGGAGGGAGGGAGGGGCGAAGGGGGGTGCGGGGTTGGGCGGCGCGGGGCAGGAGCGGGGGCTGCGGGCTGGGAGGAGGTGCGGAGAGCTCAAGGCGGAGCTGGGCGGCACGAGGCAGGAGCGGGGGCGGGGGCAGAGAGGGAGGAGGAGGAGGTGGAGGTGGAGGAGGAGGAAGAAGAGGATGGGGAGGAGGAGGAAGAAGAAGAAGAAGATGAGGAGGGTGTAAAATGACCTCCTAACCTTTTTTTAAAGTAATTCCGCCTATGTCCTCAAAGTTAACGGCCGTTTGCACTGTGGATGGACGGTCACTAACCCGAGGGGCACAAGTGATAAATTATCAAGTTGTGAGGGGCACAACTGATATTACCAAAAAGATAGGGGTATAACTGATATTGCGATATCTCGGAGGGGCACAAGTGATAAAATCCCTTTTATCTATGATACATGCAGATTAGCATTCAAACTTTGTATTGAATTAATATGATTATTCAAATTAATACATGGTATAAAATTTTAATTTTTCCTTTTTTGAATATAAAGAATGTTAGATACAAAATCGAGATTTCAGTATTTAGTTACATTTCATTAGTGCAACAAAAGTTTCACATATATGTAGATAACTTTTCATATGGTTATATGATTTCATTTTTTTCATCTTATAGATATGCTTTTATCAATTACAAAGAAAGAATATATAAATAGTGAACACCGCAACTTCTCTCAAATAAGTCATGAACTAACCATTGCATATATTGATGTCATTGGATATGACTTTGAAACAATAAAGCCATTAGATATGACGACTATTACATATAGTTCAGAGGACTTCGAATCTGCAGTGGTGTTTAATTTTAACATCTAGAAAAGTCAAGTTTTCATTTCATTTTTTTAAAAGAAATTTCTAGTGCTTTGTTGATAGGAATATTTATTTTATATCTTTATTATCTTAGAAAAGTTTTTGTTCAATGTAGTTCAGCAGACAATTGGTTATGATAACAATATATTTTATTAAAACCATTTTCAAAGTACCCTATAATGATTTCTTGTAAAACGTTTGAGATCCATTAATTGATATAAGCTCATTTTAGATTTAGACTCATCCCTTTATTATCTATTATTAATTAAATACATAACTGAGCAAGAATCTTAGAAGGTTCAAGGACATCACACAACAGTTAGAGGTTATGTCATCTTATACCATATTATGTATCTTTTAGCAACTTTTTTATAATTCAAGATAGAGTTGAATAACTTAAGAGAAACAAGACAATGTACTGGTAAGATAACCTACTCTTGTAAGTGGTATTTTGTAAATAGATCATTTTGTGATTCTTTAGTGTTGATAAGGAATATGTCATGTCATGATTCTGAGAAATGTTTGATATATGATAAAGGAATTTATGGTCAAATTTTTTGCATTCCTATTATTCTTAATTAGAAGAAAAGATTAGATTTTTTTGATACTCGTCTTAGCTAGCGGGACGCGTCGTGACATGAACATGCGGCAATTGTTGTCAAGTTGGTGAATCAATAACTGATTAGTATTTATGTTGTGTATACAGGGTCCTATACCTCAGGAAATCCCTTACAAGAACGAATCGACTACTTTAAGACTGACTTATGTCTCCTCATTCCCAACCACTCTCAGAACTCGACTTGGAGGTTGAATTTGATTTAGAAAGAACTGGGGAAGAGAACCATCACTAGTTCATCAACTCATGACATGCAAATCATGGCACAAAAATTTGATAGAGTGGAATCGCTATCTAAGAAAATTGAAATCATGACACAAGCAAAAAAGTAATTTGGCTTTAAAAAATGCCCAAAACAATATATGTTGAGTTACTTCTAACTTAAACGTTCAAGACTTTGGTATGTTACCAAAATTTTCGCAGGAATGCAAACCGACTCATGAAATTGTCCAATGCATACAAAGAAACCAGTTCAACCCATACTCAAACATCTATAACCCTATAAGAAGAGATCAACTTAGTCTTAGGTGAAAAAAAATCAAAACTCTGGCCAACAAATCCAGGCTTAGACACAACAACAATCGGATCGGGCCCATAGAGATCTATGATCGTATATCATAAACTTTGATGGACCCTAGCCATCCAACTACTTGTTATAGCACGGGAGAAAGCGAACAATGCAAGTGCTTGACAGTTACCAACGCTCTGATTCTATATATATTCCAGCGTTGTCACCTCACGCCCTACAGAACCTAACTATAGACAGACATATCGCTTCTGGATTCGTCCCGCCTGGCCACCGATCGGATTTTTCGTGACCCTCCATGGTTTTGATACATCAATATCACAAGGATATCCTGCTACACCTTCTAGTCTCCCCTTAGATTCTCAAAGTTAAAGATATTATCCATCTTATCATGGCTCCAACTTATAATGGCTTTGAGGTCAAGTGGTCTTTAAGACCTAAAATTGATCCAACCAATATGTCAATATTGTGACCCTTCTTAGTGGAAAAAACACCTCAACTTCGATTCCCCCACAAATTGCAACTCATAATGATGGACAAACTAAGAATGAGTACGATAGTAATTCATGCTGAAACGAGACCACCCCTTCCTCTCTTCTCTCCAACTTATGCCATGTCGACATCTTCATCCCTTTTCCTGGAGCACTCTACGGGAGAGCTGCCAAATCCATCACCCACATCCTTGAGTTGGAGAAACTTTTCTCCAACTGTAACACCCTAACCCCAAACATAGTATCACATGGAAAACTCACAAAGTGTGGGTGTGGTATATAAGTGGTGGGGATTACTACTTGACAACTTGGGCTTAAGCATTTTGGGTGGTTGTCAACGGGTCCATTTGGGCTCGAACCCAACAAGTTGTCAGGGCCAGTTTTCCTCGATAACGGACCGGGGACCTAAGCCCGGGACGTTACAAATGGTATCAGAGCCAAATTCTCTCTGATAGTGGAAAGGGCTACCCGAGAGGTGGAGCCGCCCCTACAAAGAGGTTGGAGGAAATGGCTACCCAGAGCGTGCAGCCGCCACTATCACTGGGAATAAGTGATGGGCCATGTCGCAACGAGGACGTTGCGAATATAAGTGGGGGAGGTTGTAACACCCTAACCCCAAACATAGTACCACATGGAAAACTCACAAAGTGTGGGTGTGGTATATAAGTGGTGGGGATTACTACTTGACAACTTGGGCTTAAGCATTTTGGGTGGTTGTCAACGGGTCCATTTGCGTTCGAACCCAACAAGTTGTCAGGGCCAGTTTTCCTCGATAACGGACCGGGGACCTAAGCCCGGGACGTTACACCAACATTGTAATTACGATCCATCTCCTCAAAGCACTTGAATAAGTCTCAACATTCTCCTATTTCTGAAGGAGAAGCGCGCTCCAAAAGATATATGCAAGTAGATAATGAAGAAGGATCAAGAAGATATCATGAAATGTGTTTCCCTCAAGACATATCCAATGTCATATCCCACCTTCTTCCTACCAAGAAGAAAGATCCCGAGACACCACTATTGAAGTATACTATTTGTAACATGACCTTTGAGTGCACATTGTTAAAGTAGTACAACTTAGGCAAATTGAAACCCATCTTAATGATTTTGCAAACAGTTGATCGAGAACTTGCCAGTATGCTCTAATGTTATGGACACAGACCCGGCTAACATTATTTCCAACCCTATCATACTTGGACAACCATTTTGTGGCACAGCCTATGAGCATTTTAATCAAGGGAATGGGAAAGGTAAATTAAGATGAATGGTTAGGCTATTCCTTTTGACCTTGTCACCTTAACCTCTATTGACTTGGAGACTAAGATGGCGGATTGATTGAAGGTTGTGATGTACTTGACATAAAAAAAATTTACCCATATCCATCTCACCAATGAACCTCTCGAGATTACTTCGATCACCTTCTGCACAACCTACATTGATATCACACATTGAAATGCCAAAGAATCATAGTGTCCCCTCTTTCATTAGGAAGTCTTTGAGTTGGACAAGGCATGGGACACCTTAAATTATGAACTCCCATTGACTCCATCCTTCATTATTGCTATGTTGAAACCGCCATTTGAGACATCTAGTAAAAAGTGATTGATCAATCATAAATATAGTATGGCAATCTATCAATCCGTAATCCTTCGTTATTTCGAAACTCCGTCCTTCATTATTTTGCATTTGGAGTCATTTTCAAATGTACGAAGAAAAATATACCTTTATGTCATGTATTTATTTGTAGTAAAAGTTATTTAATCTAGACCTTTACTTTCTTTCCTTTTTTATTTGTATTTGTAGTTTATGTACTTCTGATTTAGTCAATCATTGAAAGTGTATGAAAATTTATATTTTATATTTTTAATATTGGCATCAAATCATGATTTTTTAGGCCATATATGTATTCATATTTAATTATATTATTTGCAATTTTCAATATCCGCAAGATATTTATTTTTCGTATATGTATCAATATTTTGAAATGGATAAGGATATTGTATACATAAATCTGTATCCATTCATTTGCATATATGGTTACCATATCTTTATCAGTTTTAAAATAAGAATACATATTGTATAACCCCAAACATAATACTACATTTTATAATAACAGAGTATGGTAGTAGCTTATAAATAGTGGGGGCTACTACTAAACATCATGGATTTAAGCATTTTGGGTAGTGGTCGAGAGCTCCAGTTGAGCCTAAGCCTAACAAGTTTCATGGGCCACTAACATCTGATAATGGACCGAGTCTAGGTATAGGACGTTATATTAATGTAGACACATATACTGAAAGATAAGAAAAATATACTACCATATCATTAAAATTGGCAATAGATATAAAACAGAAAAGAATCATAAACATATCATAGTAGAAATACTTTATGCTTAAACTTGATTATACATGAGTTGGTTTATCATCATACAAATATATCATATTTATTCCATAGAAATTATATAACATAATTAAAATGGGTATAAAACTTTCTTGCGAGGAGTTAAAAATAAATCTATAACTATTTATTATAATGGAAACACAAATATCTACACAAATATCTGCATATATTAAGTAAACAATTCTAAATGTACCTATTTTAAATTAGAGATAAGTATAAATATCAGAAATACGTATAAAACAGAAGTGTATTTTTTAAAATAAAGAATTTTGTATGATTTTTTTATTAATCATACAACATTTTAGGAATATTTATGTAAAATCATATGTTAACGAGGGTATTATGTAAATTTTCTTAATAATTATCAGTGACAAAACCTAGGAATCATTTCCTCTAAATTACACAGCCGGTGAAATTCGACAAACACTATGAGTAAATGACAAATAATGCTAAAATAAATCAGATAAATAATGCAGCAATGCCCTCTACCCCAACTATAAATTTCTGACTTCGTCCTTACCAGTCGACTATTTTTAAATGTGTGCTTTTGGAAGTTATTTAGAATATAAGTTCTCCTTTTTATTCATCTCTTTCACTTCACTCCATTTTATGACTCTCAAAACACGAAGAAAATTATTATAATTGATTCATGGATCACTTCTACTATACCTTAGTTGGTAGCATATCTCGATCATAACGCCATCTTAGTTGTACATTAACTTTTTTTGTAATTCCAATTTCAAAATCGGACTTTATAGATTAATCTTAAATTAGTGATATTCATATCCTCCAAAATTCGTTCAAATCTGAGATTATTTGCTATTATCTTAATATTTAAATATATGTGCCATGTTTAAATGGAATTTAAGTTACTTAAATATTGACTGGATCTTAAATTAAGATAAAATAGCAAATAAGCTTAGATTTGGATGAAATTTGGAAGATATATAGATTATTAATCTAAAATTCAATCTATAAGTAGGATTTTGAAATCGAAATCACAAAAGAAATAATGCAGATTATAGTAGCTCTGTTGTAACTCTCATTACAACATAGGATCCATTTCCACTTTATCGGTGCACGAGTAATCTAAGGACGACATATTGCATGGGAAGACTTCTTTAAATTCTCATATGGCATCACGAGTCGATTCTCTCGTTGGTATGCTTTAATAGAATTCCACTAACCTTTTTATGGCCCGTTTCTACTTAAGCTGTTCGACGCAAATCTTGTTTCCATTTTTAGCAACTCTAGAAACAACACCATACTCTCAAAGATCGGTGGTACCACAGTTATTTAAGTCCAACAATTTTGTTATGCTCGAACTTACTTGCCAAACTCTTGTGCTTTGAGTTATGCTATGTGTTCCTCGTGCATTTTTTATTCAACTTTATTTTTGCTCTCTTTTTATGTCAAACGGAGGAGAAAAAAAATAAGAACCACTGTTGTATTTTATTATATTAACTACAACAAAATTGAGCTAAAGTGATGTTTTTAAAAAAACCATCATTAAATTAGCCGTTGTTAAATATAAAACGATGATATGAGTTTTCATACTTAAAATTAGCGATGAATATCATATATGTTGTTATATCATTAGCAACAGTCCACATCGACGCTTATCAATTTCTATTATTCAAAATATCAACTAATCGTCGTTATTTTTTAGTTCAAAATTTAGCGATGATTAATTAGAAGTTTGAAAAACAACAACGAATAAGCGTCGCTATGTGGACCGTTGCTAATGATATAGCGACATATATGATGTTCGTTGTTAATTTCGAGTACGAAAAATTATTTCGCAACGAATAATATCGTCATTATATATTTAATAACGGCTAATTTAGTGACAGATTTTGAAAAAACCGTCACTATAGTTTAATTTTTTGTAGTGATTATTGTTAATCTTTTTTCTTCATTCTTTTTATTTTAGTAAACATGTCTTTTAAAAAAGGAGATTTGAATTTACAAAATCAAATTTCATTTGTCAATATCAAAAAGGTGGAGATTGTTAGTACTCCGGTTGAACAGTTCAAACTGATAATGAATATTGCATGTATTTTTTCTACTCTGCTAACCTTGATTATGAATAAGCTGACAGTGGATTTATATTCTATCATAAATTCCACTTATCGGTTAAATATGTATTCTGTCAAGAGTATTGTATATGACAATATTCAAAGACTTTATATTATTTTTAATCAAACATCGAATTGATCGTCAAAAACTGACCAAAGCAAATAGATTGATGATTGAAGAGTTTTAGGATTCTTGTAAAAGAACCAAAAATATACAATCCACTAAACTTAAAAACTTCACCAGATTTCCTCTTCTACCGACTGATAAAGTCTACTAATCTTGTCAACATAAGTCATCCTTGAATCTATTTTGACTGTTAGATATAAAACTTTACCAATAATTATTATTTCGATTCAGTCGGCTATCTAGCTCTCAGTTGACTAACATTTTGGCCCTTAGTTGAGTAGGTTAAATGAAAACTTATTGGCATGGTCAATCAACTACTACAAGTCTGTATCAATCAAGGCAACTACCATTATAATAAAATTGAGCTATAGTGACGCTTTTTTCAAAATCTGTCACTAAATTTATTGTTGTTAAATATATAACGACGATATTATTCGTTGCAAAATAAGTTTTCATACTCGAAATTAGCAATGAATATCATATCTGTCGTTATATCATTAGCAACGGTCCAGATAGCGATACTTATCCATTGCTATTTTCAAAATATCAACCAATCGTCGTTATTTTTTTAGTTCAAAATTTAGTGGTGATTAATTAAATATTTGAATAATAACGAATAAGTATCGTTATATAGACCGTTGCTAATGATATAACGATATATGATATTCGTTGCTAATTTCGAGTACGAAAAATCATTTTGCAACAAATAATATCATTGTTATATATTTAGCAACAGCTAATTTAGTGACGGATTTTGAAAAAATCGTCACTATACCTCATTTTTTTGTAGTGTACTCTTCGGTCGACCAATACCTGAAATTTAAATCAACGGATTTTGTTTTAGAGTTTTTAGATCTGACTCTACTTTCAACTACCTGCACGACCGCTCCATCGATAAGTTAAGGAAGCTTTCCACTTACTAGCCTAGTTCAAATCATATTATTTATCCAAATGCTCTTCTAATTAACTTCTGTAAATCGGGTATCTAAGGTATAGGTCCTTTCCTTTGTGAAAGGTAAAATTCTTTCTTGAGAGCTATTAAAAAAGGTACAAGTTGTACATAGATTTAACTACTTATTGAAAGTGATAAGGTATGATGGATAATCAAATCCGACGGAAGTGCGAAGAGGGAATCTTAAAACTCGATTCTAACTCATGGTTTTCATCCAATTTTGCATTCACGTAAAAATCCTTGAATATTTTGTAAAGTAGTTTTTTATTTACCTATTGTATTTTCACAATTTAACCCCACCCCCCAAACCCCATATTGTGCCTAGTAGTCAATGTCAAAAGCAAGATTAAGCAAGTAAAAAACTTAAAACCAAAAGACTGGGATAAAACATCGATAAAGCATGTAAAATAAGCAAATAGAGTATGATGTCACTGAGACATCCTCGACGCTCCATTATATAACAAAATAAACTTAGAGAACAAGTACAAATAGAAACTAGAATGAATCTAGTCAAAAGAGGATTTAAATTCTTCATCCAAGTATTTTCAAGTGGAGATGTACTTCTTGAAATTGATGGGGACAAAGTGTTTGGGTTCAACTTCATAAGAAGTGACATCGAAGGAGTCGTCATCTTCCTCTTCTTCGTGTTCTTCTTCTTCTTCTTCTTTTGTTACTATACTAGTCATTTGACACGAAAATCACTCACCAAAGAACTACCCTGAGCCATGGGAGAAGCTCGACTAGTGGGACTGTGGGGTAGGCACATCGAGTAAGGAGCTTGAGTAAGAGTAGTCGGAAAAGTATAGGTGGTGAACTTCTTGACGCTATGTTGGAGGTTATAAAGAGCCTCCGCTTCAATGTTGATGATGATGGCTTGTTCATTTACTAATCGGGCTATATAAATGTTGTGGTGTAATTGTATTTGAGTAGTTTCTTCTTAATGAGAGAATAGGAGGGAAAACCCATCAATAATAGCTTCATATTGGAAGGGTTCATGAGGCCAAAGGTCGTCTCTTGATAATGCTTATCTGAGTTAAAGGTCGGTGGCTCAAGGCAAATCAGAGATGGAATAAAACCATGAAAATAAGATGCGATGGGCTGAAGAAAGATGTCGAGTTGGAATCTTTATGGCACAGAAGGAGGGATGTCATCGATGGACTACATGGTCCTCATTGCTTCTTTACCAAAGGGTTTCACATTGATGATCTTATTGAGATACTCAATGGGGGTTATGTTGAAATGGGGGAGCATGTGGGGTTGAGAAGATCAAAGGAGAGGGTTGTGGTAAGTCTATTGGCTAGGATACATGTAAGAGAATGCTTCCAAGTAAATGGATGGCCATTGATGAAATTAAAGATAATGATAAGCATCTCATGGGAGACATGAGATAGGTTGGTCATCTTATTGCGAAAATTCCAAGAGAGACATGGTTTTGGAAATGAAGGAGTGTCTTGAATAATTATGAGACGAGACTTGGCAGTTTGGATTGCCTCGATGGTGAATAAATAGTAATGGCATCCTCGTGAGAAATTCAACGAATAAGATTATCGATCGTAGGTTCCTCATTGGGACTCCCTATATTGACTTAGATTACTGTGGAATCATCGATGAAGGTGTCGTTTCCTAGCTACATTGGTACAAAGATAATAACCTTCATCTTGACTTCCTAATTCACTTAGGTTGGAATAGAACTAAGACAATGCAAGTGGAGAGATGATCTAGATGGTGGAGAGACAAGATAGAACTGAGGTAGAAAAAGGTTTGGATGTGTTGGCTATGGAATAGGTGATTATATTAGGGTAACTCGTCTAAGAATGTGATCTGAGGCTATAAGATGATGAGAGTTATAGTAAAGATTTCTATAATAAAGCAATCAACCATGTGTGGATGTGCTTAGGAACCTAATGGTTGAGATTTGACAGAAGCCGAAGTGTTTACACCTTGAAGTCATGAGTGATAGATCATGGCAAGTGTACTAATATCAATGCATGTTGGTCGATCACAAAATGTGAGTTAATCGATCAACTTGGGGATATGGGTGAAAACAAGTTCCATGAGGGTTTTAGGAGAAGGGAAAGGAGTTTATGGATAGCAACCCAACAACAAAACATATATCCCAAAAGAGAATTTAGAGACCTAAAATAAGCTAAAAAGGCTATCAAAGGTACATGGTCTCCAACTACCATTCGAACAACATGAGACGATCGATCATTATATGCCTTCTTCAAGGTTCCTCTTCATCAAGGAGAGGAATTTTAGGATTTCGACGTAATAAAAAAAGTTCTAAATGATAGTGTACTTTTAAAGGAAGAGTTGTGCTGATTTAAGATGGTGGATAGAAATAGCTATGGGATTTTAGAAAGATTTGATTTGATTTCACAAAAGAGCTATGATTTCTTTTAAAAAACTCAATGCTTGTACTCTAGCTAGTGTGATATTGCAATCCATCCGATCAATCAATTTAATAATGATGTGACATTCATGATATTTTGAATTATCTTTAATAATAATGTGGCATTCATGATATTTCAAATTATCTCTAAATATAAATGATTGATCACTTTTGAAGTCATTATTTATCAATGACATTTAAAAAGGCATTTTAAAATATAAATAAAATAAAGAAAATTTTATGATGTCACTATGTTGTGATCTCAATTCTCTTCATATTTTCTCATATTGAGAGGTAGCTACATGTTTAAGAAAATATTAATCAGTTGGCCATTTATACAATGAATTAAACATAAATATGACCCTTCAACCATATTCCTTTGGAGAATGAACATTGGAATAAGAGATCAATAAGCTGCCTGACACAGTTCCCAAAAGTACAATTATTCCCATCCATGTTCCATTATTTCACCTTACTACACCCTTATTCCTATCCTCATTACCATACATCAACTACCTAATGTTAACAAAAATAAGTCTGTTCCTTCCATACTTGCTTTTTCTCACTTATTTTTGTAAAGATTAGGTAGTTGATGTATAACGGAGTAGATGCTGACAGTTTTCAGAGAAACAGTTACAACAATTGATTAGAACATCACTAACTATGCCATCATTCAGCAATTGAAAATATCATTCCACCTTTATGGATATCACTGCAGCACCCAACAGGTCAAGAACTTGTCAGCATGAACAACAGAATCTGTGTACCTTGCATGGCAATACACTCATACAAGACCATTAACGAAATCGACTACCAAACACATCCAAATGACCAAGGATCAGAAGATGAGCTTTACTTTTGTCTAAAACGATGTAAACACAACTGAGAATAAAACGAACTCCTCCATAGTTCACTCCAAGGAATGATGATGCGTGTAAGACAATTGGCCACTACTTTGTATGAAAGCAACAACATAAGCCGACATCTAACAAAACAAGATAGCCACCTCTGAATGATCCTTGATACGCATCCCACAAAAGTGTGTTCAACAAAACCACAGCATTGGTCCAATTCAGAAGCAAAAATCAAGACACGAGAAAGAAACACAAAGTTCAATTAAACACGCTAGATAAGAAGACTAAAGAGAAGACAGTGCAAGCCAACAACTTGGATAGCAAGGTTGGAGGCAGGTTCATGCCACAACCTACGATATCAAATGTTGAAGTTGTGATGTCTCCTCCTACTTGGATCTCTGCCTCATCTTTCGGCGCTTCCTCTTCAATCTCCTCATTCTCTTCTTCTTCCACTGAATTTATAAACAAAGCAAAGATGGCTTACGTTAAGAAATAGAAAAGAATATTCAATGCTTTTCAAGGTAGATAATATATAACATTGAAGAGTTACTTGTCAGCAAGATCTTAAAAATGTCTGCTACTAAAACAATAACCGGTATCACCAAAAATAGCATATCATGATAAAATCATATGTAGCAAACAATTGCAAACAACTTTAACACTTGATCATCCATCAGCCAAAAATTGATAGTTGTAAAGCAACCAATAACAAATTGTATCAAACCAAACATAAAACGAAATTGGCATGCTTCAATAATGAATTATCTTGAGTTTCCAAGACCCGACTACCAGATACTTCCATTTTATTCGGAAGCGAAACAGCTTTTAATGGTGTGTTGCATGCTGAGATGGTTTAAACAAAAATTGTGTGATGGGACTTTGCTGAAGCCTCAGATCCCTTATGATCAGGCTCCTTAGGATGCAGCAAAATCCACCGTCCGTCCTTTTTTTCCATCTTAAGAATAAGTGTGATATCACGGCATTTCACATAAATGGCCGATTATACAATGTTTCATTATATTATCTGATACTGTGTATGATTAATCTAAATATAACTGATAGATGAACAAGGTTTAATTTAAACAAATGCTCAACCAGATGAAATATCCACATTGCTACAATGTGATGTGCAGTGAGATAATTTTTCTAGAAGAGATGTCTATAAAATCTAAGACAACATTTTGTCATCATTATGATATTCATTCATGTCACTACAAAAACTAGGATCGGAGTCAACATGGAAATAATCAACCGTTAGAATGATATGCGGGGTGGCTAGTCAGAAAAAGGAGATGGCAAGTGAAGCCAAGGTAAAAAATTTACGAGTGTTGGACACTTGACTATAAAGGCACGAGTCTTGGATGATAGACTAGTTGGGGAAGTAGTGAAGAAAAATGATATTTAAGGAAGTTGAAATATGTCAACACAGTTGAGATTTAGGAGGCTGGGCACTCTCTTGGTCTGCAGATTTGACAGGAAAACTAGGCAAATGGACAACCTGCCGAAAATCCTATGTTTTTATCCATTTCTCATGCTTTGTTATTGTCGTGTTTCTAAGGAAATGAATGGCATGTCAAGATTAACATCTGAATTCTAAGTGTCAACCTTAGCCGCTCAGAGACAGGTCAAGAATTCTAAGTGTCAACCTTCAGCATCATCAAAATGTTTAAATATATACTCTGAAAGGACCCACCCTTAAGCTACTTCACTTTCAATTTATGCTCACCCTAACTTATGCCAACCATGAATAAAAGACAACATTTTGCTATGCAAGCTTAGTTATTCATTAGAATTTCCACAGGTCATCAATCACAGACTCTCGCACAGAGCACATAATGAATGTCTCACAAAGAACTGTTCTAGAATGTCAGAATCACCAACTAGTAATAGTGACAGCTTCCTACATTTCTGCATAATCATAGGATCATTCAAGACAGGCTGGCACGGATGTCATTCAAAATTTTGTGATGAGTGAAGAATATATATATTAGGACGCTAAAGCTTAACTCGAAGGTAACAAATAGGGTTGGCTACTAAGTCACGGCTCAATGAGCCAGACTCAGAGACAGGTAAAGAATTCTAAGTGTCAACCTTCAGCATCATCAAAATGTTTGGATGTATACCTGAAAGGACCCACCCTTAAGCTACTTCACTTTCAATTTATGCTCAGCCTAACTTATGCCAACCATGAATAAAAGACAACATTTTGCTATGCAAGCTAGTTATTCTTCATATGAATTTCCACAGGTCATCGACCACAGACTCTCGCACAGAGCACATCTTGAATGTCTCACAAAGAACTGTTCACGAATGCCAGAATCACCAACTAGTAAAGGTGGCAGCCTCTTATATTTCCGCATAAATCATAGGATCATTCAAGACAGGCTGGGATGGATGTCACTCTAGAATTTGTGATGAGTGAAGCATATATATCTCAGGACACTAAAACTTAAGCCGAAGGCAACAAGTAGGGCTGGCTATTGAGTCACAGCTCAATGAGCCAGGCTCGGGCTCAGCTTGATAAGGGCTTGTGAGCATGATTCGATAAGCTATTGAGTCGAGCTCAATCAAGAATTTGGACTCAATAGATTAACGATCCAAGCCCGGGCCAAGCCATGCTTGGCTCGATAACTTGATAAGGTGTTCAAAACAGAATATATTTTATATTTTATATATATAATAAACGAAAACTAGGCCCATTTGAACACGGAGAAGAGCCAACTAACGGTCGGCCCATAACATCCGATATTATATTAAATAACATTCTTCTCAGTACATGTTTTCAGGGACAATTACAGTCATGGAAGGACATATCGATATCGGTATCGGTACCATGTCGATACTGATATATCGACGATATATCGACCATATCGCCGACATCGGACCGAGATTGTGCATTTTTGGCCTGTCAATACCCGATATCGACCATATCGACGATATATCGGTGACCTGTCGATACCGATATATCGCCGATATAACGCCGATATATCGGGATACGGCCTTCCATGATTACAGTAATCTACATGTTAAACATCGTATTGATCAAATCTCAATTTAGTCAATTTTATTAAGTTTTGGGTTTAAACGAAAAAACACCAAAGAGCACATGCTTGACTCTTGAGGTGGGTGGACTATGCGGTTTATGGAATGGCAATGTTGGGTGTACTATGTTGTAGACTTAGACTTCCTAGACTTTATCTATGTTTTCTAGGTTATAATTAGCAAATTAGTATTTTTTAGTTTTATTAGCAAATAGAATGTTAGAATATATAATATAATTTAGCTTTTGTTATGTAACTCAGACAGTGGCCTCCTTGTAAGAAAGACATTCTTCAAAGAGAAGGTTGTGGATTTGAGCCTAGGGAACACACTTTCGTACCAAAAATGCCTATTTTTTAACGAGCCTGACTTAGCTCGAGTCCAATCCAAGCTTGATAAGAGGCTAGGACTCAATAACGATAAGAGGTGAGCCTTGTCGAGCCCAAGATGGCTCGATAAGAGGCTCGATTGGGCTCGAACAAGCCCGAGCCGAGCTAAGCCTATTGAACCCGAGCTTGAGCCAAGGCTTGGCTCAGCTCGTTGGGCTGAATAGTCAGGCCCAGCAACAAACCAAGTACAAAACATGACGATGATATAAAAATTAAGTATCAATAATCCAAATACCCCAAGACAATCGAACAAATCAAACTCTTTTAATTAAGAGATTACTTTTGATGAAAAAGGAACAGTTTCAATTGCACATGTGCAACTCCAATTTATCTATTTTATTGAATATATATCTGGAAACATCAATATAAGTCATGCATAATAAGACTTAGAAGATAAAACTGATAATGAAAATAGTTAGAAACAAAATAACATCTTATACAAATATCCATGGAATTATGCAGATAATTTGTTACATATATCCAAAATTGATTTGTGAAATCAAAATTGTTCCTTAGAAAAAATCCTTTACATCAAAAGAGATTATAGTTCAATTATTACTTTGAGCGTTTAAATTGAAATATTAATTTCAGATATTATCATCATGTTTTGAACTTCAATAACACAGATTGAATTTTAAAACATATTTAGAGTAATATGACTGTAAATATAAAATAAAATATGGCTTCAGAGAAATTATACATAATCATCACAGATCAGACAACTCGGTCGAATATCGGTTTCGGTAGGTGACCGAAATTCGGTCGAAATGGCTATATCGGTCGAAATTTGGGGGGGTCTAGTTCAAAAAACCACCGAAATGACCAAAATTTCGGTCGAATTTCGACAGAAATTCGGCCGAAATTTCGTTTCGGTCCCTCACCGAAATGAAACTGAAATCCGACTTTTAAGGCCTTGTCTCTGATTATTTATGATATTCACAAAGGTCATACAAAACAATGAAGACTGATTTTTATAACATCACATTCTAAAAGTTAATTCCCCCACTATCTCCTCTAGGGATGAAAACAAATACAGATATATCCGAATGTCCGCTTACAGTATTCGAAAAATTATTGGATACGAATATTTGTATCCGAATATTAATCGAATACGGATCGAATATGGATATGGATTGTAAAAAAAAATTCAAATATGGATACAAATATGGTAATGGCTTGAATATCCAGATCCAGATCTAGAAACCCGAATATAATATTTTATATTATTTTATATATTGGATAATATAATATAGGCCACAACCATATGTTATTATATTAGTATTATATATTATATAACACAATAAATTAATGATATTAATAAATTTCTGTTTGTTTTAAGATGGGCATGAACAAAACTTACGAAATACTATCCTTCTTTTTGTTTCCAGTCATGCAGGACACCTCGACACTCCATTTTGTCATGATCAACTTATTTATATTTCATTGCCATTTTTAAAAATCATTATGAACTTTGATAAAAAAAATTCAATTCGTATTTGTATTTGTATGGGGTCTTTATTCAATTCGTATTCAGATTCCATGGTTATTGGATCCATATTTGAATTTCACTTTTTATTCGATTCATATTTGGATTAGCTCTTTATTCAATTGTATTCGGGTTCGCTCTTTGTTCGATCCGTATTCGGATTTGATAGATATCCGATTCGTATTCATATGCGTATTTTTAAAGACATGGTTTCCATAATGCATATCCGAATCATATCCATGTTTGTCTTCATATTCGGTAGAAATGAAGCAAATATGGATATGGAAATAGACGTACCCAATCCATATCCAATCCGTTTTCATCCCTAATCTCCTCAGATAGCGATGTCGTCAAATATTTAACTCAAAAACTAACACCCAATACAAACTCTACCTACAAATGTGATGGCATCAATGGTGCACGCAACACTTGTGTGGTGCATTATGTTATCAACACAACACCTCTCTTGCTTGAATGCTACCATGCCACATCCACCACAACTGGCCAACAGTATCTCCAACAGCTTGTCCCAATCATAGCACCTTATATTCCATGTTCACCAACATCAACCCTTCCAGAATGGAAAGTTTGTCAAAATAGCATTTATTCCTCCCACCATTAAAGTGTGTATAATTGAAATATTATTTGTGGACTTCATAATATTATATATATATATATGTGTGTGTGTGTGTGTTAATTAAGTTGCATATGCAAAAATGATAATTGTGTGGTTCACGTGAATACAAATACAACAAAGAAAGAGTTTTAAATATTAGTAAATAGTAGTAGAACAATTTCTTCAAAAAATTAAGATTTTGGACTTTCTTTGAGGATCCTACCGTTAGGATCGCTCAACACTTAATACTATAGCAAGTATAAGAAGTTTAGAAGCATCAAACAATTATACCATATCATCATAGCGATAATAGGACCAAAATGACAATCAAGAAGAAAATGTCAAAAAATGTCTCAACACCTTTACAATGGCATTTCTCCTTTCAATGGTGATGGAAGGGAAAAAAGAAGACAGCATGGTAGCAATAAATAGATTAAGACTTGCTTATATTTGCAAGTCCAATAAATGGCATAACAATCAAACATTTATAACAGTGCCATCTTAAAAAATGACAAGACATAAGGATATGGGGGTGGGGGAGGTGGATATCAATGATTCGAGATTGAGAACCATCCTTTCTACTTAAAAAAGAAACCAAAGATATAAACCGCCAATTCATTTCATTGGTTAGCTTCGACTTCGAAGCAAGTTGGGACTACAAAAAATATTTTGATAACGTGAAAATTTGTGAGTTGCCAAAAATAAATAAATGTTTGCATTAAAAATCATTTATAATAAATATGTTACATAGATATGTCAATTTTGATAATAGTTCTACATGAAGTGCTTTGGTGCTCATGCACATAACGCACATTTACCATAAACCAATATATCTGATAAATGGGATTGAGGATTATAATTGATACTTTTAGATGCTTATGCATGTAATCAAGGACTATAATGAATGATTGTACATATAGATTTCTGCATTGGAGTTGTTAAATGAAATTCATTCCTTTTAACATTAAATCAAAATTAAATTTTGTGATTTATTATTTTTTGAAAAAAACATATTAAATGTATGTAATCATTGTTTTTAATTGTATTTTAATCCAGCAGTAGAAGAACTACTAAAAATACTTTAATCGCTTCCAATGTAAAGAGAATTATGTTATAATATATTTCTTAACTTTAGTGCAGTAGTTTTATTTAAATTACATATTTTTTGGAAGAATAAAGAGATACACACATCAACAGCCTCAAGGTTATGCTTCACCTCAATTCCAGGAAAACCACTGCATTCATTTTTTAAAAACCTTTTTTAAAAACTTTTTTACAAAACCATAGATTCAACAAGGAACTCCAGTCGGTATTGATTGCATCTCCTCTTCAGTACGAATGTTGCTTTTTAAGCTATTTCGATGCATCTTCTTCTGAAATTTTTGTAATTTATGAACGATGTACTCTACGATTTATATGTTAGCATAATTGCTTGTTCATTTGATTTCAATATCATTCCACCTAAAATGTATGCAAGGTATTGGAACTAATGTACCACTAATGTGCTAAATACACATCGTCATTCCTGTAAGAAGGTACTTGAATGTATCTTATAAAGCTAATAACTGATATGATATTAATTTGCAAGAAAATAACTTCTTTTGTTCTTTTTTAGATTCCCAACAAAATTTGTAATGACACTCCTTTCCAGATCTACCAATATCTTAAAACTCATAACAAGCATGGCAAAACATATATTCTAGATATTGCTTTACTGCATAAGTGTATTAAATCCAGGTCACTATAAGTCATTAATAAGACATCTCCGGTTATCAAAAAATGGAAATAGCCAAGTCCTATTATGACCACATAATTAACATCCATCAACTTTGAACCACAATCCCTTAAACACAGAATAAATTATTTTTAAAATGATATTTTATCCTTGATTAATTACAACTGCATTCTAATACTTGAACTTTTTAAAGGTCTTGTGACCATAACTTCTACTTAGCTATCTTTTTGACACTATATTGGTCAGAATTTTAATTCAACTTTTCTGGGTTGAAGGCCATGCGGACCATATTCTAGACATAAAGGCCATGTGCCTCTCTGGGAGTTCATATACACATCTTTTTTATCAATGATGGTAGTTACCCAAGTCGTGTAATGATATTATTAGTAAACAAATGAGGATGACTTTGAAATTACAGCGCCAGAAGTTGCAGATCCATCCCCTCAAATAAACATTTTCTACACATGATAGCATATTTAAACAATCTTCCAAAAGCAAAACTATCCAAACAAGGTTTTCTAGTAATCAGCAACATTGTGCACAGCATCATCCTGATTACTAATGTAACCCCTACACTTGGAAAATAGTCGAATATCAACAAATTTTGATATAAAGGCACACAGAATGTTCTGGGCAATATAAAGGCGACGTGCGTCACAGATTTACAAGTTACATTGCAATATTGTGGCAAGATCTAGTTTTTATTTTATTGCTTGAATTTAGCAGCTGCACATGGAATTAAACACCTCAACTAGGACAGATAAAGGGACTAGAAATTCTTAAGATCCCCTCTATATGTTGAGATGGATAGGACTTAGTAGCTGCATTGGTGATGTATATCCTTCTCGACTACCATAAATAGAGGCAGCCGAGGAGTGAATTGCAAAAATGTGTTTTGCATTATAAATCAGGATTTATACGAAATCTTGTCCAAGCTATTTTATTTAGAATCTTATGTCAGAATAAGTGCGGTCCTTTTCTCATCTATGCTCAAGAACCTCACTCCGGGCATCTTCTACACTAAACAAAATGAGGGCTTCGTCTATAGGTAAGAAAAGACCCGCAACTCAAACCAAACAGCAATGAAACAAAGAAATACAGCAACTTTCTCGCTCGAGTTGTTAAAACAACCTACAATCAAAAGCAGACGAACAAAAGATCTCAATTTCAACGATCTTCATGAATGAAGAAAGGGAAAAAGGAGGTAAAACCTTTGCCCTCATGGCTCCAGGCGAGGCGTCGCTGCTTCGATCTCGCTGTCCTTTCTCTCTCGGCGGCGATTAAAGCGACGACGTTGAGATGAGGGAAAGGGTCAAGTCTGATGCTATTTAGATGAACGGGAGAAAACGAAACCCTAGTCCGAGGGCATTTTGGTCCTTTACCGGGGATCCGCGTTCATTGATCCAATGGCAAGGATTTGATGGAGATGGGAATAGTTTTATTTATGTTTTCTTTCTTAACAAGGAAACATAATTCTCATGTGATTGAAAAGATAATTCTCATGGTAATGATGTAGTATGGTTAATATTGAAGATACTTTCATTATGTGACATTGGTATTTATTTGTTAAAGTGGCTTTAATATAGAGCATCTTAGATTGGTTACTTGCAAGGCACTTATCTCGTTCTTACTCATCACCCCTCCCCTTATGACAATACGGTAAGCTCTACCACCCGCCGCAAGCCAGCTTTAATAAGAAGTTTTCGATTTTTGAATGGAGGTTTTCATTAAGAAAGTTCTTAAATGAGAGGTTTTGATTTGAGGTCGGGCGCCACATTTGATGAATATTGGTGAACTTTGTATTTCATAAGTTCAACTTGGACATGAACACAAATCTTATTAAGATTCCTTGTCATATCCTACGAATAACTGAATATGAACATAAATTAGTGTGGATTCAAGATGATTATGACATATGAAGTATTTTCATCTATGATGGAGATCGATTAGAAAGTTATCTTTGATGAAGTTGATAATCAACGCCGATCATTACGACTTGATCACAATGAAGTCCACGTGCTTCTATTTGCTTAGAATTATGGACCATCGATTATTGAAGCCCACAATCCATTAGTTGTCGATATTGAGGACTTGATTTTGAAGAATTTTGTTTATATTTTCATGTTATAAGTGAAAATATTTTAATAGAAGTGAATTTTGTGTTAAATGATTTCTTTAGTGATATCGATGATGAGATGGAAAATACTATCGAAGAAGACTGATAGTAATGTTTCGAATGAACCTTTCTTTGTTGGTCGTTCGAACTTGCAATGTGATTATGAGCTAATCGAGTTAACAGTTGTATTGTCGATTCCATTTTTAATATTATTTTTGGTGACTATCCTGCAAATATTCAAAGATGATTTTCAAAATCAAAGCGGAAATTATCGCGCTAGTAATAGATTGTAGGAAGGATTGATCTTTAAGAGTATGGATGACTTAATTCATGCTACCAAGTGCTAACTATATATTCTCACTATAATTTTTTGATTAAATGATATGCAACCATTATTATTGCACAGAAAAGTTAAAAGGTCATCAATGGATGTTGTATGGATATTTATTAGTTTCGAAGATGTACATGCAATTTTTAAAGTTGGCGGTCCTTGTTTTTGCATAGAGTCAACCATTAATTATTGGTGCAAGTCATCTTGAACTTTATTTTAATGATAACAAATCGATATAATTGGTTGTTTAGAAAGGATCATTTTTTCATATCAAGTGAGAATTTTAACCATCAAGATTTATTTTTATCTTTAAGGGAATAGATTATACATATATGTGGTACATGTGTTGTGTAAATATGGAGATCATATAGATAGAGCTACAAGGACCAAAGTTAATGACATTGTTTTGAAGAAGCTCAAGTGAAACTTGAAAGAAAATCTAAAAGGGAACTCAAAACAAGTAGAAAAATAGGATCTCAGAACAATAAGGAGCTTATTGAAACTCAAGATAAAGCTCATACTCAAAGCACTAAGAAGCTCAATTCAAAGCTTGGATTTGAAGCAGAGAGAGAGCTTGAAGCCCTTCCTCATGTAATTGTTGTTTAAATCATGAAAATTTTTAAAATCCTCTCAAAGTCATGCATATATCACAGTCACCAAACTGGAATCATACTTGTTTATTCTTAATTATCATTACACATTTTTTCTTGCTTGGGTGGTGGTACGAGACTTTTTATATGTTTTACCTCTAAGTAAATGCACAATGCACCATGAGTATACATTGATTGGTACATCATATGCTAATAGTAATCCATGTTTAGTCTTTAATCAATACGCATACACTTGTTCGTTCATCGGTATATATGACCTTGAATTTGTCAATGAACTTCCTAACTATCCCATTTCACTGGTTTAAGGTTGTGTAATGGTACACAATCGCACCTATGCACCCATACACTTCATTCACTAGTACATACACCCGATTTAGTTCAACCATCATTATCTCTATTGTTGCACCAATACATCATATTGTGTATCGATGTATTTCATAAAGTAGTATATTCAAACTCAAGCTTTTTTCATATTTTTTCAAATTTCTTAATCTGGATTGCACCAAACATCATTCCCTATAGAATGAGCATTGGGATCGACCATCCCACATAGTGTGAAACCTAACTTGACTCAAGATCAGAATTGAAATAGGTCAAGCCTAGACCAAAATATAGGCCCATCTGATTTTTGAGGTTGGACTCGGGCCGAGATTGGTCCAACACTGGATTTATCCACTGGCCTAATATAATATAGACTTTTAAACAATGATACATAATGTACATTGTTTGATATAGATTTTAGTATTCTCTTAGCAAAATCTTGTGGGTATGTGTTATTCACAAGTTCTAAAGTGATTAGTTAATGTGAACATACTACCATATGTTGAATGAACTTGCATCTCATGATGAATTTGCAGTGGTCAAATAACTGTTGCAAAAGTTACCTATTGAAATAAAGATGTAAAAAACTTATTTACAACAATCTTAATAAAAAACCATCGCAAATGTTACAGTAATTGCGGCGATTAAATAAAATCACAGTAAATATTCCATTGAAAAAAAATGTTACTTTCTGATAGTGAATTAATAACCTAAGAAAATTATTCATAAAAATGATATTGTTGCTAGGAAGCACGGGTTTTTAGTCAATTTTTTGGACTTGATTTATTTCATTTTTTTCATGAATATCCTACATGGTACAGTTGATCAACTCAACAAGCCAGGTGGTGCAACAAAAAACTTAGAGACTAAAAATGCTTATAAATTCAAAACAAAGTAGTAAATGTTTTATAATAAAAACTGCAAAACATAGAAGTTGTGGATCTTGAAAAGATATACAAATTTCATTAAAGGAGTTTTCTCAAAAGTCATTTTGATGTTGGTGCATTTTTAGGTAGGTATTTTATAGGTATAAAATACTAACATATTTTATTTTTTATTTTATCTTTTGTTTATTCAATAGATGATGTACTTATTATATTATAATAATATACTACTTGATATATAACTTTTAGTTTTTTGGAATTTTAACTGATAGTTTAAAAGCTAGAATATATAGATATACAACTATATGTAAGTATTGAATATCATTTTTTATTTATATCAAAAATTTATTTTATTATTATTTTTGTAGTTAATTTTGTACATGTTAATTTTACAAAATCAAAAAAGAAATAATCTAAAAATATTTATTTTCTCACACGAAATTGTTAGTGTTTTAATCTCGCATATACGTATATGTGATTTTTCTCTTCTTATCATTTTCTCAACTTTTGCATTTTTTAGATTGTGTTTATTTCACAATTAGTTAGTAGACATAATATATTAACAACTGCAAGAAGAGTTAATTTAAAAATATTTATTTTCGTACATGAAATATAGCGGTTTTCAACTTTGTATCAGATATAAATGCACTTTCTTCAGGTTTCCATATTATTTATTTTTATTCATAAATATTTTTAGTCCTTTTCTATTTTTGAGAATTCTAGTGATTCAAAATATTAAAATGTACTTCTTAAATTTATATGCACGATTGATGAGCTTGCCTAATACAATGTAAATGCGTGTGTTTTCCTAGCTCAATTTTCAGATCTTAGGTGCATGAAACACAACATCACCCATTACATATCATTGTTGACTGTAAATAACATGACTCTTGGATCGATCCATCATTCTTTCCCATTGGATCCCCTTGACCTATTAGTCTACCTCATCGGTGTGGAGTTGACCTCGGTTGATTATGTCCCTACCTTGTAGTACGCGAAGTCCAACGTGTTCGACCACCCTTACACCTAACCCCTCGCTGTCTTTGCCACTCCCATGATTTTTCACAAGCTATCCTTCGACCAACTCAGGCAAGCTTTTTTCTAGATGTCTTCTCTTCTCAGGTGTTCCTTCTTCTTTTCCTTCTTTTATTCGTTTTTTTCTTTCTTTTTCTCTCAGTGTCATCTTCTTCTTCTCCCCCACCCCCACCCTTCAGTTCTCTGCCTTTTTTCTCCCTTCACCTTGGCCATCTTCGTTCTCACTATGACACACATCAACTCACCATCACCCCACTTCGCCCCTCATCCCCCTCCAATTCTACTTTCTATCCTCCATAACCCTCACTAACTCCGACCACACATAATAATGGGGGGCATGGCTCTGATTCCTCATACACATAGCATCATGCACTCATCTCTATGAGATCTCCCACATTTGAGTTCATGAGAACCCAATTGATTCTTCTTGAGCCCTTGGCTCGAGCACTACTTTGCTTGTGATTTCTCTCTTTGCATGTTGTTTTCTAAGCCTTCACCTTAAGGGGTTTTTGGGTATAAATCGTTGCCTTCTCTAATGATTGTCTTGTGTATTTGCTATGTGCTTGAATCATTCTCAACATCCTACACATATATATTTTTTAGTAATAAGTCCATGTTATTGTGCATGTGTTTATATATGTACATAATTTATTATACATCATGCAGATGAAAATGTTTATAAATACAAATACAAATTATTTTTAAAGAAAATATTTACATTCTAATACGTACATGTGCAAATTTATAGTTTTCCTACTAATATATTTATGATTGAAAATATATTTACAAGCTATAACTAGTATTGGTTCAATTATATTTAATTTTCTATTTTAGGTATAGTTTGATTCAGCAACTTCTTTGCTCACCAGTTAGATTAAATCTGATTTAAAATAATGATGTTGGCATCAGATGGTTAAAATCAATTTAAAAGAATAATTACAAAGGTTGTACTGTAATCGAGCAAAGGGAGTGTTTCAAGGATTATAGTTGTTATGGTGTAAATGGATATGATTACAGGGTTGATGGTACAAAGTTCCCTAAAATATAAAGATAGCACCGCTGGTTTGAAGGCAACAACCAACTGAGATTTCAAAGTATCTTTCAAAATCAAAATCCCTTCTTCCCCTCTCCAACCTCACCTGAAGGGAGATAGAGATGATCGACTCCTCTGGTCATATGCAAGAAGATGACCTCTCTCATCATCTTGACAGCTTGTGTGTCCTTCGACCACCACCAACTCGTCGATGAATCCTAGATTCATCCACAAAACATTCCCATTTTAACTCTCTATCTAAGCTAATTTCACAAAAATAATTAATTAGACTCAGTTAATAATGTATACTCTATTTTATAAGTAATGTTAATTACTTTAAATAAAGACAGACTTAAATCCTACTATAGATATTGTACATATTTATCAATGTTATTCATATATTTCATGTGTTTTCTTTATCTTCAAAAAAATCCCCAATAATTTGATTAGTAATGTACATAATATAGTGTAAATGTAACCATATTAAAATACCAAAAAATGTGCAACACAAATAAATTTGGTTTTTATTTATTACAAATAAATACTTATAAAAATATTACTCTATATATATGATGTATTTTGGTTTTGAATTCTACATAAAAGTTGTAGATCTCAAAAAGATGCACAACTTTTATGTAGAATTTTTTTAATTTGACATCATTTTATATTTAATTTGATTTTCTTTTATTTTTGATTTTTGAAAATTTCTTGTTGGGCTACATGGCTGCACCAAGGTTAGCCACATGACCTGCCCCTTCTTCGTAACCCGATGCTCATCTTGACTGTTTGATCAAGTGATCAGACAGTCGCCTACAGACCATCAACGTCTCACCCACACCGTCTGGTTGGTCCAACTTTTGACGATATTCCTTTATAGCTTCAAACTCCTCGTCAGGGGTTCTTCTTCATTTCTAACCATCTATTTGTGTTTCTTCCTCTCTCTCTCTCTCGATTATGGTGTATAATGATAGCTTCTCAACACTCATTTTCACCAACTCCTCCTTAGTGGCATCCACCTAAGTACAACTAATAATCGTCTGTTTCAACCGATGTCTCCCCAATCGCATCTCTAATCAAAACTTGAGGGAAGGTGGCAATTCCAGCTTATCTGCCCTTGTGTGACCTCACTTTGAGCACCTCCATCCTTCTAGTGACAACAGAGAGACCTTCGAGTTGTGCGAAGATCTTGTTGAGGTCCAGCAAGATCCATGGTGACATGCACCATGTTACAACCATCCTCCAAGTGTTGCTCGAGCTCCATGACCTTGCTGAGTATGTCGAGCGAAGACCCGAAGATTCAAAGCTTCAATCAAGGCTGGTGTTTCATCCATGACCTTCTTCTTCATCTCATCTTTATCCCAATTCTCCACATTTATACTAGTTCTCTGATTTAATACAACACACACACACACGCACCCTTAGACCAAATTTATAGAGTTTACGCCATCGCCACACTTTAATCAACTTTGCATATACCTCGATTCTATCTTCTTCTTCTTGTAGACCTCATTCCGACTCGATCACTTCACCTTCTTGCACATAAGGTGAACCTACTAGGGATTCCCCTTCTCCTCTCCGACCAGCCTTCCATCCTGCCTCATTTCACCCTTGGTTCGAACCCATTTAGGTTCGACTATCCGTATAACCCTACAGGATTCCCATTGATCTCAATGATCGGAAATAGCAAGGCCCCTCTAATATCGAGCACCACCTCTAACATGGCTCCATAGACAAGCCTATCCAGCCTCTTGATAAATCTCATATTCATCATCTTTATTTCTATTAATTATTCCTCTATATTAAACTAATTAATCAATTGAAATATTAATTCACTTGATTTAACATTTAAAATCTTGTAAATAGTTAAGGAAAATTAATGTATATAAATAAGTATATATGTTTTAGTTTCCCTTTATTTTATGTGTTTTTCATTATTAAAAATCCCATACAATTAGTTTAATATCATATTTTGTACTTTTTTCATCATATAAAAACCAAAAATAATAAAATAAATAAAAGAAGTGTTTTTATTATTTAAAAATACTTACAAAAAATACTAAGTATGTGAATATGTTGCATTTTGACTTTGAGATCTAAAAGAAACTTGTATATCTTGAAAATATAAATAATTTTCATGTTGAATATTTTTATTTTGAAGATCCTAACTATTTTTATTTAATTTATAAGGTTTTTATTTTCCTAATTTTTTATTGGGCCACATGGCTCTTTATGGTGTAGCCACGTGCTCGACGCTTCTTTACCACATGTTTCTTATCCCAACCGTCTGATCTTTAGATCAGACGGTTCCAAGCCCTTCAAGCCTACCTTTGTTTTAGCTTCTTGATCTTATGATCAAGCGGAAATGAGCCGCTAACATGCATCGCTTCCTCTACCATCTGATCAAAAGATCATACGACCAAGGACCATCTTCCTCCTCATGCCCCTTCTCCCCTTGCCTCAGTAGTTGCATAACCGGTCTCCTTCACCGGTTTATGCCAATGTTCACATGTGGCTTTAGACCATGAGTCTGGTGCCTAGAGAATGCTCGTTCTTTCCTATTCTTCGCCTAATCTCCCTAGTCGATCCCTCCTTAACTTGGGAAAATGGGAGGTGGTTGAAACCATCCCCATGCAACCACCTGGAGGAGATCAAAAACCCTCTCTGACTAACTATCACAACCATCTGCCTTTATGCAAAGGTTTCCTAGAGCTTAGTCTTTTCCCTGGTGATAGTGTAAGACAGAGGTTGATAGAAACAACGGTGAATACCCTATGGAGATATCCTTGGTACTTCAACCAACTCGCAGCGAGCCCCTCTTACAGCTTGAGCTTCAAGGTATGTCGTCCTTGTGAAGCGAAGACCATGAGCTTTAATTGCTCCATCATAGGCTCCACATCACCTTTCAGTTTCTTCTTCTTCATCTCTAGGTTGGTCCTCAATCTCGCCCCCATTGGTTCTCCATTTTATTAACAACAGCTCTCACATTCCCATCTTCATTTGAACTCACACACACATTCACAGTTAATCCAAGACCTTCGTCGACCCTTTCGAATCTATCTTCTCTTTTCCCCAAACTTAATCCCCAATGATCCATTTCATCTAATTTTTGCAAAAAGAGATGAACCCATTTTAGGGCTCCACTACAACCAAGTCCGCAACCCTTCATTCCATTATATAAAACCCTCTACATGTCCCCCATGCTTCAGCTAGAGTTCTAACACCTACATGTACTAAGAAGCTCTTTATGGGTCAGAATTTTGGTCAAGTTACGATCTCTGCCCCCACCTTTGACGACACTTCACTAACTGGCCATTCTAGAGGATTCTATCCCTTCAACGGGTGATCACTATCTTTGTCAGGACCTTGCGAAGGTTTCCTTCCTTTGAGCATGGAGGAGGACGGAGGAGGTGCATACCCTTCATCGAAGCAGAGCAGAGCCACATCCGTAGTGTGACGTGGAGTAGCTCTCAATCGAGGAGCGACATGTGCCACTGGATAATATATTCTTGATCTGATCCTTTGGCTTTAATCGATCCCCATACCACTGTTTCAAGCTGAAACTTCGGTGGATGAGTCACACCTGAAATGACAACATCCATCCACATGGCCCGACCAAGACGTATGCCCGAGCCGCTCCTGAAGCTATACCCATACCCACCTGGCACGCGACACTCTCGGAAGTTTTGCATAGAAGACCCACTAGATCTTTTTATTTATACTTTTATCCCCACACATGTACATTGCATGTAAAACTCTTCTGGGTTTCGATTATTGCATTTTAGTCCAAGTTGGACCTATTTTCGATATTCTTATGTATTTTTATTTCATGTTTATTTGTAAATAAGCTCCTTTATTGTACCTTTAATAACTTGAGCAATATAGATCCAATTTCAATGAATTTAGTCTTGAATTAAAGCTTATTAAATTCTCTTTCATGTTATATGCATCTGAATTGATTGATATATAATGCATTTAAAATCAAAGAAGTATTCCTTTTTCCATTAATTGAATTAATGTACATGAGTGAATATTAGCATTGTTAATTGCTCTACTTGAATCCATGTTTTGCTTCATTTCATTAGAATTTCATTATGTATAATTATGATTGATCTTATTCACTAATTACTTAATTGAATAATGGGAGTTCATGGAGTAAATTAACTACTTAATCTAAGACATGCATTAACCTTTCTAGCTTGATTCATATATTTGTTTTATCATTTAGAGACAACTTAATTGATTGGATGTATTTAATTAAGACTTAATTATGAGCTTAAGTAGTGAATTTTATGTTATTGTATGTAGTGTATTGTGTTGTATAACTTGCATACATTCTATAGCATTCTGTTTTACTTATGTTAGCTTGCATAAAAAATCTACAAAAAGAATCATGCATCCATTCTGTTGCGCATTGATTAAGCAAAAAATGTGGGTTTTTAAATTACGAGAAGATAAAATAATGTGAATGGTCGTCGCAACCCAATAATTCACGAATCTAAAATGGTTGTCCTAAGTGATTTCAAAGTGACTTTTAATTACAATGTATGGCTTCCAGGGTCAAAATCAAGAGGAAACAAATAAACAAGGGTTGTTAATTATTTCTGATTAATAAAGATTTTTGTTTTCTTTTTCTGATTTTTAAATTTCTTTTTAATGAAGTTTATGAATTTTTTATGGATTTTATTTAATTTTATATTTTTAATTAGTTTTAAATGTTTTATGTTTTTTATATTTTCTAATTTTTAATTGATTTTAATTTTCCAAAATTTTATATCTTTTATTTTTTCCAAAATCAATTTATGAATATGATATAAATAAAAAATGAAAGCCTTTTTATATTTTTAAAATATTTGAAAATGCTCAAAAATAAGGAATGATGCCTTTTATGTTTTAAGTATTTTTTGCTATTTTTGAGGCATTTTTTAATGGATTTTTTATTCAAAGTTGAAAATAATTTTTAAAGTAAACCAAGTTACTATTTCTGGTATTTTAAAATAGAAAACAAAACCAAATAATCAGGAAACCATATTTATAACAAACAAGGAATTTGTATTAAGCTTTAAAAGAAGTCCAGTTATGTAATTTTCTAATTTTCTATGATTTTATAAAATTTTTATAAGTTTTAAGAATATTGTATTTTTTAGTGTTTTTTTGTTTATATTTTTGTTTGATTTTTTATATGTGATAAAGTAACAATAAAAGTAAGCTACATGTTTTTAAATTTTCAAGTAATTTTAATTTTTTATGTATTTTTAAATCTCAAATAGTGAAAATGTACTATTTTTGAATTTTTATTAAAAGAAAATAAAGGGAATTTATGGAACCAAAAATATATGCCATAGATTTAATTATTAGGTAACAACTGTGATTTTTGTTTGATTTTTAGAAAATGGGAGTTATTTAATCCTAGAAAATAAATCAAAAAAAATACATCAGAATGACGATCCTAATTGCAATTATAAGTAAGTATCAGAGCGGTTTATCAAAATCTGCACGTGACATGTACTGGTAGGGGTATTAATGAAATTATTGAGAAGTTTGAGATTATTTATTAACACTATAAAAAATTCCAGGAGCAATTGTGCAATTAAACCAAATAAACTCATGATGAATCACATGAACTCAACTTACAAGGACTTAATCGTAATTAAACAAAACTTTTAATGATTTTTTTTTAAAATGATAAAATGCATGGTCCAAATGTCTAAATAGACCACAAACACATCATTAACATGAGTACAGATCTAAAGGATCTAAATACAAATATACAAACTCACATGAATATTTATGCAATTATTCTAAATGTTTACTTACAAACGAAGGATTTAAATGAAATAGAATGTAATGTAGGGAAATCAGAGCAAACTCACTAAGGGAGCGTGCTAGTCACATGGATCAGTTGAGGCCGTGAGCGGTTAGATTGCCTCTTTAGATCTAATCACGCATCTCCAAAGTGGGTGTGATTGTGTTCTCCTGATGTGATCTGGAGTTCTTCCTCTTGATCGAACGGTGCTGAAACGTGGTGGAAAAACTCTGATGAAGGATGCCTCCTCTAAGCTTTGATCGAGCAGGTCTGATGCTATATGTGAATGATCAAAGCTGCAACAAGTCCAAATGATTCCTTCTCCTAATTTGCATCGATTTGAGATTAATTCATGATCCAGATCTCTCTAAGATGAGTCCTAATGATGTTGCTCCTCTCTAGATGGTGTTGGAGCTCCAGATGATCCCGATATCGCTCCAGATGGTTCTTCACATACCGACAGATAGATTATGAAGGTTTGAAGCCTTTTACACCTCAAGATAGAGTTATTAGGTTAAGAAAATGAAGATCTCCGGTGGACAGCAAAGGATCAAAGATCGATCTCTCAGATTCGATCTGATCTGGGGGGGAAAGGATCGAAGGAGGTATGGGGAAGCGTACGTTGTTGTGGATGAGTTGAGGATCACAATGGATGTATCTATCCATGAATAACCTTCATCGAGTAGATCAGAGATCTAAAATGAAGCTACATGTACCATTCGAGAAATTGCAGAATAGTGACAGAATTGAATGAAACTAAAAGCTAGATCTATAGGAAAATCACCTACGAAGAACAAGGTCAGGAATGCAATGAATCTTCACCTCGATGAAGATATGGATGGCCTACAAAGACTCGACACAACAGAGCTCCGATGAAGTCGACGTTGGTTGCTGGATCATGCCTCAGTTCACTTCTCTCGCACTAACATTCTCTGGACAAGCTTCCCGTCACAATGCTCTTGCTCCAAGTGATCGAAAGTTAGAACAATTTTGATTTTCAAACCATTCTTCATAAAAACCAAAGTATGGAGCTTAATAAGACATTTGGATTATTAGTTTGGTGGAGCCTTATTGAGAATAGGATTTAAGACTCAAGAACCCTCAAGTCCCATAATTCTCTATTCAGTCCACCTTAACAGTCAGGTCAGAATAAGTCTATTATATGTAAATTCTTATGTCTATGAATTTTACTTGTACAATGAGTGTAAATGGTAGTTATCCACACATGAAAGTGGCGAAGAAACCAACTTCTCCAACATTGTTTCCCTAATTCCCATATCCAGCTACTCTTTTCTTGAAGAGCAGGATATATCATTCTAAATTCAAGTTCAACTGGCCCAAGAAAAAGGGGGTAAACAAGGGAATGGATTGTGACCAGTGTAGCCATATATCCATTGGAGCTTGACCAGTGTAGCCAAGTCTCCAGCTACAGGATTCCATGCACCTTTGACTTTAAAACATATGCCTTGCTTATTGATACATTTCTCTAACGGGAAGGATTTTTTTAATTTACTTTTTTTTACCTATCTAACTTTTTGGAGACTTTATAAACAGAATTGCAACATTTACATAAGGAGTTTTCCTTCTTGAGCTAATAGACTATCCCTCTTTTGAAACTTTAGTTCAACCCACGACTCCTGTCTTAGACGTCAGTGCCACTAGATTAGGTTGGGACACACTTCCCACTATGGAGACTACATCTACTTCATCAAGGACGATACAATTGCGTGCTTTCCAAGATCATAGATTTCTGCCCTTTGCCACCCCACGTGAGTCGAGCTACGTGCAAAGTATTTGTCCAAGTTAGACCACTATCAAAAAGGGTCATGCATGTATCTTATAAATATTCGACTTAGACTAATCAAGATGGCATGTGAATACAATCTCATGGACTCAAAGAATTAAGTTACATCAACACGAAAAGTCTCAATTCCAGTTTCTATAAGGTTCCTATGAAATTAAGTGGATTATGGTCTTAGCAAAGCTTCATTCTTCAGATTTTATTCAAGACTAGTTCAATTGTAATAATCATTCTGAAAAAAGCGAATGTAAATGCAACAGTTATTTTGGTGGTGTATTTTTTATTTGAACTTTTTGTGCGATTTTAAAGACTTTTGCAAATTTTAAGAGTTTTAAAACTGTTTAATTTCTATGTATTTGTGAAAGAGCTAGTAAATTGAATGAAATTTCACATATTTACAAGTATTATGTAGATATTTACAATGGATTTTATACAAGAATAAATAGAATAATTATAACAAATTTATATACTATTTTATTACAAAAGAAATTTAATTTATGAGTTTTATATACATATTTCACAAAATAAATTTTATTTACAAGTTTTAAATAATTAAGACTTTTATAAATGACTTTAATTAACAATTTGCAAACAATTACAATTTCTACATATAAGGATTTTACAACAAGTTTTATATACACATTTACAACACATTTATTTACAAAACATACTTTAGAAAATAATTTACAAAATAAGTTTACAAAAGATTTTTATATTTATTTTTCAAAATATTTTACAACAATTTTACAAAACATTTAACAAATGCTTTTAAGATATTTTATTAATAAGATTTTACAAAAGTATTACAAATTATTTTACAAGATACCTTACAAGATTTTTACAAATCAATTTTATAAAATATTTTATTTTCAAATATTTTACAAATTATTTATTTTTTATAAAATATTTTACAACCAAAATGATTTTACAAACATTTTACAACAACTTTTAAAATAATTTTATGAAGGTTTTTTTATAAAACATTTTTACATTACTATTTACAAAGATTTTTACACATATTTTACAAAAGATTTTACAAAATATTTTACAAACAATTTTACAAATATTTTACATCTCATTTTGTAAAAGATTTTTATTTACCAGTTATATATGGTTTTCTTTTGTTTTTTGGATACCCAAGATTACTATCTAGGATTTGAGAGCCATATTATTAAAAATACAATAAAGTATGTGTTATGGCTTCTAAATTATATATAGAGTATATACGACACTACCCTATACTTAACATGAACTATGTCCTCATAAGACCAATAATTAATAAGGAAGGCATAACTCGTGCTAAGTATAGAGGAGAGAAAAGAATGATATGCTATAATGACTCAAACAAAGAATAAAATGAACAGAAGTCGGTGATATCCCTATACTTAGGATCAAATAATCCTAAGTATAGAAGAATGCACAAATAAGGATGACTAAGGAAAAGAATGTACAAACTCAGTGACTCATCTTGTCCCCCTTTGCTTAGGATAAAGAATCCCAAAGTACAAAGAAGAATATCAACAATCAAGGGACAAACGAGAGAATAGACGATACACAAATAGAAAATTATCAAAGATGAAAATGAACGACATTACCCCCATTATACTTAGGGTAAAGCATACCCTAAGTATAAGCAACAACAAGGGTGATAAAATAGAATGAATATGAATAACATAGTGTCTACACCCCTATGCTTAGGATAAAATACATTCCAAGTAAAGCAACAAAAATCCTAAGCGAGACTTGGGATGTAAAACAACAACAAATGAATGAATGACCAAAAAGATGAAACACACACACACACAAACACACACACACACACACACACAAGGTAGACAATGTTGAGGTGTCTCTCAACGATCGCTAGAGTTTACACCCTTAGGTGGGTGCAAAGGCTAAGATAAAGAAGTATCAGGGTTCATGACGACATATGTAAGGTGAATGTCTATTCTCTCTTAGTCGTCTCAGAGTGAGAACAACAACGAAGTCAATAACGTAAACGAGGACACATGGATAAGCACTCAAGTGGGTGTCTGCTACCAGGAAAATAGAGGAGAAAACCAAGCCAGGAACTGGTAGCTTAAATGACATTGTCGACTTGAGAAAAGAGTGAGGAGAATAAGTAGACCCAGAAAACCAAACGTGGAGAAAGAAGGATTAGTCATAGAATCATCCATGTTATTCACCATCTCAAAAAGATATGAATAGTCAATCTCAAGAGACTCACTAAGAAAATTGATATCTGACGTCCATAATGGAGAGAAATCAGAGAAATCATTTAATATCTCGAGGCATGTCTCATCCTCATGAGGGTCGTTAAGGAGAGAAGACCCAGACGGAGAAAAAGTAGAAGACTCAAAAGACTCGGTCTCATGATCAGACAGATCGGATGCACACATAGGAAGTGAAATCGAATACAAAGAGCATGTTGCATTGATGAATCTCTGATACATCGTATTAATATCTATTTATTATCCTCCTAAACTAAACAAATCAATAAAGTTCACATTCAATTCATCAATACTAACAATTAGTGTGTTATAAAATTAACCCTAATTATTACACATCTATCACCAATATTTTCTTTATTTTCTCTTTTATTAAAAACCCCTAAAAATTAGACTAATTATCGTATATATTTAGTTTGAGCTTTAAAAAAATAAAAAATACAAAAAATAACAAAAACCATTAAAATCTAATGTTTTTATCTAATAATAACACTTCATCTATCTTAGTCAGAGGATACATGCCTATATCGTGACAACATGCAATATAGGCCTTCGGTTATCTCGATCTCCATAAGTAAACTATTTGACCTAACTTATCTAACACCTCTAAATCTCTATTCCTATGCAGAGCACCTACATCAAAGGTCAGTCAGATATCAGACGGTGCTTGATGAGCCCTCAATTTAACTCTTTAGATATTCATTCAAGCATCATCCTCTATGATTAATTCCTGATTTGAAATCTAATTAATCCTTTTTTATTTTCTATTTTCTAATAATTTCATTGAGCCACATGGTGCTCTCTGGATCCGCCACATCCCACCTCTTTACCTGCCACCTAGCCTCTCCCTTAGCCGTCTGATCACCCTCAGTGGCCTCCATCTCCGTCGTATATCTCCCGCTCTCCCTCAGCCCTTGGATCACATCCTTCTGATAGGATCTGAACCGCTCATTTCCTCCTCAATCTGAGCAATTGGATGGCTGATAAACAAGAAAAATTAGGGGGCCGTACTGTCTCACAAGGCGAGACCGCAGTCGATGTGTTGACCGCTCAATAATCCTCAATTAATCAACAATTAACCCATAAAAAGAATAAAGAAATAAATATCATAAATGTGGAGTTAAAATTTATTATAACTGTACATCAAATGTGCATAGGTGTAAGGACGTGTAGAGGTCGAACACATGGAGCAAACAATAGAAGGAGACAAAATACAATGCTAAAATTTTTTGTCTTTTATCTCTTGTCCATGTTATTATTTGTGTGGATTTTAATTTTATATTTTATATTTTTATTTTGGTTTATATATTTGTATTTTCTTTGTACATTTTCCAATTTTTATATTTCTTTTCTATTTAACTATATAAGATATATATAGATATATGTATATGTACAATATAAGGTATATATAGATACTAAATAGATATAAATACTAAAAATAGTCAAAATATAGTTACTACAACATTTTTGTACTTTTTATATTTTTCCTAATTTATTATTATTTTTTTGGATTTTTTCTTCTAATTTTTATGTATTTTTAAAGTAAAATATTATCCCAAAATAAGGTATTAATTAATGATCTGAAAATGATTTGAGTATTAAAATATTAAATAGGTCCCAAAATTATATAAATATATATAAATATTTATATAAATAAAATTATAAATAGAAAAACGTATTTTTGGATTTTTAAATAAATTTTTAGATTTTTATGGAGGATTTTGGAGTTTTTCGATTTTTAGGCTTTTTGTTTTATTTTTATTTTTAGTGATTTTTGGTCTGTGGGTAAAATAGGATAAATTATACCATATATAATTTTTTGGAATTCTTAGAGACATTTTTATATTTTTTTTGGTATTTCATAAGTTAATCATGGAATAAATAGTGCTTATTTGATTTTTATAAAATGATGAAAATGCCTAAAAATGCGAAATGGAGACCTGGCATGAAATTACAAGGCATAAGTCATTTATCTCTATTTTTGTGTATTTTTAGGATCACAATACTATGTTTAATAAATGGATAAAGAGCACAAAAAAATATATATCTTAGCAGGGGCATACATGCAATTAAAATAAACATCAGGGGCCACAGTGCAATTATGCCAAAAATATACAACATCATTTCAATTTTATTTTACTATTTAATAAATACAAAAACCACCAGGATTTTAATGCAATTTGCCCATCTCACGTGGGACGACACGTGAGCTGAGCTTGACTAGACCAAAATATAATTACAAGAAGTTACAGGGCCTCAATGGTAAAATATCCATTTGTTTTTACATGTGATATTTTATTTACAACATAAATATTAAATATACAAAAATACAGGGTATAATGTGAAAATTACCCCCAAACTAGGTGCGGATCCAACGATTTATCTACAATGACTTGCCATGTGGCGCACTACGGTGGCCCGATACCGCTTCGATTTGGATGCCCGAGATTAGATCTTAGGCGTGAGATAAACGGTTGGAGTTTGTCATTTGATTCGACGACTCTCGATCAATCTGGAGCGACTAGAGAATCCAACGACAGATGGAAGGTTTGGACGAACTGGGCAAGAAATCGGCTTGGTCAAGCTTCAATGAGCTTGCCAAAGCGACTTCAACCACCTAGAATGCTCAAACAAGAGGCAAAAGGGAGCTGAGTGTCCTCTGCTTCAGATGGGACCGCCAGGAAGTACGCCAGAGCCAAAGAGAAAGCTAGCGAGCTCTTGGAAGGACGTGGGCTCCAAGTACTTCAACTCTTAGCAAAATCAACCCAACGCGGGTCCTTTGGCCCTTCGGACCTGCAGGAAATGTTAACAAGCACAACGAGAGCATCCTGGGGCCTTACTGACGAGGGGAAATGGCCGGTGGCACGAGCGGAGTTGTGCTCCGGTGAAGGAAGCACGTCGAGCCCGATCAGATGCTGATATGGGGAGAATGGATAGTGGAATGGAGTGGAGAAGCAGCGAGGAGTGAAATGAGATGGAAAGGTGGTTAGGAAAACAAGTGGTTACATGGTGGAACGTTAGCCGGAGCGGAGCTCCGACGAACTATGAATCGTCGCTTCTACGCTAAAATGCTACACTAAGAATTAATCTAATTGCATAATAGAAATGCGAGAAATAAAATTCTATTTAAAAATATGAGGGGACACTTCTCGTACTTGGCCGAAGGCCAAGGAGCAGAGGTCGTCGGTGAGGGCGGCCATGGGCGCACCTCCGTCCTCCCGGAGCTGGTTCCAATCGCCGGGAAGCTCCTCCTATTACGAGGAAGCTCCCTAGATGAAAGATGGCCAAAATTGCAAGGAGGAGGAGATGGAGTTATTTATAAAAAAGATGTACACCCTTATTGACCAGCTGAATGCAAGGGAACCAAGCTATGTAGAAGGGATTAGGGGGCTCAACGTGAATCTATGATGATCGAGGATCATTTCATGTGAAGCCATCGAAGAAAACTAATGGAGGGATCATCCGAGAAAAATGGTGGAAACTCGGGGAAAAGACAGACGTGTCAACTCATAGGACTGAGGGAGGCAGTTGACCAGAGGTCATATAGAGACCTGACATTGGTCCACTCAGATCGCTACAAGGCAAAAATCCAAATTTATTGGAAAATAAGTAATTTAAAAATAGTAAGTAATTTATTAATGTTTGATTATAAAATAAACTTTTTATTATTTTATTTAGTGTTTTATATGATTTTTATTTAATTTGTTGACTTTATTTATTAGTAGTTAATTTTTAATGGTGCATTTATATGTATATTCATCTATAAGTTGTTATTTTTATTTTATATATTTTATTTTATTATTTTCATATTTTATTATATATATGTATAACATATTTTTAGGTGTATAAATATATTTTTATTTTATTTTTATAATATAATTTGTACACTTAAATAAATGGATATGTATATTATGTAGGTATATCTGTAGGTATTTTACCTATGTTTTATATACACCTTTTTAGTTCAATGTATTTTCTTTTATTTTATTTTATCTTTGAATTTTCAATATAATATAAACAATATTTACAATATTATAGAAATATAAAGAATAAAGAATAAAAGAATGAAATCCACTTTTATTTATATATAAGTAATACCATAGGTATTTTGCCTATGTTTTCACATATACTTATTTTATTTTATTTTTCCCTTTGTTTTTTTAATTTCAATATGTACATATGTTATGAATAATAATTACAAAATTATAAAAATATAAATTTGTAAAAATAATAAAGGATGAATAAATTGAATATTTTAATTGGGTCTATTATACAATAGGGGCCCAAAACCTAACTTTCACACAGTAACTCCCAAAAATATGAAACCACCACCATTAAAGAGTTGTGAAAAGTTTACATAATTAGAGGTGATTTTGATATGTTTTGACTTTATTTGAAAGATATGGGTCTATGAAGTTGGCTTTCTGGTTTTTTATTCAGTGTATAAAATGAATACTTTGTATTATTTTTGTACAAACTCAATTTTGTATTTTTATTACATTATTATATACAAATTTCATGTATAAAGTTTTTTCATTTGATGACTAAATAATAAAGAATAAAACAGGTGTCAAAAATGTATAAATAATGAATAAAAGAATCGGGTTTTTATTGTATTCTTAGCCCTTATCTCCCCCTACTTTATTCCTTGTCCACCAACTCAATTCTCGACTTGGTCTCGGGGTTTAGGGTCATTAAATATCTTCGATATTTTATTCTTTTTCTTTTTTCTCTTTATTATATAATTTTGGCATTAAAACCATATTATTTACTCAATAAATGCAATAAACAATGAATGCTATTTTGTACAAATTAATGCTATTTGCATGCATTAGCTAGGATTTTTAAGGCCAAAATGATAGAATTAAGGTGATGAAATGTAGATTCATCACCATATACTTGCCTTTGCTAGTCCCTAGCAAACACTTCTGCAATAAGTACAAAAAGAATAAAGAAGAAAAGAAAAATAAAGAATAAATAGAATCGATTTCGATTATTAAACTTGTCTGTACAAAATCAAAGTTAAAAGATCAAGTTAGACCTTGATGTGAGATTATGTGTGGAACCTGGTCGGGAACCAAATTTAAAACACAACAGCCTTCGAGAGTCACAGAACTCGGTTCAAACCATCTCAATAGCCAGGTCAGAACTAGCCTACATCATACGCAAACCCTTATGACTACGAAGATGACTTGTATAGTGCAAGTTATAGTGGCTCTCCCCAACTGAAATGAAAAAAAGATCGACTTCTCCTGAATGACAACCCAATGATTCCCCAATCTAGCACTCTATCCTCGAGGAGTGGGGTATTCCCTTCTAAGTTCAAGTGGCATCCAACTCAAGAGGAGGAGGTGAAGAAAAGAATGGACGGTAGCCAGTGTAGCTACCTATCCTGGGATGCATGACCAGTGTAGTCAAGTCATCCAGCTGCAGGCTCACATGGTACAACTTTGATGCTCAAGCTTGCTTATTTGACTATACAACATATATCCATACTCCGGCAGGTATTTTATTTTATTTTCAAGCATGTCCACTTTTTTGGAGTCTTTCTTTCTCTTTTTTTAAATACTATTTATAGCAACATCTACATAAGGACATTTTCCTCCTGATCCAGAAGGCTATCCCTCTTTTGAAGCATCATTGCAACCCACACTCTCCTATCATTCGACTTCATGGCAACTGGACCAGGTTGGGGTGCACTTCCCTCCATAGATGAGGATGAATGTTTCCACTCATGTGCATCTCAGACTGGCAAATCCAACCCCCTCACCACTCCAACTGAGTCGAGCCAAGTGAAAGGTGCAAGTATCCAAATAAAGTCACGGCCGATAAGAGTCATGCACGCGTCTCGAAAAGTTCTAGTTAGTCAGTTGAGGTGACTTGAACCCATCCCTACGTCTCAAAGAATTAAGTCCTAACGGAATTGAAGTACCTTAAACCTAGTTCCCATAAGGTTCCAGTGCAGTTAGGTGTAGTAAGGTCCAACCAAGCTCCAATCGTTGACTTTATTAGAGTAGTTCAATCATCAAGCTCAATTTCAAAAGAATACTATGCAAATGCTATGTACAATGCAGAAAGAATGCTTCAAAAAAATGAAAATAAAAAGAATTTTTACAGAAATAAAAGGTATGTACCATTATTTACACAGGCATGCTTCTTTTTATTTACAAGAATTATGAATTCTCAAGAATTTACAAATTTTAAAAGTTATTTTTTAGATACAATTGGTAAAGAATTTTATGTAAATATATTATTATTTATTATATATTTTTATGATGAATTTATTCCTCAAATTTATTTGAATACAATTTTGAAAACTATAGTACAAAATAATTTTGCCAATATTTACAAACATTTGAAAGCCATTTTGCAAAGATTTTTCAAACACTATATATAGGTTTTTCCAAGTATTTTTACAATTATTTTAAAAACCATTTGCAAATAGGTTTTCAAATCTTTTTTATTTCACACAAAGAAAAGAATTTTTACAAATCAAAACTTTTTACAAAGGTTGAAAACATTTTACAAAAAAGTTTTCCGAACGAGTCAAGCCTTTTTTCACATCATTTTGCATTTTTAACCTGATTTATTATTTAGTATATACAAAAGAATTTGAGGAATAAATTATGTTATTAATTGGTTTTTAATGAATTATATATGTATATATAATGTTTTTAGCCATATTTATTAATAATTAACAAAAGTACGAGTTATGAATAAAGTATATACAGAGAATATACATCCCCCTATACTTAGCATGAGCTATGTTCTCATAGATCGAAAATAAAAGAGAAGACAACTCGTACTGAGTATAGAAAAGCCTACACTACAAAAACTAAATAAGGAATGAAAGAATGAATGAATCAGAAGCTGACCTTCCCCCCATACTTAGGATCCAATGGTCCTAAGTATAACAGACTGTACATAACGTCATGAGGGTCAAGGGTGGGAATAAACAGATCACGGCTCAGACTATCTCCTTCTATACTTAGGGTAAGATATCCCTTAATATAATAGAGCAAATCAACAAGAGAGGAGTAGTGGAGGGAATCAAAGAATGAAAGAATCTGGGATGCACCCCCTATACTTAGGACAAAGTACGTCCTAAGTATAGAAAACCGACAAAAAAGTGCAACACCCTTACTGGAGAGAAAGAAATATGAAAAAAAGAAGAAAAGATAGATATATACATATAGATGAAAAGATCGTAGAGAATGTATGCATCACTCCCCCTATACTTAGGGTAAAGGATCCCTAAGTATAAGAAACAACAAGAGTGATGAAATAGATGGAAAAACAACAATACAGTGTGTAACTCCGTATACTTAGGACAAGGTACGTCCTAAGTATAGCCACATAGATATGGTGAAAGATCTGGGGCACACATGACATACGGGAGAAAGAAGGAATAGAATACACAACACGCATATACAACAAGTAAAGAAAGGTGAAGTACATCTGATACGCAAACACCATACTCTCGTCATCGTCTCCCTGTGAGATGAGGAGGCAGTCAGAAGGTGAAAGGACACCCACGTATACAATCAAGTAGGTGTCAACTACCGAGGACAAGAGATCGAAAACTAAACCAGTGACCAGTAGCATGAAGCAGAACAACGACTCATAAAGGAGGAATGGAAGATCATAGCCGATACCGTAAGTCATGGAGGACGAAGGAACAATGCAGAGTCCTCCAGGTCAATCATGGTCTCCGTAAGGTATAAAGAGTGAAGAGTAGGAGACTCCTAATGCAGTGTGATATCCGGTGGTTATAAAGTCAAAAGGTCATATGAACACATCGAATACCACAAGACATGGCTCAACCCTGCAAGGGTCCTCAAGGTGAGCCGACTAAAATGAGTCAAAGATCTCAAAATAGCCAGAAGATTCAGCTCTATGCTCCAATATATAGGAGACACAACCAGAGAGGAGACCAAGTACACAAATCAGAAGACTTGGCTTCGTGCTCCACCAGAGAGGAGGCACCGGAAGTAAAGCTGAGTACCAACAAAATGATGTACCCTCCCACATATAACCCTTAGGGAGTAGTACACGCTAATCAATGAATAATCAGATCGAGCTCACCCTTGCGAGGGTCATCAAGGTGAGCAGACTCATATGAGTCAGATCCATCAGACGAATCAACAGAAGCAGTCTCGGTAGGCGACAGATCGACTACCAGCAGAAGAGACCGACAGAGCAATAAAATGTGGCAGCATCCCGTAGACAACCCTCGGGGAGCATATTACTAACTAAGAATCGAATAATCAGAACATAATGGCTCATCCTTGCATGGACCGTCAAGGAGAGCATACTCAGAGGAGTCTAGTCAGATCGGTCCCTAGATCCGATAGATCAGGTACACAAGAAAGTAGCGGGGATCAGAAACATATCAGATAACTCGATTCCATGCTCCATCAGATCGGAGGCACAGTTAGCATGGGGAACCGAGCGTAAAGACAATATTGCATTTTCCCACAGATAGTCCTTGGGGAACAGCAAGCTAAGCAGTGAATTGTCAGATCAGATCTCGTCCTTGTGAGGGTCGTCAAGGTGAGCAGACTCAAATGAGTTGAGCAGATCGATCTCGATAGTTGCAGATTGGCTACCCACCAAAAGAGACCAAATGATCTAAAAAAGTGTCATAGTCTCTCACAGATAACCCTCAGAGAGCACTATGAACTAAGCAATGAGTAATCAGAAAAGCAGGACTCATCCTTGCGAGGACTGTCAAGGAGAGCAGACTCGAAGGAGTCCATGAAAGTGGCCTCGTGCACCGACATATTGGGCACACAAGAAAGTAGTGGGAGGCTAAATAGTTAAATCAGATGACTCAATTCCGTGCTCCAACAGAATGACAACACAAGCAGTGAGGGAACCGAGCTTAGAGAATGTGTTGCATCCTCCCGCAGATAATCATCGAGGAGCAATACAAGCAAGTCAATCAAATCAAGGGATTGTGGGCATCACATCTCAGGTCCTCAAAAGCACACACTCAATCCATCCTTGGGAGGACATAAGATCATGTGGGGGGTGAAAGGAGCAGGTCAATTGCAGTACGTCCCTCAATTCAGTCGAATCAGCTAAGATGGCACAAAATATATGCAGAAATCTTCGAAGTGCCACAGGTGGATGGACGAGTCAGGAGATCGAGGATGGATCAGTCAAGGAGATGAGTGAAGTCATGTGGATTCCGGTCATTGTCGCTCTGAATTCCAAATCAAGATGGTCAATCATACCTTCAAATCAATACGGAAGGAATCTCAAAATAGACCGATCAGGCATAGCTCATGACATCTTCATCAAATCATCAAAATATATCATATCCTCAATCCGGTGTGCATGATCAAAATTCCCCAATAGCTAATCACACCTAGTAGTCGTACCTCATCAAAGTCCTCAATAAGCTCTCTGCACATATCAATAGTCAAATCCACCAAAAGTAGCATATTAATTTCAGTGTCCTCAAAAGGGGCCCAGTTTATTCAGATAATTGATGTAAGTCATAAACCTTGATGTGGGCCTCATCCACTAGCATAACAATCCCGGGTAGGAGAAGGGATGATACATAGGGGCACGAGGAGGGTGGGCGAGATGAAGGCGGACACAATCAAAATTGTGGTTTGAGGAGAGGGTCTCCTCGAATTGGACTAGATGTGGGTGATAAGGGCAAGGAGAAAAGCCGCAAAATATAGCTAAGAAGGTGGAGCTCAAGACCTAATATCACGACATGAATGCAAATGAGGAAATATATATAGTCAAGGGAAATAGAAGGACTCAATGATGACCATACACACAGAGATGGGATTGCAAACTCAAAGGTATATGGAAATGCAAATGAACTCAAATCACACTCCATGCACCTAGCAAACCCCCAGTTCACCTACTCAATACAACATAGACCAGATGTGGTCTTTTTATCTTATCGATTTTAGAGTTAGGTGATCAACACAAATTTGTACACACCGAAGATAGGCTTGAGATCTGAGCACTAATCCTTATCATGTACGTAGGAATAAAATGCACAAATAAGGAGGGGGTTGCTCTCCCCAAGACAATGTATCCATTACATTTTTATTTTTAAGTCAAATAGAGTTAGCAGTCCCAATTTTATTTAGGTGGTCACTTTTTTGGTTATTTTTCAATGCACGTGCCTAACGATGTTTCCAATTTCTATTTAGCATCCTAAGTGAGCAAAATCTGAGGGAGAAGATCAGAAAAGCCATGCAAGTCAGAAATCGATTATGCATACAAAGTCAGAAAACTTAAAGTGCTTCCCAGCTCTCTCCACGCGGGATGCAAGACATAATTGAAAACCTATGCTATATGAGATGCAGTCCAATGAAATTGCCCTAGGATATTAACTGCTATTATCATGGAGCACAATATGTTAATTATTTGGAATCAAACCCTAAAGTTCGATATTAGAGACATCTCGGTGCCCGCCACAATGGGTCCTACTAGTGATGTATGATGTCTCTCATGGCACGTGGGTCTGAATCTAAATAATCAACATTTATTATTTGACTAAGTCCAGAAGCGCATCTATAGGTACAAACAAATATATTAGGAGCTTTGGACATTAATTTATCGAGCAAGCAATTCCTACGCTAGGGCTCATTCACACAAAGTAAATAAAACAAAATTGGAAAAATAAAAATAAAGCGAGGAAAACACAAGAAAACCGCGAGGCCCCCCAAGGGAACGATCCCTGGGTAATGGACCGTGCGAAGTTGATGTACCTGTGAGAGTACACATTATTACAATTAAATTGTCACTTCCTCTCTCATGAACATACATAATAATAATAATGCAGAAATAATGGTCCGCTCTGCAAAAATTCTCCTCCATTTTCCTTTGATGCTCTCTCCTATCGGCTAGGTCTGAAAGCTAGCTCCTCCTTTCTTGGGTGCACCGATCCTCCTAGGAGGTCCTCCCTCATGTAGCGGTCCCTTGCAACAAAGTCAAATAGAGAAGAGTGGTCAGAGCAGTTATAGTCAATATCAAATAATAAATAAATAAATAAATAAATAAATGAACAAGAGATAATAGACAAAATAAAATAATATTCAAATGCGGTGTTGCTCCCCGTCAACGATGCCATTAGATAACCAAGAAAAATTTGGGTGTCGTACGGTCTCACAAGGCGAGACTGCAGTCGATGTATTGGTCGCTCAATAATCCTCAATTAATCAACAATTAACCTACAACAAGAATAAAACAATAAAGATCATAAATGCGGAGTTAAAATTTATTATAACTCTACAACAAATGTGTATAGGTGTAAGCACGTGTAGAGGTCGAACACATGGAGCAAACAGTAGAAGGAGGCAAAATACAATGCCCAAAAATTTTAACTTTTTTCTCTTGTCCATGTTATTGTTTTTGTGGGTTTAAATTTTATATTTTTGTTGTTGTTTTATATTTTTGTATTTTCTTTGTATATTTTCCCATTTTAAATTTCTTTTTTATTTAACTATATAAGATATATATATATAGATATGTATATGCACTATATAAGGTATACATAGAAACCACATATACATAAATATGTAAAAATAGTCAAAATATAGTGAATACAACATTTTTGTACTTTTTATATTTTTCTATATCTTTGTTATTTTTATGGAAAATTTCCTCCTTTTTATTTGTTTTTAAAGTCAAAAATTATCCCAAAACAAAGGATTAATTAATGACCCGAAAATGATTTGAATATTAAAAATATTAAGTGGGTCTAAAATTATCCAAATCAATTTTAATAAATAAATATTTATAGAAATAAAATTATAAAATAGAAAAACATATTTTTGGATTTTTAAATAATTTTTTAGATTTTTATGGAGGATTTTGGGGTTTTCAATTTTCAGGCTCTTTTTTTTTTCATTTTAGTGATATTTGGTCTATAGGCAAAATAGGATAAAATATACCAAATATATATTTTTTGGAATTTTTAGAGACATTTTTATATTTTTTAGTATTTTAAAAGTTAAACATGAATAAATAGTGCTCATTTGATTTTTATTAAATGATTAAAATGCCCAAAATGCAAATGGATACGTGGCATGAAAGTACAAGACATAATGCATTTATCTCTATTTTTGTGTATTTTTAAGACCACAATAGCTATATTTAATAAATGGATAAATAACACAAAAATATATGTCCTAGGGGATAAACATAATTAAAATAAATATTAGGGGCCACAATGCAATTATGCCAAAAATATACAACATCATTTCGATTTTACTAGACTATTTAATAAATACAAAAATTGTCATGGTTTGAATGAAATTTGTCCAGCTCACGTGAGACGGCACGCGAGCTGAGATGGACTGATCCGAAATGTAATTACGAGAAGTTAAGAGGCCTCATTGTAATTTGTCCACTTATTTTTACACAAGATATTCTATTTACAAAAATAAATATTAAAATACAAAACTGCAGGATATAATTCAAAAATTACCCCAAACTAAGCGCGAATTCAACAATTGATCTACAATGACTTGCCACATGGCACATTGTGGTGGCCCGATACCGCTCTGATTTGGATGCTTGAGATTAGATCTCAGGTGTGAGATCAACGGTTGGAGATTGGCATGATCGGACGGCTCTCGATTAATCTGGAGCGGCTAGGGAATCCAACGACAGACGGAAGGCCAGAACGAACCGGGCAAGAACTCGGTCGGGTCGAACGTGGGCTCTTGGTACTTTAAATCTCAGCAAAATCAGCCCAGAACAGGTCCTTTGGCCCTTTTGGACATGCAGGAAATATTTACAAGCACAAAAAGATGGTCCTAGGACCTTATTGGCAAGGGGAAATGACCGGTGGCGCGGGCGGAGGTGTGCTCCGACGAAGGTGGTAGAGGCACGACGGGCCCGATCAGGTGTTGATCTGGGGTAAATGGATGGTGGAATGTAGTGGAGAAGCAACGAGGAGTGAAATGAGATGGAAAGGCACTTAGGAAAATAAGCAGCTACACGGTGGAACGTTCGTCGGAGTGGAGCTCCGGCGAACTACGAATCATCGAGTCTACTGTAAAATGCTACACTAAAAATTAATATAATTGTAGAATAGAAATGCGGGAAATAAAATTCTACCTAAAAATATGAAGGGGCGCATTTTTTACCTGGTCGGAGGCCAAGGAGCAGAGGTCACCGGCGAGGGCGGTCGTGGACGCACCTCCATCCTCCCGGAGATGGTTCCAACCGTCGGGAAGCTCCTCCTGTCACGAGGAAGCTCCCTAGATGAAAGAACATTACTACTAGACTTGGATTAGTGGCCAAAATTGCAAGGAGGAGGAGATGGAGTTATTTATAAAACAAGATGTACACCCTTATTGGCCGACCGAATGTAAGGGATCAAGATATGTACAAGGGATTAGAGGGCTCGACGTAAATTTATGATGATCGAGGATCATTTCATGTGAAGCAATCGAAGACAATTGATGGAGGGATCAGCCGGTAAAAATGGCGGAAACTCAAGGAAAAGATAGATGCATCAGCTCATAACACTGGGGGACGACCTGACGTGATTGGTCCATGCCAGGTCGCTACAGGACAAAAAACCCAAATTTATTCAAAAATAAATATTTTAAAATAGTAATTGATTTTATTAATTTTCGATCATAAAGTAAAATTTGATTATTATTTTATTTAGTACTTTATTATGATTTTTATTTAATTTTTTGACTTTATTTATTAGTAGTTAATTTTTAATGGTGTAGTTATAGCTATATTCATCTTTGTCTTGTCCATTTTTGTTTTTATTTTGTATATTTTATTTTATTATTTTGCTCTTTTATTTTATATATCTATAACATATTTTTAGGTGTACAAATATATTTTATTTTATTTTTTAGATATAATTTGTACACTTAAATAAATAGATATGTATATTATGTAAGTATATTTGTAGGTATTTTATCTATAGTTTATATACAACTTTTTATTTTAATGCATTTTCTTTTGTTTTATTTTATCTTTGTATTTTTAATATAATACAAACAATATTTACAATATTATAAAAAATATAAAGAATAAAGGAATGAAATCCACTTTTTTATATACAAGTAATAATATAGGTATTTTGCCAATGTTTTCACATAGGATTATTTTATTTTATTTTTCTCTTTGGTTTTATTTTAATTTCAATATGTACATATGTTATGAATAATAATTACAAAATTATAAATATAAATTTGTAAAAATAATAAAGGATGAATAAATTGAATATTTTATTCGAGTTTATTATAAAATAAGGACCCAAAACCTAACTTTCACACAGTAACTCCAAAAAATATGAAACTAGCTCCATTAAATAGCTTGTGAAAAGTTATATACAATTAGACGTGATTTTGAATGTTTTTAATTTTTATTTTAAAGATATGAGTCTGTGAAGTTAAATTTTTGGCTTTTTATTTTGTGTATAAAATGAACACTATGCATTATTTTTGTACAAACTCAATTTTGTATTTTTATTTACATTATTATATACAACTTTCATGTACAGAGTTTCTTCATTTGATGAATAAATAATAAAGAATAAAATAGGTGTCAAAAATGCATAAATAATGAATGAAAGAATTGGATATTTATTGTATTCTTGGCCCTTATCTTCCCCTACTTTACTCCTTGTCGACCAACTCAATTCTTGACTTGGTCTCGGGGTTTAGGGCCATGAAATATATTCTATATTTTATTCTTTTTATTTTATTATCTTTATTCTATAATTTTAGCATTAAAAACTATATTAGTTACTCAATAAATGCAATAAATAATGAATGCCATTTTGTACAAATTAATGCTATTTACATGCATTAGCTAGGGTTTTTAAGGTCAAAATTATAGAGTAAAGGTGATGGAATGGAGATTCATTAATGTATGACTATCTATTGTCTCCTCTTCTTCCATGTCTCCATTATTTCCCCACCATTGGATAAGACCCTCAACTCATCTGGACCACTCCCTAGTGCCCCACTCACCACCGTTGTTCAGATTCAGTGATCTAATATGATCCGCGTGCCCCCCCTCTACATGGACTGTTGGATCATTAAATCCAACTACCTACGGCCATCATCTTGCTCTAGTAATGCACGACACCTCGCCATTCTAGCTCCCCTTCCTTTTATAGCACCATTACTCTACCATCGCGCCAACTTAAACACTCGCCCACGTTGCCCTATCTCCTATGACCTTCGCATAGCCATCAACTCCCTTAAACCTCGCCGCCATTTCCTCCTCTGTCCGTTACAAATTCGCCCTTCATCTACTATAACGTTGAAGCTATACCTATAAATAACTCTCCTCCGCCTCCCCTTTGCTTTGTCCACTAGTACACGGAGACTTCCCCTATCCCTCTTCCCCTCCTCGTGATAGGGGGAGGAAAAATCAAGGTTGATCATGGAGTCATTCTCCAGGTGTGACCCTTGGCTCCCCCGGCCAAGACACGGTTCTCCGACTGCTGTTGAGATCACTAGTGTAGCTACTCAGCTTGAGTGATGACTGAAGGTTCAAATGGAGCCTCAGCCCAAGCTCTTCCTTTACCGGCTACCATCTTTGACCAAGTAAGATCCTCTATCTTCTTTATCTATGATTTCTTGTATTTTTCCCACGCACGCGCACACACACACACACTCTCTCTCTCTCTCTCTCTCTCTCTCTCCTATCATCTATCATCTCTCTGGTTCGCCTCATACCCACGATCCACACGAACCACTCTGAGCGTCGTCTTCCTTCTCTAGAGCCCTGTTCACATTCACACCATTTCTTTGACGGCTCGCCAGAGAAGAACCCCTGGTTCCCTGCTTTTCCTCCTCTGTTGGACCTCCATCTTACTCACTCACATAGCCCCACCTTCGCTTCAACTATCTCTAACATCTGCAGGTCCAATATCTTAAATGTCTAGAGTTAGCACCCCCTCTCCGATCTCCTTTGCCGCCTCCGATGAGCCATCACTGCCGGCACACACCAAGCCCTATCAACGTCGCCTCAGCTCGTCAGTACCTTCGCTAGCAACCCTAAAAGATCCCTCGAGCTTCAAGCATCTCGGAAGAGGTATGAGGATGAGATGACACCTCGTCGGAGATCTATAATCACCGCCATCATCGCGGTGGCATGAGTCGCCCACGAAGAAGCAACCGTCGTTGGATGGTGCCTCATCGACGACCATCCAACGGTCCTTAAGCATCCATGTCATTCCGCCCACACCCGCAAGCTCGGTGAAACCGAACTGCCCACGAAGCAACCGAGATTAGCCCACCTCCCGAGCTTCACTTGCACATGCAGGCTAGGCAATTTACAGATGTGCCTCCAACCCTTTTTTGAGTTGCAAAGAGGTCCAATCTAGGAGCGTGTGCCTCACGTGCATGCTTGGGTATTTTATAGAGACACCCCTCCAAATTTCACAAATTGCATCCATGCCCCTACTAAGGAACGATTTGCAATATTTATCCTTTTATTTTGCATATTTTTACCGCATTTAGTCCTTTGCACTCTATTTATCATATTATGAGCATGCAACTCCTTTTTTTATTTCGATTTCATTTTAATGATTGTCTCATGATCTATATTATGGAATATTTTATTCACTATTTTGAGACTTAATTTATTGTGCTAAATTAGAAATCTTTTTTATGTCATTTATGCTTATTTTAAATACGATAAATTATTCTTGTGCCTCAATCGATATTGGAATCACTTTACTTTTGATTGCTCCAGGAAAAAGAATCATTTTAGGGCATATTTGTACTTGCATTTTGTATCACTCCATACTGCTAAAAATCAAATAAAAATAGCATATTCCGCATTCACTATATACATTATTTTTCGTATCATTACTTATGTATCTCATTTAATTGCATAAAACGAAATAAAAATACACGCATCATTTCTATGCCAATTTTCTTGCATTATTACATTGATCTATATATCATTTTGTATTGTGCCATGTGGTTGCATATGAAGACCTAAATACAAGAATTTAATTGCTTAAATTTAATCAACAATTTTTGATAAATAAATGAGGAGGTCCGTGTCCATGTGTTTGACTTTGGTAAACTTGCCAAGTAAAATTCTCCACATATTCAAAAGTGTGGTTTTGTTGAATCATACTCACCACTTATTCTACGATAAAACATGATTATTAATGTGGTGAGAATGTTGTTCATCAAATGGCGTCGTTGCCAATAACACAACTCATCCTTATTTGTTTATTGATTTTTATTGTATTTTTGAGTCGATTATCTTCAATAATTTAGGTCCTCATGTTGTGTTTGTTTATGCATTATTTTTGTTGATTAATTTTCTTGATTTTATTCTAATATTTTTCTTTTGTGACAGGGGGCATGGAGACCGAGGATGCTTGCGAACCATGGAGGTGTAGAGTTGGGAGCTCCCGCTCTAGGAATTAAAGAAGAAAGCCTAGGAGCAGATAGCGCATGTTCTTTCGTGGTTAATGGACAACTGTTGAAGCATATTGTCAAATCAAGAGAATGATTAGTCCAAGTTGAGGTGATTGACTTCCTGTAGATCGAGTTCCTTGCAAATACCTAGACCACCCTTCATGAGGATGCATCACAAAGATTCAACATCCGAACAGATTCACCTATTCTTTCTTACTATCATTAAGTCCACACTTGATTTATTCATTCTTTTAGAGTTTAGGTTCCATTTTCTACAGATATTTACTCCTTACTTAGACTATTTAAATCCTAAGTACAGGGGAAACCCCACCTCTTCTTTGTATATTCTTTTAGGTCTCTCAAATCATTCCTTCTACCCTTCCCTTTGTCCATACATTTTTAATACTTAGGCTATTACCAGCCTAAGTATAAGGGGGGCCGAGCTCTTGCCATCCCTATTGATTCTCTTCTATTCTTTTGTACATGATAGTTCTTCTATCCTATACTAGGCTATTTAAAGTCTAAATATGGGGGGTCATACTGATTTCTCTCTCCATACTTTCTTCCTCTTTATTCTTAGTATTATTATGTCTCTCATTTCACTTTATGCCACAAGGGCATAACACAAACTAAATATAGGGGTGTACATAGATCTTGCATATATATTTTATTCGTAGCTCGTACTTTCACATGTTTGTACTTTCACATGTTTTACATATTATTATGGGCTATGTGTATGAGGATTTTAAACTAATTTGTAAAAATGATTTGTGAAATGTTTGGAAAATTTCTATCTATGTGACATGGTTTGTACAAATATTTTGCATAGTATTTTGAAAAAGGTACACTTTGTTTTAACACCTTGTTTTGTATATACTTACATAAATTCTTTGAAAAAATATATAAAAAAATTAACTAATAAGTTGGTTTAATCCTTGACACTTACACATTCACACAAGACTTGTGAATTTAGAATGCTTGATTTATGAGGTCCTATAATTTAGAGTTAACCATCTTTAGTTATTAGGATCTATGACTTAATTATTCATATTTCCATAATTTGAAAGATATGTGTGCTATATTGAAGACTTAATCTCTAACTTAAGAATATGATTAACAAATCACATGCATGACTGTAGTTATGATGATATAAGTTTAGGTTTCAATTGAGGAACTGGGATGAGGGATTTAAGTTTGGTCCTGATTTTATGATGCTCGGGCTATGATAAAATCGATGAAGGCCTCATGAAACCTGAGAGTCAACAACTCTAGCAGTATGAGAACAAGTTGTAGTACTATCACTTGATATTTACTTAAGTACTAGGGTGTGATGAAATTAAATGAAAAAGTTGATCAGTGTGTGCCAACTTAGTAAAAGCAGTGGAGCTAGCAAAAAAATAAAAGAAAAAGAAAGAGTAAGAAAAGCTCTTACACTGTAAAGATACATTCAAAAGAGCTTCCACCAAAGGCGAGCGCTCCAAACCTTTCAAAGTGTCTACTTGGACCACCATTATAAGATTTTATGAGTGGGGCTAGCACCCAAAAAAGGCTCTACATCGTATAGTGATACAAGTATGGATGCCGAAGGTATAATAGATACTTAAAAGAGACATACCTCGGTGCATTCCTAAAAAAACAAGTACAAACAACTCAACAGTCTCATGATAAACACACTGATCAACACCAAAAAATGCATGTGTTGAGTTTATAAGACACTCGAGAGGACCCTTGTTCCAATGAGGGAGAGTAGAAAAGACACCAACCTATGTCCTCCATCAACTAGCCTTACATCTTTACTTTTACGTCCGACAACTAAAGATACGATGGATTGGACTCAATAAATGATTTATTCTCCACTATTGAGGATTGGGTTCCTAGGAGAAACTCTTGGACTGGATCTTTGAGTGACACTTCTACTCTACTCTTGTAAATGCAGTCTCACTAAATACCATCTTCTTATTCTATACAATAAGAGACTGAAAATTATGGAAGTTGGATACCTTTTGAATAGAGCTTGGTTCAACTTAGAATTTTAGGATCACTAAAACCTAGGTTTCTTAATGAATCAAGTCTTGTACTTTCACATGCATAGTTAGGGATTAATCCAACTTATTCATTCTTTATTTGCTCGAGGACAAGCAAGGTTTAAGTATGGGGTTGATAAATTCTTGATTTATCATCACATATTTCATTTATTATCCCTCTTATTTAGCTTAATCAATAAAATTCATCATTAATTCATTAACATTAACATTTAACCATATGCATACAATTAACCCTAATTAATGTACATGAATAACAACATCTTTGTTTCATTATTTCTTGTATTTTCTTATTATAACGTTGCTATAAATATTAGTTTAATACTGCACATATTTGTTTTGTAATTGTTTATAAATAAAAAATAAAAAAATTAAAATTAGTATTTTTAATTAAAAAATACATAAAAAGGCTTAAAAAATTCTTTCTCATATATATAATTTATTTTCATTTTGAGTTCTACATGAACTTGGTAGCTCTTAAAAAGATCTATAACTATCATGTTGAATATATTCTGAGTTGAAGCTTGTAGATATTTTATTCCTTTTTCCCTTTGTTTTTCTATTTTTTTTGCATTAGGCCACGTGGCACGTCCACATCCGACCATATGGCCCATCTGCCACCAGCTGTGCACGCCCACGTCTGATGAGATCATCACATCTCATCAGAGCCGTTGAAGGATCCGGAATTACCCTCGTTATTTTTTTGTTTTTATGCTTTTAAAACTGTCGTTCATTGTAGGCAGGTAATTGGAATCAATCAAGAAATAACAACTTAATTAATTAAATCAATTCTAACTCAAGTGGTTTTATGTTTATTTAACTAGGGTAAGTCCTAGGGTCAAACACGAGGAGGCAAGGAACAACCTAGGTTATTGCTTATCAAAGTTCGTGTGCGGTTGTAAAGGTAGTTTTTTGGTATTTTTAATGTAGTTTGCAAATGAAAATAAAATGTAGGCCAATTTTAAGGATGATAAAATTAATGTTAATCAAACGATATCCAAAAATCACAAAACTTGGTCGATATGTCAATTATGATGAAATGAATGATCTGCATTTTTTGGAATTTTCTATTGCAATATGAATATTTAATGTTAAATGCATGCAATCATGGTGAATCTCAATAATAAATTATAATAAATATTAAACCTACGTATTTTCAGGGAATATTATTATCCAAGATATATCACTAAATGATCTATCCTAGAAAAATTCTAAACCCTGAATGTGAAATGTAATACCTAATAAAAATTAATTACTTAAATTCATAAAATGATTTTTATAGAATAAAATATGAATGCAAACATGATAATTTTTAGGCACAATATAAAATGCAATTAAGTTTATGATCACTAATTGTTTGGCAAATTCTCGAGAAATGGTTGATTTAATAAGAATTTCATACCATGAACTGGGTAAAATATGCAATTTTCCACAAGAATAATTATAATTAAATAAACATAGATCATAAAACTATAAATAACATGCCATAATGTAGAGAACTAGTTGTAGAACAAAAGTCGATTTTTGAATAATAAAATAATGCAATAATGAAGTTCAAAATTATAGAAGAATCCATGGTATTGACTACAAAATACAATAGAGGATGAATTAAAATTTGTAGTGCAAAGGCAAATGAGAGATTACCCAGAACCCTAGGGAGATTCCTTTAAAATTACCTAACAGGTCACGCACGCCTAACGTGACCCTTGGGTTTCAGGAGCTGGATGCAAACATGGCAGAATGACGGGGGGTTTCGATGCATATCTCACTCGAAGGGAGGCGGATCTCACGTGCAGTCCTCATGCTTTATGTTTGGAGGAGGGGCGTGAATGGCTGGTGGGTGTTTTTGGAAGAGGACCTTTGATAAATATACTGCAATATCGATGGAGTTACAGGACCTAAAGGAGGAGCTGGTTGGTGTTGGTGCAGATCGAGGTCCTGTTGTCGGGGATAGAGGTCCCTTGAAGCGAGGTGGTGTCAGAACATACCCTGGAGTGTCGATGGTGATGGCGATGGCATCCAATGAAGAAGGTGGTAGATTCTGCTATAGCGTCTGGAGATGCTACCCAACAGAGAAGGGCAGAGGAGCGACTGGAGGTGATGGCCTGGTGCTGCATAGCGATTGGATCGAAGGAGTAGGGGGCCATACAGCTGTCGATGAATATAGATCCCCAGGAGCGGTGGGTGATGTTGGAGCCGATGATGGATCGGTTGGAGGAGATGAGATGAAGGGGTGTTCTCGGAGTAGAATCTCGACGGCCAAAGGATCAAAGCGGAGTAGACCCGGAGGAGTTGCGACGAGACAGAGAGCCTCGGATCTCACCATGACAGAGGATGGACTATTGATAGCGATGCAAACGTCTACGGATATATCCGTATACGATCCGTCACCGTATCTATTTTATACAAAATTTGATATCTGTATCCGTATCCATTTTAAAATAGATATGGATATGTATATCATTTTGATATTCGCAAACATCAGTACCGTATATCTGTTTTCTTATATAAATATAGCCATAGATTTATTTTTAACCATATATAACATAATTTTCTACCTCCTTTTACCATAATTATATAACTTTTATGATATAAACACATTTAATAAAATAATATCATGTGTTTTCCTTCTAATTCCTATATATTTAAGTCGATTCTATAGAGTATTTATACCATTACTCGTGTGCAATCAGTATCTGTTTTATATCCGTATCTGCTTTTTAAGGATATGGTAAGATAGTTTTAATATCTGACAATATCCATATCCGCATCCATATTTATATTAAAAATAGATAAAGATACGGTAATACCTATATCCGTATCCATATCCGACCGTTTGCATCCCTAACTGTTGAGGATGGAGGAACACACTCCAGTGCTGTCACCACCGGAGTACTGCCTGGACCTCCTCTATTGCTTGAAACAACGGATCGTCAATCGAGAGAGGTGATGACGAAATTTGGGAGAGGAAAAAAAGGAGCAGTAGACGTCCGATCAGCCAAGATCAGACGACCAAATGGGTTCTACATGGCATTTATTTTTATTTAATTGTTTTTTTAAAATATGCGAAATAAATATAAAAATGGGTGACACGTGTTGGCTCCAGGAGGTGCCACATGTCACTCTCAGAAAATTTCAAAAAATAAAATACAAAGATAAATATAAAAGAAATAACAAATGACCTCGAATCAAAAAATTTTCTTAATAAAATTGCTCATTTCAACGAGATCTACAACATTCATGAAGAGATCAAAACCAAAACAGGTTGTTTGCATAAAGTGGTATTTTTGGTGGTACTCTCTGTGTATGAAATATCAGATTTTTAGGGTTTTGTAATTTTTTATCATTTTTAATTAAGATAAAAATCCATAAAATATGATAAAATAAAAAAACAAATATTTATGCATCACTCTATTTTTTTTGGATTTTTAGTAATAGAGAAATTAGGAAAATAAAATACATAAGACTTATTATATAGACTGTCAGTGAAGACTTAGACTCAGTTAATTTCTTTGATTTTGGTTTTATTGTTGGATTTTTATGTATTTTAATAAAACCTTTTTCAAAGAAAACAAATGAAAAAGAAACAAAATAAAAAGAGTTAAACATGTATATAAAATAATAGGTCACAATCAGGCAAAATACACAATGTACAAAGAGGTCCAAAAGCCAACTTTCACATATGTGCTCCGATTCACTTGAGCTTGGTATTGTTTTGAAGGTAATTGGATGTACATTATTAAAAAATGAGTAGGATAAAATTGGACACTGTATGAGTCAGATATCGTTATTTTTTATCTGGAAATTCTGAAACTAGGGTTTCAGTTTGTTAGCCATTTATTTATGATAGTGATTATTTTGTATTTTTCTTTTATTCTTGTTAGTGTTATGTATACAATGGAGGTGGTTTCAAGGGATTTGGATTTAGCATGAATTAATGAAAATCGGAGAATTAGCTATTTTACAGATCAAATGTGCTTAGATTTCTTGGATTCTTATTTTATGCAATTATGTATAATAAATGCGATTCTTATTTACATGTACATGAATATTAATAATGCAATATAGGTGATGAAATGCCAATGAATTACAGGGATCTGAGCTTAATTAATCTCTTTTCGAGTGATGAATCACATATTCATCAAGCCCATATACTTAAACCATGCTCGTCCCCGAGCACTAGAGAATGAATGATTTAGTCGGATGAACCCCTGACTGTGCATGCGAAATACAAGACTCGATCCATTTAAGAACTATCAGCTTAGTGATCCCAAAATTCTGAGCTGAACCAAGCTTTAGTTAAAAGGTATCCAATTCTCTAGCTCTCAAACTCTCTTGGTTTACATATATAGTACGAGTATGACATTTAATGTGGATTACAGTCACAAGAGTAGAGTCAAAACATCACCCAAAGTTACAGTCCATGGGACTCTCCTAAGGACCCAATCCTCAACACATGGGAATAAATCAATCCTTGCATACAATCCACCGTCTCTTTAGCTGCCAGTCTTAAAAGTGAAATGGAAGGTCAGTTGTTGGAGGGCATAAGATTGTATAATTTCTTCTCTCCCTCTCATTGGAACAAGGATCCACTCGCATGCCTTATTAACTCAACGCATGTGTTTTAGGTTGTTGACCAGTGTGTCCATCAAGAGAGTTCGGTGTTGTCTGCACTTTTTTTAGGAGTACATTAGGGTGTGTCTCTTTTGAGTACCTATCATACCTTCGACACCCAGAGTTGTATAACTATACAATGCAGAGCCCTTTTTTTGGTTCTAGCGCTACTCCTTGGTCCTAATAGCTTTGGTCCAAATAGACACTTTAAAATGGTTGGGAGCACTCATCTTTGGTGGAAGGTCTTTGAATTTGTATTTGTGATGAGAGAGCTTTTTCTATGTATTTTAATGAGAAAATTCTCTTAGAATTTATTTCATTGATGGTTGGCTATCTCCACTTCTTTTACCCAGGTGGTGCACACTGATCAACAATTAATTAAGTTTCATCACACCTTGGCACATATGTTCATATCAAGAGATTAGTACAAGAACCTTGTTCTCACACTGCCTGAAGGTACTGACTCTTGGATTTCATGAAGCCTTCATCGGTTTTATCCCATCCTTGGGTATCATAAAATTATGTCCAATAATAAAGGAATGGTCAAAGGAGATTGAGAATCTTCAAATGATCGAATAGAGGATGAAGAACCTGAACAAGCTGGATGAGATAACAAGGTAATTGGAGATTCTTGTGAGTGCGATCAATGCAATCCACAGTGCGAGTGCAGCAGCTAGTATCTCTACTAAGGAGTAGACTTCTTCCACCTAGCATAGTAGCAGAGGACCATACATAGTTCATCACATCTACTATGTGTAGACCCATGATCAGGTCCATCTAACATTAACAACAGATAGTTCCGTACCAACAGAAAATAACCTACATTCCTAAGTAGCAACCCCCACCTCCACCTACCATTCAGGAGGTGAACGAAATCAAAACATCCGAGTTTCTCAAGTGAAATCCCAACTCATCTCATCATAACTTCAGTCATGCAAGTGAGGTGCTGATCATATTATTTTAAGGTAAAGACTAAGTATGAAATAAAACACACACATCTTTCAAACTAGGAAAGCATGAATAATTAAGTCATACATCATAATGACTAGGGTTGGTTAACTCTGAATCTTAAAATATCAGAAAGCAAGTGTCCTTGAACTTCACAAGTCTTGTGTGAGAGTATAAAAGGCAGGGATACATCCAACTAAAGAATGCATGAATGAATGAAATGCAAGTGAGTAAAATATTTTTCCTTTTTTTGAGAGTTTTTTTATGTAAGCTTTTCTTTTGTTTTTTGATGCAAAAATGAATAAGAAGCCAATGTTTAACACTTTGGTTATACACACAATTGGACACAAACAATGTTAGTTGCAAAACTTTTTCTTTAATGTTTTTTTTTGCAAAAATTAGTAAGAAGACAATTTTCAAAACTTTGGTTGCACACACAATTGGACATAAAGAATGTTAATTGCAAAACTCTTTTTTATGTTTTTTTATTTTTTATGTAAGTTACCCACGACGTAAATAAAATATAGACTTGCGCGGAAGTACGAGCTATGGGTAAGATATATACAGACTATATACACACCCCCTATACTTAGCGAGTGCTATGTCCTATGAGCATAAGAAGCATAGAGAAGATATACTTCATGCTAAACATAAGAGAGAGTGAAAAAGAATCATAAAAATAGAAGTCCGCGTGCCCCCTATACTTAGACTGTGGACAGTCTAAGTATAGAAGAAGAGCGAAAATGAGGTGGTTGAGGTAGAAGTGGATGGGGAGAGTGGTATATACAGATGGCATCACCACCCCATACTTAGGCCTTATCCTAAGTAGAGGAAGAAGATGTACAAGGGAATCGATGGGGTCAGAAGGGAAGGGTGGCGATGATCAAGGAGGTTTTCGGCAGATCTTTTTGTGAGCTTATGGCGGGAGGTCATAATGGTAGGAAGAAGATGAAGCAAATGATTCCCAACCATCTTCGGAGTTATTCTCAGAATAGTACTAGGAGGTAAATTGATGGAAAGAAGATGAAGTAGATGATTCCCCGCCATCGTCGGAGTTATCCTTAGAAGCTGGAATGTAGAGACACTCCAACCATTCTTATTTTTAAAACCATTTCTCAAAATGTGCTCACTCTTTTGGTCAATCGATTCATCCTCGGATGATGAATACTCTGAAGCACCAGTCTCAGTCTGGAGATCATTCCAGTATATCTAATGAGACAGGAGAATCGGCTCTGGACGAATAGTAATGAGGATAAGGAATCGACCAACGTGGGTCGACATCTATTTGCTTTCTCAAATAGGGCTTCAGAATTGTCAAAGTGAGCTCACTCAAGAAGATTACCTTGTCCGGACATGATGTGGAATCATTAGAAGATTTGTTTTTTGGTATGTTGAATGCTACTTTCTTTGTCAGTTTTCTAGAACCTGAAGCATCAAGAGGAAGATGAGATTGATATGACTTGAGGTGTTTGGGGAACACCTCGAGGAATAAGTACTCTTCTTCTTCTCACCAGATAACCAACTAGAGTAAGGAGCAACCGGTTTATCATAAAGGGTCAATTTGATCCTTATTGTCACATTTGGTGATGGTCTTGGGGGGTGAGTTGCTAACAATCAGGCTTCATTAGATGAATAATCATAGTAATATTCCTCCCTAGTCAACGGACGTCTTGCATATGTGTTCTTAGTTATCCTGGCGTTGGTGCGTTCCTGTGTCGGATCATCAAACGGGTCAAGGCATTCATACAAGATTTTGTATGACTCAGGGTTATCCCATGATTGTGTGTCCTCCATAGGATCACCATGTAGATGGTAAAATTACTACATCAGGTTACCCTCCTTAGGATTTGTCAGATAGTCGTTGAGATGCAAGAACAGGAAATGGGAGTGTGGGGGTGAGTCTTTGATCCAATGTTCAACTCAACAGTCGTTATGTCAGGTCTAGCAGCGGGGTAGGGCTCTTCTACCACTTGATGGTTACAACTGTTGACGCCTTTGTGGGTTGCCTTGGAATACATATTTCCTCAAAGTCTGGTTGAGGTTCGAGTGCTCGAAATGAGGTGAAATTGATTTCTCGAGTCTCGCAATCTATAGTTTCCTTCGCCAAGTCTAAAAACATCTTTAAGAGAATGATTGGAGACTGAGTAAACTCTCCTTGATGCTTAATATTAATAATCGTGAATTCCACTTTGAGTAAAGCACCTTGGAATGTAATGATGACTGAAATAGTTCCTCTCAACCGTTTTATAGATCCTAAACCCTAAACAATCTCTCTTCTTTTTTGGGTTGGTTCAAGTTTGAACCAGTCAAACACGGAGGTCAGGAGGATATTGACTGGTGAGTCATCATCGATTCAAGCATGGGTGAATGTTGTGTCTTTTAATTGCACATTCAAATCTAGGCAGTCACTTCACTCTATAACTCTTGATCTTTCTCCCCATCACCAAGGAGGTGGCCATTACAATATGTATTTTTTAGTCCTTATTCTCTTCTTGCCTGACTTTTTCAGCGTCAATTTACTCATTATAAAACTTTTTAAGGTTGGGGAAGTGTTCAATGGCTTGTATCAAAGGAAGTTAAAAAATTAATCTCTTATCCAATGCTTCCCTTAGAGCAAGATTTAATTTTTCAAATCCTCTCCACTTTCAATTTTTATGGTTTTATGGTTTTTCAAAATTTTAGTTGTTTTTTATTTTTTTTCATTTTTTTGTCTTTTCAGTGTCGTGTATAGATGTGATGCTTTCCATAGCCAAGGAGGGGCTTCAATGTGCCGAGTTAGAGTCATTACTAAGGAGTAATTTGTAGAGGTGTCGATGTTAGAGTTATCCCTAGGGTGTACAGAGTTTGTGCATTTCTGAGTGTTCTCTGGGTTTACAACACGAGATCCAATCATTTCCTCTTCCATTTTCATGTATGAGATGGGAGAAGATCTCTTAGAATATCCAGAATATGTTTTGACTTGTTATCCTCTGAAGCTATCTCCTGAAAAATCATGGAAGGAGTCTTATCAGTTGGTGGGAATCTATAGGTTTCATACTCAACATATTTTGACTCAGGCATGTACTGTTGGGTTGAGTAGAACCTATTTTCGTGATAGTTGATCGGTCCCTCATATTATGAAGTTGTCATATTAGTCCATTCCGCGTTTGAGTGTCATGTCTGAAGGAGTAGTATGTGGGATTGTCATAGTTAATACAATATGGAAGATCATCAAGTGCTGGCAAATCCACTTGGTTTGTTCGGGCTTCATGTTATTTTCAAAGATCTATTTGTAATGTAGATTTTCGAAGTGTTGACCTGTCCCAACAATATTTGTGAGGAGAGAATGAAGTCAGATGGAATTGGTGTCTCGATCGGTCATTAGTCTTAAAAGCGGTTAGATCTTCATGATCAAAAAATAAAGGATTGTATCCATGGTTGAAGTCGTCTGGAATTGGTGTTTTGGTAGGTGGGAAATATGAAGGAGTGGAGACTTCAGTCAGATGATTGACTATATCATTATAATATAATGGATTGACATTCATAGAGTAGATCGAATTCATCCGTGGATGAGAATCTCCCGCAAATGTTGATGGATGTCTTGAGGAAGTGTGTTTAGATGATCGGGGTTTGACCGAGAAGAAATAATATGGTGGGTACAAAGACTAATTTCCCAACATCTTCAAAAGATATTGATGTGGTGAAAGAATGGGTCATGGTTGAAAATGTGTAAGTTCACAAGATACAGATTCAAAGAGAAGAAACCCTAGTTTGTTCAAATGATGAATCAAGAAGGGAGAGGGATGGCACAAGTGTGCAGTTTTTTATTATTCGAACTTTGTTCACATACACCAATGCAAACACAATACAAACCCAAGGTTCACCAATTCACACAGTGAAGGCTGTAAAAGTCTGGTCAATTATCTTTTCAACTTTAATTATTGATAATTTCAATCTTGGAGAAGAGTTAACGATATGTTAGGTGCCGAGAATTTTCCTAAAGACTGGCCTGAATTTGTATGGCTAGTAGCATCCACTTTCAGTTAGTATGGGTGTAAGTACATACCGTAAAATGCTACCCATGTTACTTTAGGACGATGCCAATTATGCTATCCTTTAACCACCCACTCTTCTAAGGGAGATCCCTCGATGAGAAGTAGCTAGTCATTTTTAGAATTAGTAGTCTGAATGAAGATTCTGGATCTTGGCTCTATCGTAAGTGTGTGTCCCTCACTCATTCAGAATAATAAATGAATCCAAGGATGGGGTTATTCTCCTGAAAAAATTCTCAATTATACGTGTTAATTAAAGTCGGCCTTTTTTAGTAGCCCCAATTTTATTTACGTGATCACTGAAAAATTAGGTGAGCAAAAATACACGTCTACCATCCAGTCCCAAATTTTTTTAGATCTTACGTGATAAAATAAGAGGGAGAAATCGAGAAAAGCCTATGCACATGAGAAGCAATGATGTATGCTATGTTAGAAGACTTACAATGATTCATCGTAATCTCCACGTGTGATGCTATACAAGAATTGAAAATTTATTCTTTATGAATGCAAGTTGATAAAACCGCACCTAGTAGAAAGTTCTATTAGCTGGGAAGAAATTGATTTGAATTTTGACTAGGTTGAATGATCTAAAAGTGCGTCTCAATTAAGTACAAAGTGTGGTCCTAAATTTTACAAGCACAAGCAATGAAACCCTATAAGTTCTAATAACCATATGTGCATGTCTAACCTACAGACCACTTAAGTCAGTCCCCACCCTCATCGGAGAGCAAACAGGTCCGACACACCACAGAGAAAGAGTTCAAGTCTTGATTACACATGTGAGAATCCAAACAGAAATCACTGTAAATGAGAAATTGTTACACATAATAAAAATGCTGAAAATAAATCCTAGATTCTACGCTCTCTCACGACTCGACTCAATCTTAATTTTATGTGGATTTTCGATGGGTTGTAGAGATGTGTAAATTTGTGGAAAACCACTCCAAGTACGTCAGGTACCTCACACAAAAATAAGAGAGAATATGTAAGACAATTGACACAAAAATAAAGTAAAAATAAAAGACAGAAGATAAATGCTGAAAATAAAAAGTGAAAAATTTACAGTGAAGGATTGGGGGTTAGACTACCCAAGTGTTTGGAAAACCTAACACTAAATTTTCTAGATAAAAACCTAAGTCGTTTGCTTCCCTGACAATGACGCCATCCGATAAGTCCAGAATACCCACATTAATTTGTCATTTTTATGCTTTTAAAAATGACATTCGTTGTAGGCGGGTAATTGGAATCAATCAACAAATAACAACTTAATTAATTAATTCAATTCTAATTTGAGGGGTTTTATGTTTATTTATCCAAGGCAAGTCCCATGGTCAAACACGAGGAGGCAAAGGAACAAGCTAGGTTAATGTCTATCAAAGTTCATGTGCGGTTTTCGAGATAGATTTTTGGTATTTTTAATGCAATTTTAGAATGCAAATGAAATGTGGACCAATTTTAAGGATGAGAAAATTAATGTCAATCAAACGATGTCTAAAAATAACAAAACTTGATCGAGATGTTTATTATGATGAAATGAATGATCTATACTTTTTGTAGAATTTTCTGATGCAATATGAATAATCAAATGAATGTAGACATGGTGAGTCTTAATGATTAATTATAATAAGTATTAAACCTATGTATTTTCAAGGTATATAATTATCTAAGATATATCACTAGGTGATCTATCCTAGAGAAAATCCTAAACCCTAAAAATATGAAGTTTAATACCTATTAAAAAGTTATTACTCAAAATCACAAAAGGATTTTTATAGAATAAAATATGCATGCAAATGTGATGATTTTTGGGCAATGTAAAAAACAACTAAATCTATGATCATTGATTTTTTGGTAATTTTTCGAGCAATTGTTGATTTAATACGACTTTGAGACTATGAAATAGGAAAAATATGCAATTTTCCACAAGAATAATTATAATTAATTAAAAACAGATCATAAAATTATAAATAGCATGCCACAATCTAGAGAATTAGTTGTAGAACAAAAATGTGATTTTTGAATAATAAAATAAATCAATAACGAAGTTCGAAATTACTTGAGAATCCAGGGTCTTGATTGTAAAATACATTAGAGAACAAATTGAAAGTTATAATACAAGGACAAATGAGAGATTACCCAGAACCCTCGGAGGATTCCTTGAAAATTACCCAACGAGTCATGTGTGCCTCACGTGACCCCTAGGTTTCTGGACCTAGATGCAAACGCGACAGAATGGTGAGGGGCTTCAATGAGATTCTCCCTCGAAAGGAAGTGTCTCTCACGTGCAGTCCTCAAGCCTTGCGTCTGGAAGAGGAGCATGAACGACTGGTGGGGGTTCCTGGGAGAGGATCTCCGATGAAGATGCTTCAATGTCGATGGAGTTGCAGGACTTGAAGGAGGAGCTGGTTGGTGTTGATGCAGATCGAGGTCCTATTGTCGGGGACGGAGGTCCCTCGGAGCGAGGTGGTATCGGAGTAGATACTGGAGTGTCGAGGGTGATGGTGATGGCATCCGATGAAGAAGGTGGCAAATCCTGCTAGAACTTCTAGAGACGCTACCCAACAGAGAATGGCGAAGGAGCGACTGGAGGTAAAGGCCTAGTACTGCATGGTGATTGTATCGAAGGAGTAGGGAGTCGTTTGGTTGTCGGTGAAGATGTATCCCCAAGAGCGGTGGGCAATGCTGGAGCCGATGATGGATCGGTTAGAGGATATGATATAAAGGGGGGTACCTAGAGTAGAAGCTCGACGACCAAAGGGCTGGAGCGGAGCAGACCTGGAGGAGCTGAAACAAAGCAGAGAGCCTCAGATCTCGCCGTGATGGAGGATGGGCTATTGAAGATAGAGGAGCATGCTCCGATGTTGTCACCACTGGAGTAGCCGCGTGGACCCTCCTCTGTAGCTTGAAACGACAAATCGACAATCGGGAGAGGTGGTGACGAAATTAGGGGGAGGAAGGAGAGGAGCAGTGGCTGTCCGATCGGTTGAGATCAATCAGCCATATTATCACCATGTGACATTTATTATTTTATTTTTATTTAATTTAAGTTTTAATTATTTTTTAAATAAATGAAATAAATATACCAAAAATGGGTGACATGTGGCTCCTCCAGGAGCTGCCACATGTCACTCCTAGAAATTCGAAAAAAATAAAATAAAAAGATAAATATAAAAGAAATAACAAACGACCTCAGACTTAAAATTTTCTTCACAAAAGTTTCTCATCTCGACGAGATCTACAACTTTTATGAAAGACCAAAAGAAAAATAGGTCGTTTGCACAAAGTGGTATTTTGGTGGTACTCTATGTGTATAAAATACATGATTTATGGGGTTTTGTTTTTTTATCATTTTTAATTAAGATAAAAATCCATAAAAAATACGATAAAATCAAAAACAAATATTTACACATTAATCTATTTTTTTGGATTTTTAATAATAGAGAAAATAGAAAAATAAAATACAAAGGACCCATTATATAGACTCTAAGCGAAGACTTAGACTCAGTTAATTTCTTTGATTTTGTTTCATTTTGGATTTTATTTTTACACATTTTAATAAAAATTTTGTCAATAAAATTAAACAAAAAAGAAATAAAATAAAAAGAGTTAGATATGTACATAAATTAATAGGTCATAATCAGGTAAAATACACAATGTACAAAAGAGGTTTCAAAACCTAACTTTCACATATGAGTTCTAATTTACTTGAACTTGGTCTTGTTTTGATGGTAGTTAGATGTAAATTAGTTAAAAAGTGAACAGAATCAAATCAGACACTGTATAAGGAAGATATTAGTATTTTAATATGGAAATTCTGAAACCATGGTTTCAGTTTATGAGCCACTTATTTATGTTAGTGATTTTTTTGCATTTTTCTTATTTTTGTTAGTGATATGTAGACAATGGAGGTGGTTTCAAGGAATTTGTAGTTAGCATGAATTTCTGAAAAATAGGGGAAGTTAGCTATTTCACAGGTCAAATGTGCTTAGATTTCTCGGCTTCTTATTTTATGCAATTATGTATGATAAAGTACGATTCTTATTCACATATGCGTGAATGTTAATAAAGCAATATAGATGATGAAATTCCAATGAGTTACAGGAATCCGAGCTTAATTAGTCTCTTTTATAGTGGTGAATTACATATTCATCAACCGTCGCCCAACGCCTTCTCCCTTAGTCGTTGGATCCCTAGATTCAATGGTCGAGTGTCATCATCAACCTTCAATTGCTCCCTCGAGCGAAGTTCAAACCTCGCGACCATTGATGAATCTGCGATTCATCACTCTAAAAGTTGAAAATAGAGCTTTGTTCCCGAGTAATTAGAGGCATATTTCTACTTATATCGCATAATTAGCATTCATGCATACATTGATAACATCTGCATTTTAGCATTCATATTTGCATTAAATAAGAAGCCAACTTCACTTGTAAATATTCACCTGTATATTAGATAAAATACCCTATTTGTATATATTTTATACTAACTCCAAATGCAATAAAACCAACTCTATTGTGTATATATTACTAACACTAATTAAAGAAAAATATCTAAAAAATATTAACTTGTAAAATCGACCAATAAAACTCCAATCCAAGTTTGAAATCATGAACCTTAAAATGCACATATCTCTCTCATACAGTGTCCGATTGAGGTCTACTCACTTTTAAAGTAATATACATTCAAAGACCTTTGAAACAAGACTAATTTCACTAAAATCGGAGCTCGTATGCAAAACTTGGATTTTGGGCCCCTTTTGTACATTGTACATAATGACCGTTTTACCCCTGTATTTTCTCATTTTATTTTCTTCATTATTAAAAATCCAAAAAGTTAGATTAAGTTGTAAATATTTTCCTCATATTTTTTCTATTTTTATTTTGATTTTTCTCTTAATTAAAAATGACAAAAAAATCACAAAAGATAACATGCGGTATTTTATATCTATAAAGTACCACCCAAAAATACGTTTTGCACAGACGATTTCATTTGATTTTTGGCCATTAACGAAAGTTGTAGAACTCGTCGAGACGAGCAACTTTCGTGTTGATCACTTTTTAATCTAACCTCTTTTATTACTTCTTTTTTATTTTTCTTTGTATTTAGTTGCGGATTTTTCTCTCAACGACACGTGGCTTCTCCTGGAGTCGCCATATGTCGCCTCCTCATTCACCCACTTATACCATTCCTCTCCTTTATCCTGGGCCGTTGGATGAGAGGGTCTCCATCAACGGTCAATACCCATTCCTCCCTCCACTCTCCCTTAACTTGAGGGTGAGGCCACATCTTCGACCACTCCCACCCCCATCTTCGACCACTCCCACCCCCATCTTCTCCACTCCATCTCCCATCTCTCCCACTCTCTCCATGTCCTCTCCAACCTCCACCTTCTCATCTTTATAATCCCCTCCACTCCTCCATTCATCCGCATCCGCCATCATCATGAGAGGACGAGAGCTCCCTTAGCCTTCCTGGTGACAGCAGAGATAGATTCAGGTGGAGCGACGACCATTCCTTTCCCGGCGAGATCCAAGGGACTCCCCATCCCTTGTTGCAGCTCCCACTCGAGCTGCCCGAGCTCAGCACCTAGCCGCTGCTTCGAGCGAAGATCTGAAGCTCCAGCAAGAGCTTCTTCCCCAGGCATCCGTCCATTCCATCTACAGGTAATTTTTTCCTCCACTCTTCTCCTTCCTCTTCCTCATACCTTTCTCTCTCTTTGATTCATCTACTTCAGATAATCAAATCGCCAAACAAATTATGTTTTCACGGATAAGTCACACGTTGCGAATGCAACGGTGATTTTTATATTTATTTTTTCAGCGAACTTTCATGAACCGATTAATCGTTTATTTACGCCCACTTAAACAAATGCATGCGAGACAGGGGAGGGGGTGAATCTCCCCTGTTTCTTCTTCCTCCCCTCACCATCACACGCACACGGCCACCTCCTTGCCAACCACCAATCCAGGTAGACGGTCCTCCTTCCATCACTGCCGAGCCACGCTCGAGCTTCCTCCTTCATTGCAGCTGTCACCGCCCAGCTAGCAGGACCACCTACGCCAGTAGCTCGAGTATTCAGCCGGCACTCGTCCCCGCAGCCACCTGCTGCACCGTGGTCCGCCCCTCCACGCCATCCACGGCCGCAACTGCGTCGGGCTCCGCCTCCTGGATTGCCACCTAGCTCGCGGACGCTAGCCAGGCCAGGCAACGCTCCAAGGGCGCGCCACCCACCTACAACCAGCCGCGTCCTCGCACTTGGTGCAGCTGCACCGCCCTCCACCGCCGTCAACGCCGCTCCTCCCTCGCGCGGGTGGCCGGCGCCGTCGCTTGCTCCACCGCCACACCACGCGCGGGCCACACGCGACCAACCCTCCGCCATAGCCCCACCGCGCGTGGCGCCGGCGCTCCTTCTCGCCGCAACTCAGGCCTCCAGCCACGGCCACTCCATCCACGCGACCCCGTCCCCCTCGTCCCTCGTCCGCCCTCTCGCCACCACTCCGCCATCGGAGCCGCCCGCCAACGCCTCCTCCATCCTCCGTCGGCCACCCGTGAAGAACCTTCTCCTCCATCCCCTGTTTAAGCAACCAAAGCAGAGAAGGAAGTAGCGGATAATAAGACAAAAGTGGGTATTTGCAAAGGGGACACTTGCACCCCTTTGCAAGTTCTTAAAAAAAATTCAAGTTTCCAGAAATTACATGTAAGTCCTTGTTCTTTATTTCAGCTCATATTTCTATTTCTGTATTGCATTCACGCCCTTGCATTTGCACGTTTATTTTGTTGTCATTTTGTCATCAATTTTTAATTCAGAAAGTTGCATTGTGTAGTACTTCTTGTTCTACCATCATAGCATTTATTTGTAATTTTTCTGATTTGCAGAATATTATTGGAAATTAATTTGGTGAAAATTATGATATTTTGCCCATTTTGATTGATTACTTGATTGCGTATTATCTGCTTATCGAAAAATCTCTGAAAAATCGCCATTGGTAGATCTAAGTCTATGCTACAACATATCCAAAATTCACATCATTTGCACGTGTAGTTTGTCATAGAAAAATTATTTTGTGAAAAGCTTAATCGATTTTTAGTTAATCAATCGTGAAGTATTTCAACGAAATTCAAGTTGATTTAGATAGTTCTTACTCAGATCTATTTGGATTAATTTTATTTTTGAGAAATATCATTGTTTGGTAATTATTAAAATTGGTTTAGTCATTTTCACTAAAGTCTGCATATTTTATTATTCATACATCAGAAAATTCTAAAAAAATTAGGGTAGCTTAATTTCATCCCATTTCATCATCTGGCCAAGTTTGATAATTTTTGGAATTAATTTGACCATCTTTCTGAATTAACATTTAATTTGGCCTGATTTTGCATGTGTAGTGCATAAAAAAACCGAAAAAGACCAAAAATAATTCCCCGAAAATCACACACTTGGACTTTACTTCAAATTCACCTAAGGAGACAGTTGCCTCCCTGAGTTCGACCTTGGACTTCACCAAGTAAAAAAAATTGCCACTTGAAATTAACTCGAATCTAATTAAAGTGGTTTTTGATTAGCCCTCTCGTATCCGACTGCAACGAACGACTTTAACTTAATTTGGACAAATAATCTGACCGAATTAACTAAGGGTGCGGAGCGGTTATCAAAATGGCGCCGTTGCCGGGGAGAAAAGTCACTTCATGGTGACGGAGGGCATAGTGTTGGGGCACGTCATCTCCAAGAGAGGAATGGAGGTTGACCCTGCCAAGGTGGATGTGATCAGACGACTCCAGCCACCAACCAACGTAAAGCAGTTGCGGTCGTTCCTCGGGTATGTTGGATTTTATCGGAGATTCATTAAGGATTTTTCTAAGATTGCCCGGCCGCTGACTGAGCTTTTAGGTAAAGACATGGAGTTTATTGTTGATCACAAATGTCTTGAGGCCTTTAAGCTTTTGCAAGGAATGATCATGGACGCACCCATCCTACAAGCCCCAGATTGGTCTCTACCTTTTGAGATCATGACGGACGCCTCAGACTATGCTGTTGGGGCTGTGTTGGGACAAAGAAGAGATGGCGTCCTGTTTGCAATTCACTATGTAAGCAAAGTGCTTGACACCGTTCAGCGTAACTATACAGTTACGGAAAAGGAAATGCTTGCGGTAGTGTTTGCCTTGGACAAATTCAGATCTCACCTCATTGGATCCAAGGTAACTGTGTTCACTGACCATACGGCACTACGGTACTTGATGGAGAAGAAGGATGCGAAGGCGCGTCTTCTTCGATGGATTTTACTTATCCAGGAGTTTGACTTGGACATCCGTGATAAACCTGGAAAGAAGAATGTAGTGGCCGATCATCTCTCTCGTCTCGAAGATCTTAATACTTCCGAGGATTCACCAATTCGAGACTCCTTCCCTGACGAGTCGATTTTTGTTATCGACTCACTCCCATGGTATGCCAATATCGTGAACTATCTTGTCTCCAAGAAAGTTCCCGAAGATTGGCCCAAGAGCCAAATCGACCGACTGAAGTCGGACGCTAGACACTACCATTGGGAGGATCCGATCCTTTTCTTCGAAGGACCGGATTGTGTCTGGAGACGATGTATTCCTCAGGAGGAATACCAGAGTGTCCTTTCTTTGTGCCACAGCTTAGAGGCAGGAGGACACTACTCTGGGAAGAGGACCGCATGGAAGGTACTTCAGTGTGGCTTCTACTGGCCGACTCTGTTTCGCGATGCCACCGCCTTCGCGAAGTCGTGTCCAGTATGCCAGAGAATGGGAGGAACCATAGGTTCCAAGGATGAGATGCCAATGCAGCCGGTCATCATTTGTGATGTCTTTGACGCCTGGGGCATCGATTTCATGGGCCCATTCCCAGTCAGCCACGGGTTCGAATATATCCTTCTTGCGGTTGATTATCTATCCAGATGGGTGGAGGCTATCCCGACCCGAGCCGCAGACAGCAAAACTGTCTGTAGATTCATCAAAGAGCACATCATCTCTAGGTTCGGGATACCCAAAATGATGATATCAGATGGGGGTAGCCACTTTGTGAATCGGGAGGTGAAGAAACTCCTGAAAGACTACGGCATTGAACACCGTGTCGCAAGTCCTTACCACCCACAAACCAATGGTATGGCTGAGGTGTCGAATCGGGAGGTGAAAACCATATTGCAAAAGCTTGTCCGCCCGGACAGGAAGGACTGGTCTCAGATCTTGGATCAAGTCCTCTGGGCGTATAGGACAGCTTACAAGACACCGTTAGGCACCTCCCCATTCCGAATGGTATTCGGAAAGCCGTGCCATTTGCCCGCAGAGTTAGTGCATAAATCAGAATGGGCAATCAAGAAGGTCAACTGGAACACGCACCTGGGACAGAAACAGAGAGACATGGATCTGAATGAGCTTGTGGAAGTCAGAAACCGCACATACGACAACAGTTTGGTGTACAAGGACAAGGTGAAGCGTTGGCATGATAGATATATCAGACGAAAGACCTTTGTTCCTGGACAGAAGGTATGGTTGTTTAATGCTAGGCTGAAGATCTATCAAGGCAAGTTGAAGTCCAAGTGGACAGGCCCATTTATCGTCTGTACGGTGCATGATAGTGGATGTGTCGAGATCTCAGATCTCGCAGATGACGCACCGACATTCCTTGTGAATGGACAACAATTGAAGCACTTTGTCGAATCCAATGAGCAGTTAGTCCATGTTGAAGAGATTGTATTCATGCGCAAGACAGATACAGCAGATACACCTCGAGTCGCGCAGAAGACCTTGCAGTAGTGAGCTCCAGCCATCAGCAACATCTTAAAAGATTCAGACCGACTCATTTGTATATACCATCTTTTACATCTTATCCTCTCTCCCTCGCGACTCTAGTAACCCATCCCCGCCTCATTAGATCACTATCTTGGACTATACTTAGGATAACCAGATCCTAAGTATAGGGGGGAGGGGTCACCTGAGTCAGTTCACTGTACCAGATCACATTGGTCCTCATACTCACTTCCGTCCTATACTTAGGCTGACCTGAGCCTAAGTATAGTGGGGACCGATGCCCGCATTGTATAATCATCCTTTTCTCCTCTTGCCCTCGTCCGCCCCATTTTTTGATCTTCTTCTACACTTAGGCAGTCAAGAGCCTAAGTATAGGGGGGCGGTGCGACTTCTATACATTTTGGTAATTTTAGCTCTCCTACGCTTAGCCCGAGCTATATCTTTTTGGTCGCTTTTCGTGCTATGAGGACATAGCACACGCTAAGTATAGGGGGGCGTGTATATATTACATATATACTTTACCCATAGCTCGTACTTTCGCGTATTTTTGCGTATTTTCTGTATATATTATGCAATAATTACAGGGTGGGTAAAAATTGAAAAAATTTTTTTGTACTATATGTATAATACTTGTATAAAAAAATGTAAAATTCTTGTAAAATCTACTTTTGTAAAATTTGTTGGATGTATACCGAAAAAAAAAATTGTATACTATGTATATTATGTATAAACTAAAAACTTGTTGTAAATAATACAAATTATTGTATACTTATACCAAAAAAATGTGTTGAAAATAAGACTTCTTATTTACTCTTACATATCATCTTTGCATTTAAAAAAAAAGTCTTGCATTTCATTCATAGCATGTCATCTGCACCTCTCATTTGCATATCTTGCATATGTAAGGTGAAAAGCTAATGGGTTCTGAACCGAGTTATGAGTAGATATTGAGGATGGGATTGATTTGACCTTAATCAACCTAATTTCAGAGGAACCTTATAGGAATTGGAGTTAAGATTTTTCAGGTCAAGTGACTTAATTCTTTGAGTCCGCAAGTCTATGTTCACATGTCATCTTGATTAGTCTAAGTAGAATATCTCGTGCACACACATGATTCTTTTAGACAGTGACCTAACTTGGACAAAGCACAATGCACGTAGCTCTTCATTGATGAGGTGGTGAGGAGGTAGAATCCTTTAGCTTGGAGTAGCACACGGGTGGAAACATCCGTCCTCCTCTAGGGAGGGTAGTGCATCTCAACCTAGTCTGGTGGTGTTGAAGTCTAAGGACGGGACGCTGTGGGTTGCAATAATGCTTCAAAAGAGGGATAGTCTACTGGCTCAAGAGGAAAAACTCCTGATGTACATGCTGCACCTTGTATATAGTTCAAAAAAAAGGAAGAAAAAAAGAAGAAAAAAAATGCAAGAACTCCAAAAAAATGAGACAGGCCACAAAAAAAATGCCTGTTGGAGTATGTATACTAGCAAGAAGTCTGCAGCTGGATGACTTGGCTACACTGGTCAGGCATCCCGGGATAGGTTAGCTACACTGGCTACCGTCCATTCCTTATTCTTTTCTCTACCCCCTCCTCTTGAGTTGGTCGCACTTGAACTTAGAAGGGAATACCCCGCTCCTCGAGGAAAGAGTTGCTGAACCGGGTTATTGAGTTACCTTGTTAGAGGAGGCTGGTTCCGAGTCATTTCTGATGTGGAGAGCTATTTATCACTTACACATTACAAGTAAGAATCATAGTCATCAGAAATTTGCGTTTGAGGATTTGTTCTGACCTGACTGTTAAGGCGTCTTGAATAGAAGACTTGTGGAACTTGAAGTCTGTTAGGTCTTAAGTTCAGATCCCAATAAGGTTTCGCCATACAATTAATCCAAAGGTCGAGTCAAGCTCCATTTTCAACTTTTGTTCATGACCTTGGTATGGAACCCAATCTCATTTCACTCTTGCATTTCATTTAGTTGCTCGGGGACGAGCAAGGTTTAAGTATAGGGGGTTGATGAATCTGCGATTCATCACTCTAAAAGTTGAAAATAGAGCTTTGTTCCCGAGTAATTAGAGGCATATTTCTACTTATATCGCATAATTAGCATTCATGCATACATTGATAACATCTGCATTTTAGCATTCATATTTGCATTAAATAAGAAGCCAATTTCACTTGTAAATATTCACCTGTATATTAGATAAAATACCCTATTTGTATATATTTTATACTAACTCCAAATGCAATAAAACCAACTCTATTGTGTATATATTACTAACACTAATTAAAGAAAAATATCTAAAAAATATTAACTTGTAAAATCGACCAATAAAACTCCAATCCAAGTTTGAAATCATGAACCTTAAAATGCACATATCTCTCTCATACAGTGTCCGATTGAGGTCTACTCACTTTTAAAGTAATATACATTCAAAGACCTTTGAAACAAGACTAATTTCACTAAAATCGGAGCTCGTATGCAAAACTTGGATTTTGGGCCCCTTTTGTACATTGTACATAATGACCGTTTTACCCCTGTATTTTCTCATTTTATTTTCTTCATTATTAAAAATCCAAAAAAATTAGATTAAGTTGTAAATAGTAACTTTTTCCTCCTCTCTTCTCCTTCCTCTTCCTCATACCTTTCTCTCTCTTTGATTCATCTACTTCAGATCATCAAATCGTCAAATAAATTATGTTTTCACGGATAAGTCACACGTTGCGAACGCAACGGTGATTTTTATTTATTTTTCGGTGAACTTTCATGAACCGATTATCGTTTATTTATGCCCACTTAAACAAATGCATGAGAGAGACGGGAGGGGGTGAATCTCCCCTGTTTCTTCTTCCTCCCCTCACCATCACACGCACACGGCCACCTCCTTGCCAACCACCAACCCAGGTAGACGGTCCTCCTTCCATCACTGCCGAGCCACGCTCGAGCTTCCTCCTTCATTGCAGGTGTCACCGCCCAGCTAGCAGGACCACCTACGCCAGCAGCTCGAGTATTCAGCCGTCACTCGTCCCCGCAGCCACCTGCGGCACCGTGGTCCGCCCCTCCACGACATCCACGGCCGCAACTGCGTCGGCCTCCGCCTCCTGGACTGCCATCTAGCGTGCGGACGCTAGCCAGGCCAGGCAACGCTCCAAGGGCACGCCACCCACCTACAACCAGCCGCGTCCCCGCACTTGGTGCAACAGCACCGCCCTCCACCGCCGTCAACGCCGCTCCTCCCTCGCGTGGGTGGCCGGCGCCGCCGCTTGCTTCACCGCCACACCACGCGCGGGCCACGCACGACCAACCCTCCTCCATAGCCCCACCGCGCGTGGCGCCGGCGCTCCTCCTCGCCGCAACTCAGGCCTCCAGCCACGGCCACTCCATCCACGCGACCTCGTCCCCCTCGGCCCTCGTCCGCCCTCGCGCCGCCACTCCGCCATCGGAGCCGACCGCCAACGCCTCCTCCATCCTCCGTCGGCCGCCAGTGAAGAACCTTCTCCTCCATTCCCTGTTTAAGCAACCAAAGCAGAGAAGGAAGTAGCGGATAATAAGACAAAAGTGGGTATTTGTAAAGGGGACACTTGCACCCCTTTGCAAGTTCTTAAACAAATTTCAAGTTTCCAGAAATTACATGTAAGTCCTTGTTCTTTATTTCAGCTCATATTTCTATTTCTGTATTGCATTCACGCCCTTGCATTTACACGTTTATTTTGTTGTCATTTTGTCATCAGTTTTTAATTCAGAAAGTTGCATTGTGTAGTATACTTCTTGTTCTACCATCATAGCATTTATTTGTAATTTTTCTGATTTGCAGAATATTATTGGAAATTAATTTGGTGAAAATTGTGATATTTTGCTCATTTTGATTGATTACTTGATTGCGTATTATCTGCTTATCGGAAAATCTATGAAAAATTACCATTGGTAGATATACGTCTATGCTACAACATATCCAAAATTCACATCATTTGCACGTATAGTTTGTCATAGACAAATTATTTAGTGAAAACCTTAATCGATTTTTAATTAATCAACCGTGAAGTATTTTAAAGAAATTCAAGTTGATTTAGATATCTCTTAATTAGATCTATTTGGATTAATTTTATTTCTGAGAAATATCATTGTTTGGTAATTATTAAAATTGGTTTCGTCATTTTACTAAAGTCTGCATATTTTATTATTCGTGCATCAGAAAATTCTAAAAAAATTAGGGTAGCTTAGTTTCATCCCATTTCATCATTTGGCCAAGTTTGATAATTTTTGGAATTAATTTGACAATATTTCTGAATTAATATTTAATTTGTCCTGATTTTGCATGTGTAGTGCATAAAAAAACCGAAAAAGACCAAAAATAATTCCCCGAAAATCACACACTTGGACTTTACTTCAAATTCACCTAAGGAGATAGTTGCCTCCCTGAGTTCGACCTTGGACTTCACCAAGTAAAAAAAATTGCCACTTGAAATTAACTCGAATCTAATTAAAGTGGTTTTTGATTAGCCCTCTCGTATCCGACTGCAACGAACGACTTTAACTTAATTTGGACAAATAATCTGACCGAATTAACTAAGGGTGCGGAGTGGTTATCAACCATCCACTCTTCTCATCCTCCACACTTCTCCGAGCACCCTCAATGACAACTGAACACCCCACATCCAAGCCCTAACTACCCACATCTTCGCCAATGATGGGACCGCCAATCCCATTCAAACTCCATACCTAGGTGGTTGAACTTTGACGATGGTCTGACCTGGAACCACTTTCCCCTTCTAATACTCCATCTCTATTGCACTTGCACGAGGTCCACCCTTACGTGCGATAGCTTGTAGCCTCCACCTTCCCCCTGGTGCAAAAAAGTGTGATCTAGAGAGTGCTATTATCGATTGCTGATCAACATCGTGATCCAAGGTGTTTTGCACCTTGCTATAACCCTTACCAGAGATTCTTGAGCTCCACGACTCACCCTCATGTCGAGCGATGAAAAAGGAAGAAATTCCTCCTCCCTCTAACCTATCTCCGCGCCTCTAGTTCTTCCTCCATTAGTCACTTCATCCGTCATGTAACACTTGTTCTTCGTTTTTCTTGTTTCTCCAATTTCTTTCAGCACTCACACATACTTTTATAATTGCCTGATCACTCAGTGAGAATAGATGTTCTCCGAAGATATCTACACACCCATCTCTGTCCTCTAATCGCTTCTCCATTATCTCATTGATGAAGCTACGTTTCATCATCTTTATTCTATCATTTTGGCCTTAAAAACCTAGTAAATGCGTGTAAATAGGCTTAGTTCAGGCATTTTAGCATTCATGCATATGTGTGTAAATATTGTATAAAATGCAGTTTTTAAAGCCAAAATTATAGAATAAAGAAAAGAAAAGAAAAAGAATAAAATATTGTAAATATTTTATGACCTGAAACCCCGAGATCTAGGCATCTCGATGACTAGGTCGACAAAGAATAAAGTAGGGGGAGATAAGGGCCAAAATACAATAAAAATCCCCTTTTATTTAATTCATTCTTTATTCATTTTGGGACCTATTTTTGGTTCCACTTTTTATAAATCAAATAAAAAAACTTTGAACATAAAAGTTGTAGAGAATTAAATAAAGAAAAATACAAAATTTATTTCACTGAAAAATAATGTACAGATAAAAAGTTATGGTCTGAATAAGATTCCAAAACTCCAATTTCCCAGACCCGTATCTTGCAAATAAAAACTCGAAATGTACCAAATTCACTTTAATTGTATATAGAATAAAATAAGCTATTTAATGGAGGTGGTTTCATATTTTTCGGAGTTACGGTTTGAAAGTTGAGTTTTGGACCCTACTTGTATACTTGTAAAGATTAAAATATTCATTTTATTATTTATTCATTATTTTCATAATTTTATATTTTTATAATTATGTACATATTATTTATAATATATTTGTATATTGAAATCAGAATAAAAATGTAAATAAAACTCAAAATAAAATACATGTATGTATAATACATAGGTAATATACCTAAAGACATACCTGTATAAACTATCCTTATATTTTATTAAAGATACAAAACAATTCATAAAAATAAAATAAAAATATAATTACATGTTTAAAAGTATTTTATAATTTTATAAAATAATAAACATAATTAAAGAAAATAAAATACACAAAATAAAAATCAATTAATAAAATATATAGGTATTATACCTATAAAGGGCATAAAAGGCAACTTATAAAATTATACCTCCTAAAAATAAATAAAAATTACCATAAAATAATTTATAAAATTACAAATATTTTTTATTTAATAACCTACAATTAATAAAATAGTTTACTATTTTAATTTGATTTTACAAAACTTTTTTCAGGCTTTTTCTTGGTTGGTCCACGTGGACCAACCAGGGGGGTTGGAGAGTTGACCTCGGGTCAACTCTCTGACCCCAGCTTGTTCCCTTGTCAGAACTGATTTTTTCTTGGATTTCTCCCTATTTTGGAGCTCGCTCCTAGCCTCCATTGGTAACGTCGTCTTCTTGACTTTTCATCACTGTTTATTCATGATTCACGCCGACCACATATCTCGGGAAGATCCTCTATGTTCCACCCGTGACCTCGTCTCGAAGGGAGCTCCATCATCATCTTTTCAAAAACAACCCAAAACCCCCATTCTACTTTTGAACCCCTTCTGACCCCTAGTGTTGCTCTTGCGCGTGTGCTCCGGTGGGAGGAGGGTGACAGCCTCCTTCTCCAGCCCCAAGGAGCGAGCTAGGCGGCCGGGAGGTGCTTCCAATCCATCTCCGGCCATCCACGACCGTGAGGTCCCATATCTCCTTCGCCCCGACCAAGTTGAGGTGTTTTCTGTCTACTTTCTCGCTGATTAGTTAGCCGTAGTTTCAGCTTTTAATTGGAGTTTTTAGTTTGTTGTTTAAACCATTCTTTAGCATAGTTATCACGATCGAACACTTGCCGGAGCTCTTGAGCTCCGACGACCATCAACCTCACCACGTCGTCACCCACACCTTTTTGTTGGCCCTGGGACCTTTTATTTTTGCCGTGAATCTTCTTTGCAGGTCCTGGTGCCAAAGACCCCACCTGGGGATCGATTTCGCTGGAACACACACGGCCTGGAACAACTCCTGTTATTCCACGTCGCGGCGGCTTGTCGGCGTGCCTCATGCCATTTTGAAGCCGTCATCAGCTAGAGGGGCGTCCCAGGAGGCTTCGCGTGCTTTTGGAAATGGAGAAGGTCAACGGGGGGCGGACCTACGCCGAAACCAAACTCGCCAACGACTAGTTCCTTCACAGTTCTTCCCCCATCGACCAACGCCGTCGGATCGCGGCTTGTTCTTGGTGCATAGCAGTGGCCGTTGGATCCAAGTACCCCTGGCCGTCCGATCAGCATTCCATGATTTAATCTCGGCCTTCGGTGCGAATCGGCATCGTGCGTTTGCGGCGTGACATGTGGCATAAGTAACTTATCACCCGCCGTAGGATCGCAGCCTTGACTGGGTATTTTGCAAACATCAGCCCAGCCTTTTTTTGTATTTAATTAAGACTCCTCAAACTTTCCTCTGCAAGTTTAAAATATTGTTACATTTGCATATAATATCGCAGAGGTTTTGAATATTACCTACTCGCCCTTGCCAGGCGCGCGTGCGTGGCATGCGTCTTGGTCTTTTTGCAGGACAGGGCTCGAAAGTTTTGGTATTTCTATTTAAGTGCTGGAATAATTTAATTCAGTAGTATATTTTCTGGGAAATTTTCATTCGTGCCCTCTGACTTTTTGCATATTACAAGTGTACCCCTGGCCGTGTGTATTTTCCTTATGTTTCTAGTAATTTTTGCATGCATCTATTAAACTCTAAAAAATCCACAAAAATCATGTTAGGTCTTTGTTGCATAGTAGTTTAACACCATATTTTTATTTTGCATATTTATTGCATTTTAATATTTATTAAAAATCTAGAATACACATTTTCAGCACTGTTTACATTATAAAATCCATAAAAAATATAAAAATACTCCAGAAAAATCCCAAAAAATGTATTTTGCTTATTTAAATGAGTTTTAAATCTAGTCCAAAAATCACTAAAAAAAAGAAAACTCCTAAAAATTTTAAAAATCTAAAAACCTTCAAAAAAATATATAAAATTCATAAAAAATATAAAAATTGTGTTTTCTTTTCCTGAATTTTCTTTATTCTGTTATCTTTAATTTAAAATTAATTTGGGAAAATTTTATTGCTGTTTGCTATTTTTCATTCCCATTTTAATCTCGGCCAGCATTAATATTCACTGTTTTCTTGTATTTTGACATTTAAAAATACCAAAAGTATTCTGAAAATTCCCCAAAAATTACAAAAACAGTAGAAAAGTATAAAAATACCAAAAACATTTCATTTCCTAATTTTTGAGTTTTTTCTCTTATTTTTATAAATACTTTATCATCTCTTGTCTTTTATAGTTTGTATATTCCAATATTAAAAAAAGAAAATAAAAAAAATATAATATATAAAAAGAAAATATAAAATCAGAAAATTAAAAATCAAAATACAAAAATAAAAAAACTAAATAAAAAAATATATAAAATTAAAAACCCACAAAAAATAGCATAGATAGACAACTTGATCACATTCACACATTTTGGTGCCTTAGTGCCCCGTTCTACTTGTCTGCTCCCTGTGTTCGACCTCTACACTGCTTGCACACTATACACATCCTTTGTAGAGTTATAATAAATTTTAACTCCACATATTGCTTTCATTGATTTACTTGATTGTTGTGGGTTAATTGTTGTTTTAATCCAGGATTTTTGAGTGGTCACCATATCGACTGTTGATCCGCCTTGTGGATCAATACGACCGCTCGATTTTTTGGGTTAAATAAAAGGCGCCGTTGCTGGGGAGCAACAGTGCGTAGTTCGGGTTTTTGCTTGTGTTTGTGATTATTTGCCTATTTTTGCCTTATTTATTTGCTCATTCATTTGATAAAATTGCTTGACTTGTCTAATCACTCTTCCTTGTTGGACTTTGTGCGATGAACCGTGGATCGAGGGAGGCACTCCACCTTAGGCGCCTGTGCAGCCACGTGAAGGCGGTGGGAGACTTCTGACCTAGCATCAAAGGAGGCAGGGAGGACTTGAGAAGACAGACATATTTTTGAGCATTTTTGTGTTGAATTTATTTTGTAATTTGTAGTGAGAGAGAGACTATTTAATTGTAATAATACAGGTACATAGGACTTTGGACTTTCGGGCCCAATTTCCAAGTGTTTGTTCACTTGGGGGCTCACCGCGGCTTTTCATCGGTTTTCATCGCCTTTTCTTACTTTGTTTTCCGATTTTGTTTTCTTTACCTTGTGTGATTGAGCCCCTAGTTTTAAGATTGCTTGCGATAGATTAAGGCCAAACACTTAATATCTTGCATGTACCTATAGCCGCGTTTCGACTTAGTCAAATTTTTAGACAGTCGTTTCATCATCTTCAAGCCTCCGCGCCGCGAGCCCACCCCATCAAGCGCTACTCCTGAACTCGATTTGTTGAGAAGCGGAGGGGTGAGTCTAGACCGGACTTCTTGGATTGAGGATTGGTGACCGACTTGTAGTTCTTCACGATAATAGCAATTTTTGAAACTTAGGGCGATTTCATCGGCTTGCATTTGCATATAGTTAGGTTTCAATTCTGCTGAGCATCCTTGCATGTAGAGTACTGGAGGCAAGGTGAGCATTTACGCTTTAGCATTCATCATTGTTTGCCGCTTGCATTGCTTTTCCGACTCTCCCTCTGATTTTGCCAACTTAGGAGCCTCAAGGAATTGAATCCCCGTTAGGATCGTGCATTTTTATTAAAAATCCAAAAAAAGGTGATAATCAATAAAATTGATTGGGACTGTTAACACTATTCGCCCCTAAAAATCACCAAAAAGAAAACCTTGTATTGGGGCAAGTAATCCCCTCATTGTCTTCGCTTTTACTTGCTCGCGCACACGCTAAGGATTAATGTCCAAATCCCATTGAGCCCCTAAGTGTTTGTGCAACTTTTTGGACTTCTCACCTAACTCTAAAACAGACAAGATAAAAAGACCGACTTTTCGGTCTCTACCGAGTTGAGTAGGTGAATTGAGGGTTTGTCTTGCGTGAGTTTGCTTGTGATTGATTGTGTGTATTCTAGATCGCTTCTGCGCATTTGCGCCTTCTTCGTCACTCTCTTGACTTGACCTTCGTGTTCTTCCGATCATTTTCTCTTGCTTTGAGATGGTCGATTGGAGCGTATTTTGTCCAGACTTTGCGGATCCCTTGTTCACTCCAGCCGGTCCATCTCCTTTTTTCCAGAAGGACTTTGCTCTTGATTTTTGTACATATCCGACCAACCCATTGTTTCAGGATTCGGACTTTGGCCTTCACCAATCATTTCCACCACCGTCACCCTCACATTTTGACAACCCGCTCTTCCTTGAGTATCCTGATCTGGAATGTGATTTTTATCCACACCCACCGCCCACATTCGATACACCCAATCCTGAGATTTTGGAGTCACCTTTCATGGTATCCACACTTGAGACTTTGAATCAGATGATGGAGCATATGAATTCGAGGATTGCCGACCTTATTAGTTTAAATAAGAACCAAAATGTCGCTCCATTCTTTGAGGATATGGAATCATTTGAGGATTATCATGAGAGCTTGCAATCGCCCAAAATACAAAAAAATGATAAAATTTTAAAAACACAAAAAGATTTTGGGAGACACATGATTGAGTCGGACTGTGAGGAGAGTGCCCACCTGCCAGACCCTTTGACCACACAGCCTTTCACACCTTGTCCCACCTTTGACCCCGAGGATGCCGCTGTGCAGACTGCTCTTGGCACGCCTCGTGTATATGCTGATTCCGACTTCCTCCCTTGTATGGAGGAGGTCCAAAAATTAAAAAAATTATTGACTGAACCCGAAGTGGTGGCCACCATTCATGAGATTATCCGTGCCCCACTTCAGCAGGCCATGACCGATTTATCTGCTCCTCTTCCCAAGAATAGAAAGCGGAGGAGCAGATCTGAGCGTCATATTTTGACCATGGCCACTGCCCACGCCATCACACACCGTCCCGTTTCTAGGAAGAGGAACACTGCCACACCATTCATTAGTTGCACCATCTCTGACTTTACTTGTGATCACACTCTCCTCGACGGCGGTGCTTCGATTAGTATTATACCCTTCTCGCTGGTACAGTCTCTTCACTTAGGGCCTCTCAAGAAGATCGGGATGATCGTTCAGTTTGCTGATGGATCGATAAAGAGGCCGAAGGGTATCCTTGAAAACACCGTCATTTTGATTCAGGGCACGAGCCACAATGTTGATTTCGTCGTATTGCCCATGGAGACCTCCACAGGGGAGCACTCTCCAATCATCCTGGGACGACCATTCCTCGCTTCTGCGAGGGTCGTTATTGATTATGGATCAGGAGAGATTCGCTTCCGTCCTGCTGACGAGAGCGAAGTGTTGATCACCGCACCCACTGCGGACCAGAGACCTGCACCTGATGTGACTACACCTATCTTGGTTGACCCTAAGGACCATGACCTTGATGAGACTATCAGAGAGAGTGTTGCTTACTGGATTCCACTGAGACCCAAGAATCCTTGGATTTGGATCATGTGAGTCGATTATGAGAGACGTAAGGGAGAAGAGATAGAGTTGGTTGCAGGAGAGGTGAGGAGATTTGGGTCTCTATCAGTTTGGTTTCGTCAAGGAAGGCATAGATGGTTGGGACTCTAACGCTCGGTGAGGGGATATAGTCATTAGGTTCTCGATCAGGTAGATGCATATGGAATGGGTTGGCTGAGATTGAAGGGGATAAGGGATAACAGAGGAGAGGGCGATGATCGTTTGGAGTAGGGAGTCAATTGGAGAGAGGCGGTCAGACTTCATCCGACGAGTGAGAATCAGGGGCTGCTTGAGGTAGGAGGAGAAGGGGGTGCAGTTGGATTTTCCTAGATCTAATGTCGGGGGAAGCTGATGTGCTTGATGCGTGAGGGAGCTGAAGAGGGGGAGGGAGTGTTAGGAACCATTGGATTAATCCTAATCCAATGGCCCATATCACAGGCACTATAAGACAAAGGAGGTTGACCAGAGAGTTAGGCACGTTTGACCAAGGCAACTTAGGTGGACCAATAAGGGCCTGACACGTATTTGTTGATCATGTTGACCAATACAAGAAATAAAAGAGAAATAGATTAGAAATAACAAATTACTTTAAATGCAAAAATGCCCAAAATGAAAATTTTGTCCCTAAATGTGTTCTACAATGTTTGTGAATGACTCAGTGCCATTGTACTCAACTGTGCAAGATATGCCTTTTTGGTAATATTTAATGGGTATAGAATATCAGATTTTTTAGTTTTGTAATTTTTATTTGATTTATATAAACGAATAATTCATGCAAAAATCAAACATGGTATAAAATAATATGATGAACTAAAATATATTTTTTTTGGAATTTTTACAAGTTAATAAAAGTCATAATGAATTACTGAAGAGAAGTATATACAATTGAATTATGTTAGTATATCAAGTTAATATCTCTTTTTATGGATTTTTTTATTTTTTTTCCAGATTTTTACATTTATAATTAGTTAGAATATGAGATGAAATAAAGAAATGAAAAACAAACAAATTGAAAAGTTTCAAATATGTACAAGAAATAATAAGTTCAAGATCAGTAAACATATACAGTATCAGTTAGGTCCCAAAATCCAATTTTCACAAATGAACCCCGATTCTTTTGAATTTGGTCTTGATTTATTGATTATTGACTGTACACTAATTCAAAAGTGAGTAGAGTGAAATTGGACATTGTATGGGCCGGATATTGTCATTTTTTAAATATTAAACCGTATAATTTTGGGGTTAGTATAACCCTTTTTATTAAAAAAGGAACTAATCACTAAGTTGATATACTATATCAATGTTCCTTTGCTTTCCTGTACTTTGGAGTCCTCTTCTTCAATGCTTCCCATTTCTTAGTTCTGATGAACTCATTACTATAATTCTTGCATGAATTAATATAAGGCTCACTTAGATCCACATCAGAGTCTTCTATACGATCATATTCTTGTGCAATTGCCTCAAAGAAGGCCTCATAATTTATCAATGAAGGTGAGGGAACTTCAAACACTTTAGTGTTCAAGAAGCAAGGTTGATTAGAAAGTGAAGATGTTACCTTCCCCATGGAGATAGAATCTTTCTATGGTTGTTTTTTTTTTCTTCTTTTTTTTCTTGTTTTCATGCACCACTATATTCCAACCTCCATTTTTTTATTTAGGTGATTAGATTCCAAACCATGCTTAGCCAATGGTGTATCTATAACATCCGTTTTCATATGAATCAATGGTTCTTTCAATTTTGGAGACAAGGGTCGGTCTTCAGAATAGTATTCATCTGCACCTCCATACACAGTTATACGTCTCTCAACTGACCAACCTAATCAATATTTTTAACCACTAGTGCCTCTTCAGATGAACTTCCCATCTTGTGCAAATCCCGTAAGGTATCCTTCACACATTGAAAAAATGAGACTTGGCTAGAGTGGGGACATGAATTTCTTTGGTTATCTTTCTAAGACCTACTATATCATTAATTACCAGTGCTCCATCTCTTCTTACAAACTTAACACAAGAATCAGTCCCCCCACTGTTAATTCTTTCTCTTTGTTCTCCTTCTTCCTAGAAGGAGAATGATGTTTCTGTCCACATTGATGGAGAGTTATACCTTCGAATAACATATGCTGCTATTTGATCCTGAAAACTTCTGATGATTGAATATGCTTTTACTGCTGAAAATTTGTAATTTGTTGCTATTCATATGGTGATGCACTTGTTCTTCTTGAAGATAACCATTACCTGAATCCCAATTTGTTTCTTCATAATGTTTATTTTTGCTTGCCTAATAATTAATCTTTTGGATCCTCCATCCTTTGTGGGTCTTTCAACAATAAAGGCTCTGCTACTTTTAGACTGAACCCGGAGGTAAAAGACCAACGTGCTTCATCAAAACTTAAGGTCTCTAAAACACAATCTCCATGAACCATAAGGTTCTCTTCAGTTTCAAAGTCCTGTTGCTATTTCTGATTTGAGAAAGAAGTTAAAGAAGTATCTATATGAGGGCCCCCATTGAATGTTGAAGATGTTTTCGCTCTGATAAAATATTCCCTGTAGGTTGCCAAATCTTTAAATCATGTACTAAGTCTTCCTGCTTATTCTTCTTGTTTTTTATCAACAATCTTCTATTTCCTCAATCACAAAACAAGAAGAACAAAATTTAGGATTTTTTTCATAAACAATTTCTTGCCTGAATTTCTGGGCACCGTTCTTAATCCATACAAAATCCACCCTGGTTTTTGTAATGTAAATTTCCATGTACATTTTGACATAACTAGGCCTTAAAAAATCTTTTACTTCTTTGTCCACATAGATAAATCTTTCAATAACTTTGGCAATTGATTTAATAATTCTCGAATTTTGAAGATGAACATTAAGACAAGGAAACCCACCCTAACAACTACTTGGGTAGTTGTGAGATAAGGTCTGAAGTATGGTGACCATCAAGAGATGGTCACCCATTTTTGGTGAAACACAAAGTTCCTAGAAGCATAAACCACAACAAAATCTTCTTCACACGTGATACAAACCAAGATATGCTTAGCATCAAGGGTTTCAACATAAATTTCCCCTTTAGATGTCAGCTTCTTTTTGAGGAAGTTTAAAAAGACACCAATTCTGCTCTTGAATTTTGAAAGCGAGCAACTAAACTTGCAGAAAAGAGTCTATGAAGTTGAACAATTTCATCCTCCCTGATTTCAATGGTATATTACCCACCCTTAAATGTTGCCTCTCTAATTTTAGATTTCCAAAATTAGGAGGGGATACTTTCAATAATGGCACAAGATAAGGTTAACAATGGTCTCCTTTCTTTGAAAATCAATTTTCCCCATATTTAACATCTAAAAAAAGGATTTATCTAATGGAAAGTCAATCTCCTCCTCAAGAGTCATCATCTAAAAAAGGAGGTCAATAACCACGCCCCTGAAAGAAGGAAACTATAGCCTCCCTCCTTGCTTTTGTATCAAGAAAACAACACAACTTCCTTCTTTGTAACAAACCCTAAAAATAACCCCCAAAACTAGGAACCCCGGCACACAGCTCTAGGAACCTTAACACTTTTGCAGCACCCAACCAACACCTCCATAACCTCCAAGATGCTGCAAACTCAAAAGTTCTAGGTGCACAAAGATCTCCATAATCAAATCTACCACATGTTGTAGCAGATCCCCAAACATAAAGTCTTAAATCAAGTACCCTATCGCCACAAAAGTGCAGCAACAAAGGTGTAGAACCAGCTTTTCTGAATAGATCCAGTTTAGTAGAACCAAACCAAATTCAAATCCAAATATCCTAGGCATAAAAGAAATCCCCAAACCTCGAGAACAAGGAACAAAATTGATCCCAGAATCGGTTTAAATCTCATTCTACAACTCCCAAGATTCATAATCAATGTAGATCGATGATCTAACCCATAATGGGGCCAATAAAAATGATTTAATATGAAAAATTAAACCTGGAAGAAGAAGAACTGCAAGTCACCTGGAAATCTCCCCTTTTTCCTGGAGCTTTTATTAAGGTTTAAGATTTTTTGTGTAGGGTTTGATATACTAGCATTTTTTTATCGTAATCCTAGTTAGATGGGGCCATGTACCCCTTTTTATTAATCAAAAGAAATATGTTACAATGACGCAATATGAGGTCAATACCTCTTCATAAAAATGACCAACATGGCCTTCAGAATAATGGCCAACATGACCTCATATAAAATAAAAACTATTCACTAAGTTGATAATCACCGTAAACTTATTCCTTCGCTTTTCTAAACATCGATGTCATCCTCTTCATCGATCCCATTTGTATTGAGTATTTTTGTTGAATTATTACTATATTCCTTGCAACAATTTATCTAAGGGTCACTATAATCCATCTTAGAATCTCTAACATGATCATATACTACTGTAATCTCCCTAGAAAAGGCGTCATAATTTACTAAAGGAAGTGAAGGTATCGAGGCTTCCTTTCAACAAGCAACGTTGACCAGAAAGTGAAGGAGTTACCTTCTCTAAGCTAGGAGACTCTTCTTTCTCTTTTTGCTTTTTGTTATGATTTTTTGCTTTGATTCTTAGATTCAACTATCTTTCAACCTTCATCATTTTTTTCAGGCTGGTAATAGGAGAATTCTGCAAGAAAAGGAGTTGTTATTTCTTTGCTTAGGTCTCTTTCATATGTTCTTTCACTAATAATCAGGACATCATTTCTTCTTTATTCTTCAGTTGGATAGTCAATTCGTGTATCTGCTTCAAGCAAGGGGCCTTTGCCTTTACACAATGTATGCAAACCTAATACCTCCAATTGATGTTATCCACTTAATCCATGATCCTGTAAGTTTTGCTATACCTGATCATGTTGTTCAACTTATTGTTGTCACTCACTCAATTGTTGTTTATACTGAGTCATCTGTTTTTTCTTCTTATTTTTCTACTGCTGATCCTGATCTATTTGCTGCTCTAAAGTCTATTCCTTTGAATTTTCAGTCTCCAAAGGATTTCTTGGTTGACATTGATTTTTTGGTTCTTCCTTCTCCATCTGCTTCCTACCATTTCTGCATTCCTCCACCACATGCCCAATAATAAAACATGAAGTACAAAACTTAGGCAACTTTTCATAAATGATTTTTTACTTGAAGGTTTGAGATCCATTCTTAATCCACACATAATCTACTCTTGGTGCAGACAGATCGATCTCCACATACATTCTGATGTAGCTCAACCTTAAGAACTTTTTTACCTCTTTGTCAACATAGATGTATTTTCCAATAAGTTTGGGATTGATTTGATAATGCCAAGGTTTTGAAGATGTAAGTTCAAACAAGGCAAACCTACCGAAACTACCAATTGAGTTGTTCTGGGATTTGGATGAAATAAAGGAGACCATCTAAGGATGTTGACCCAATCCTGCATGTATTTAAAGTCCCTAGTGGCATAACCTTTAAAAAAATCTTGTTTACAACCAAAAGGAATAAGGATATGCTTAGAGTCCAGGATCCTCAGGAAAATTTTCCCATGCATTTCCCATTTGTTCTTCAAAAAATTCCTAAATCATACCAATTCCGCCATAGATATTTGGAACTTGGCACCAAACAAGACATAAAAGGCATTTAAAGTTGTGCCACCTCCTCAGAAATTTCAATAATATGCTCCCCATTTATAAATTTTACATCCCTAATAGGAATCATCTCCCCAAAAGTAGGAGGATTTATTCCACGCATAAAAGAGGCAAAAAATGTCCTTGGTATTCCTTTATTTGCATCCACAACGATTTTCTTTAATTCAGATTTTTTTCCCATTTTTCACTGCCTCTAAAAATAGGAAATTATCATTTAAAAGGGATGGCATCTCCTTTGAATGAGCCATGAACAACCAATTATCCCAGAATAGCCGTCAACAAGATCACATGAAAAAGGGATCTCACGCCACCTCTCCTCCCCAATATCCAAAAAAAATCCAAAAGTAGACATGCACCTTTGATAAGAATAATCAGAAAAAAATGGGTCAGAAGCTCTTCTTTCTCTTATTTTTTTAAATATTTTTACCCTTTCTTCACCACGATCTTCCCAAGAATTTCCACTCATAAGCCTCAATGCCAAGTTAGAATTTGTCGTCTTCCTCACTAACAACAAAGATCAATGTTTAGCTGCTAGAAAAACCCACCACACGATAACAATGACAAAAGTTTGAGAATCCAAGCCATAGATTCCAAAGATGCAAAACCACGACAGAAAATATGATCTAATCCATCGTAAAGTGCTTTAGAATCAATATAATTGTTAAAAATGACGTGGAATTGAAGAAATCAATGATCTCCTCCAAGTTGCCTTTTTTTCGAGAGCTTCTCTCTCCTAGGGTTTAGAGTTGGGGGTTTAGATACCCACTTTTTTTTGACAAGCTTAGTAATTTTGGGCCTCCGGGTGTCCCCTCTCATTAATAAAAGAAAGATATTACAGTGTCACTCATATGAGGCATGATGCCTCTTACATGACATCATCGAATCAAGATGGCCAACATGGCCTTCCAAACTTAAAGTCTAACTTGACGTTCATATGAAGCATGTAGCGTCTTACATCATCCAATCAACTTAAAGGCCATCAAGGCCTTCAAATAAAATTTAATCGCTGTCTAAGTATTTTCTTAGGGCCTTCTTCTTAGCTTTTCTATATTTGGGGTCCTTTTATCACATATTCAAAAAGACTTTTTTTAGCATGCAAAGTAAAATCGGTGTACTTCGATGAACTTTTATCTTTAAAAGGCTCACGAAGGGCTACATTTGAATCCTTTTCTTCACTTCCATCCTCTTCTTCTTCAGCTGACATTTTTGTTGCTCAATCATCTTTCAGTAACTCAAGATCATTAGAAGGAATCAAAGGGTCTTCAATGTTCATTAGACATTGGGGGCATCAATGGATCATCTGGGGCATTAGTGTTCATCAAACAATGAGTTGTGAAATCCACAATGGCTTCTCCATGGTTCTGCTCCGCATTTGGTGCAAAGAATTTTTAGGATCAATCTCCTCAATGGACATGTCTTGTTGCAGCTTCTTCAACTTGAAAGGGATGGGAGTGACATTCCCATAAGGATCAGTCCTCAATCTAGAATACTTAGCACTATTAGAAGACTTTTTAACCTTAGACCATCCTTCCTTAACGTAATCATCAAAATGAAGTTGTTCCATGGTACATATCCCTTCTTCAAACGCTAGAATGGTCAATATAACCTCATCTCTTTTAATAAACTTCACCTCCTTTTCGATTTATATGGGATACTTTTGCTACTCATCAATGATTTCTTCTTGAGTTTCAACTAGAATAGGATCCTACTGCTATTTTTGCTTCAAGGTAGTATATGGATCAACCTTTCCAGATAGAAAGCCTTTTTTCAACATAGGTTTCTCCCCTCTTTCTGTAGCTGTTGTTGCTGGGGATTTTTGGCCTTTTCTTTTTGAATTTGTCGAGGGAGTGACTCCTTCACTTTTTTTTGCTTCCCCTTCTTTTTGGGTGTCACTTTTGTCCAACCTTCTTCATCTTTCTCTTCGTTAGGTTTGAAAATTTGGAATTGAGGGGAGGGGAGGGTCAGGGGTAGCTATTTCTTTATGCAGTTGCTCTATTTCCTCCCCATCTTTAATCACCAGAGCTCCATCTCTCCGAACGATCTCAACATGAGGATCAATCCCCTCCATCAAAATTCCCCTTCCCTTATCCGAAAATTGAAGTTGGTTCAACATTCCATCATTGTTCAACCTAGTAACTTCATCAAAAGCCAAGGAAATAAAATTTTCATTCTTTTGTCGTGGAAGCTTATAAGGAAGCATTGCTTCTGCTGGCCTCAAATCCTGAGGCAGCAAGGTTCGCTGTGCTCTTTGCCTTTGCTGGTGTTGATTAAATAATGATGCTTCTTGTTGAGAGCACTGAAGCAAGCCACCCTCTTCTTGCTTCTACCGATGGATCACTTCTTGCATTTCTAAGTGCCCCTACGGTTGGGATAAATTATCCCCTCTTTAGGTCGATGAAAATGCAAGTTGCTAGCCTTTGTTTTGTTGTTTATCATCTTTCTGTCGATCTTCTTTTTGTTCAATATTGGATTTTTATCAGTTGTGCTCCTATGAGATATTGCAGTATCAGCTATAACCCTCCTTTTTTTGAAATATCGATTCATCCATTGACTTCTTTCACAATGGTCATTTATTTCCGACAGGTTAATTGCCGCCAATCCTCATCCTAAATAGCCAGTAACTTTGGAGACACAAGGGTTATTAATTAAAAAATGAAGGTTAAAATATCTTATACTTCCCAATTTCTTCTTCTTCCTCCCTCCTCTCCATCATACCCTTCCTCCTCCTCCTCCTCCAACCACCTTCCCCCTCTAGGCCCTCCTTTGTAGTCGCCCCTCCCCCTCTAGGCCCTCCTCCACTGCCGCCCCTTTTCTGCCAGGCCCTCTACCGTCGTCGCCCCTCCACTCCTCCTCTGCTTCCCCTCCCCCTCTAGGCCCTCTTCCTCCTCCGTAGCCCCCCTCTCCAAGCCCTCTTACTTCTCCATCCCTCCCCCTCCAGGCCATCTTCCTCCACCCCCTCGAGGCCCTCCTCCTCCGCCCATCATCCTCTGCTGCCCCTACCCCTCAAGGCCCTCCTCCTCTGCCCCTCCCCCTCAAGGCCGTTCTCCTCTGCCACCCCTCCTCCTCCAGGTCCAGTTCATACTCCAACGCCTCCTCTGTAGTCACCGCCACCCCTTCTCCTCCTCCTCGGACTCCACTCCTCATCCTCGCTAGCCCCTCCCATTCCTCTACCCCATCCTCCCCAACCATGATCCTCATCCCTTTCTCCACCCTTGCCAGCCCATCCTCCTCCTCCGATCACCACCACCTTCCCCGCCCCCTATAAATGCCCATGCTCTCCTCCTCTGACCCTCCAGGAGCATGCATGACTGATCGCGATGGAAAGACCCATACCTATAGTAGGGGGTGAAGAGGATGCATGCATCATCATCGAGGAGGTGGAGGTGGCTTTCTATGCAGGGGAAGGATCTAGGGGTGGAGAGGGAGGTGCAGGCAGAGGGGAGGAGCTAGGGTAGGGGGGTCTAGGGACGGGGGAAGAAGCCTAGGTCGGAGGGGAGAAGCTCGAGCATAGAGGGGAAGGAACATGGACAGGGAGAGGATCTTGGGGTGGAGGGAGGAGCTCAGGAGAGGAGGAAGAAGCTCGAGGAGAAGGGAGGAGCTCGAGGAGGTGGGAGGAGATCAGGTGCGGAGGGGGAGGCATCGGGACTGGTGGAGGAGTTCGCGGTGGAGGGGGGAGCTCGGGTGTGTATGTGTTGAAGGTGAAGGGGGGGGGGGTAGAATTGGATGGTTATGCATGTCTTCACCAAACCTTGGTTTGAGAAAATCATGGTAAAGTTCAACTTATTGCTGGATAAAGTAACAGAGGGGCACAAGTGATCAAACGACAAAAAAGTCGGTGGCACAAGTGATTTTCCTAAGAAGGGAGGGGCATAACTGATATTACGATATCTCAGAGAGGAACAACTGATAAAATCCCTTTTTCATTCTTTGTTGCTGCTGCTGAAAATTCCCTAGCTGTTGCTGCTATTTTTGCTGCTCCAAAGGAGTTTGTAGCCGTAATTCCTGTTCATGCTCCTTTTGTTGTTGTTGTTCATCTCCTTACATTCCGACGGCAGAGCCATGATGGTCAACCTTCTCCTGTTCATCATTTCTCATAGGGAGCCATTGCTCAATCACTTTGCTCATCCCCCTTATTTGACGCCCTTCTTTTTTACAATTTTCTGGATTGTGCCCAATTATACAACATTGAGAGTAAAACTTTATAACTTTCTCATAAATAATCTTTTGTTTGAAAGATTGAGCACTATTTTCAATCACCACATATTCAGTTTGAGGCTTGGAGAGGTCTATCTCAACATAAATCCTCACATAGCTCAGTCTTGCAAACTCAATCACACTCTTATCCACACATATGAATCTTCCTATAACTTGTGTAATGGATTTAATGACTCATGGGTTGCTAAGATGAACCGTTAAGCTGAGAAGTCCTATCAACACCGGACAATGGGTGATTCTAAGATTTGGGCAAAAATAAGGTGACCAACTTATCAAGGAGACCCATTCATTTTGGTATTTCCTATCTCCCATTGCATAAGAAGCAATGGAATCTTTTCATCATCATATCTGATCAGAATGTGCCTATCATCTAAGGCTACAAAAGAAATCTCTCCAACATGTAAAAATCGTTCTTTTATGTCTGAAATATATCAGCTAAGTTCTTGACTTTGTGAATCAAGCATTCAGAGACCTAATAAAAGGCTTTTGGAAAATGTTGACATCATCTTCATAGATTTTAATCATATAATCTCCATCATCTATCTTTGTTTATCTATTCAGAATAGGATCCCCAATAAAAGGAATTAAATGAGTCCTTTTTTTAGCACAACATAAGACATCTATTGCTGATTTGGAATCTCATTGACCTTAAATAAGTATGATTTCTTTCCGAAAATGATTGGAGGGAAATCTTCAACATTGAATCGTCTTTTTTCCAAAACCGATATTTCCAGTATTAATTTCAGTTTCCATCCCAGGAACTTGCGAAACTTGAAATTCCAAAGAAATTAAAGGGCCTTAGGTACAAAACCTTTCATTAGACCTAAAAAGAAATTCCCTAGTACAATACAAATTGAATCAAATCCATGTGTCCTCTTTCTATTTATCCTCTAAGGTTGCGGCTGTACGATATGTCCTCTGCCTCTAGAATATTCCAGCAGCCTTTCCACGTGTCTTCAACAGATTGGGCCCCTAATAACGACTTGGGACCACAAACAAAGGTGAGCGGAAGGAAATAAATCTTCTTGTTCAAAAGAGTGCCTTCCTTTCGAAATCCAACTCTCTCCCTATCCCAAGGTTGCTCACCGCAGACGATCAATCCACAAAAGAAAAGAGAAAAAGCATGATCAACAGATATATTTCAGCATCAGCTTCTTCAATATACTACTGTCAGCATGTAACTACAAAGGTGGTTGGGAGCAGCATCCAACACTCAAGAACGAGCCCGGAATCACACAAAATCGAAAGAAATCCAAATGCATCAGCGCCACAAAGCATATGAAATCGTATTTTGAATATGTAACCCATCATAGATGGAATAAAACTCGATAAAGTAAGAGGCATTCGACTTGGATAAAGAGAAGCCCCAAAATCACCCCAAAATTGCCCTCTCTTCTAAGCTTCTATCTCCCGGTGGTGATTATATACCAGCATATATGGCCTTTTGTGTTTGGAATTAGGGTTTGAGTTTATTTCATATATATATATATATATATATATATATATAAGTTAGTTTTTTAGGATTTTCCTTGGTTAATATTAGTGATATTTACACAACAGAGCTAGTTTTAGGTCTATTAGAGAAATGGGTGAAGTTAAAGGAATATTTACAAATGTATATGAAAGCGGAATGGAATGTTAATTTACGTAGATTTATTTACAAGTACATGAATGTTAATTTTAAGATATAAATATGTGAACGAATCTATTTTCTCAGGACGAAGCTATATTTTTAGCTAATTAGAGTGATGAATAACAAATTTATCAATGTTGTAACGAGGACGCTATGAATATATGTGAGAGAGGCCGTAACAACCCAACTCCAAATATAGTCCCACATATAAAACTAACAAAGTGTTGACGCGGGTTATAAGAGGTGGGGATTACTACTTGACATTTTGGGATTAAGTATTTCCGGTGGTTATCAACAGGTCGAATTGGACTCGAACCCAACAAGTTGTCTGAGCCAGTTTTCCTCGTTAACGGACTGGGGACCTTAAACCAGGATGTTACAAATGGTATTAGAGTCGCTTTCCTTCTGATGGTGGAAAGGGTTACCCGAGAAGTAGAGCCACACCTACAAAGAGATATGAGTAAAATGTTATCGTAGCGTGAAACCGTCACTGTCACTGGGAATAAGTGACGGACCATGTCGCAACGAGGATGCTGCGAATATAAGTGTGATATATTGTAACACCCCAGCCCCTAAATGTAGTCCCACATCTAAAACTCACGATGTATGGGTGTGGATTATATGTGGTGGGGATTACTACTTGACAACTTGGCTTACACATTTAGGGTGGTTGTCAATGTTTCCAATTGAGCCCAAGCCAAACAAGTTATCGATGGCAGTTTTTCTCGTTAACGGATCGAAGACTTAAGCTCGGTACGTTACAATCCCCCAATTAATTTTCATACAGTGGATATTGAATTATATGACTATGATATGATCATCTTGAATTATATTACTATGATATGTTCATCTTGTTTAGAATTACATATTTCAAGATAAAGTTCTCCTATTACATGGCAATAAGATATTCTCTTTCCTCAAAATAAATAATACTAAACGGACTTTATCACATAATAAGAAATTATAATATAAAATGATCACATTATCACTACTACATCCATTACGTGTTGCTATTCCACATTTGTTCATTTCTTATCTTCTAAAGAACTGATGAAATAAGTGAGCGACATTAATCACACTGAGATCTTGAATCACTCCTTGTTAATTCTCTCTGGTCACACAGTAAAACACGTATTTACCAAGGAAAGTAAGCCACGTGTAAGAAGAATAAACACCATCCACCCACGAAATGGTGATACCGCAATGTTGATATTTATTCACGAAGGCTTCTAACCGGTGTTTGATTATATGACGTGAGATGAGAATGGCTACAGCGGCATATCGTGAATCTAACACATCACTTGAGTTGCAGAATCATCGTATACCGAAGGTCACGATGGGAAGCCCATAACGTCAATGGCACGAACACATGCAGTTTATTTTATCATAACGATAGATGCATGTTACAGCATATGAACTAGACTTGGGCATCTTGGGCATTGCACATTTATTTTGTTTTTGTTAACTATGTTGAAACCCAAGCTTTATTATTTACTGCCCGTGCCTAACGTCGTACAAACTGACTATGCCTTGGGCGGAGCAGCTGGAGGATGTATCCCGGCACATTTCAAGATGCAAGTCTTGTAGTTAGTTTCACAAGCATCTCTACCATCCGTGCAAGCGCTCCTCGCACCCACGCATGAAAGGATGCATTCCTGAAGTGTTTGGTCCGACGGAGCAGCTCCTGCAGCCATCTGAGCAGACAGGATAGTCGAGCAAAGCACAAACATAGCTAACAGGAAGCCGCGAATAGCCATGGCAACTGATGCAGTTATTGGAGCTAAGTGCGCCAAATGTTAATGTGGGATATGTGCAACAAAGCCAAAGCTCCCATGCACTTATATACACAATCTATAGGGTATCCTAAAGTCTCCTTTGTTGTCGTAGACAGCAGTTAGTCATAGCCCTTAGTTGTAAGGCACTACTAATCATTATTAAGGAATAATGAGTTTTGAGAGAGGTCAATTGCATTACCCCTCGGACATGGTTTACTGTCTTTGAAGGGCTAGTTATGTAGCAGTTGGCTTTCGTCCCATAGCTTAATAGCAAATGCCTCTTCTTTATTTAAAGGCCAAAGAATAGCTGCCACCTTTACGAGAGAGGAAGAGACCCATTGGATATTTGCATCTTCAAGAGTTGGGAGTACATGTTGATGAGATATCAGATGCCAAGGCCTAACACAGTAGCCCACGCCTCTGAATGTACTGAAAATATAGGAGGTACTTCATGTTGACGGAGAACGAATCACATCGAAGATATAATTCTCCGAACATTAACATCTTCAAGAGATAAAATTCTCATACTGTATACATGATTGGGTGAAGTTGGATTAATTATGATAGCCCTGTTTTTTTCCTGTTTTGAGATAACTATGAGTACATTTTCAATGCGGATTGTCGTAAACTCGCCTTTCTCCGGTGGGGGTATACGTTTTATTTGTGATTAATAATCCTTTTGAAATGTTTATAGTCTACATCCGTTATCTAGTGGTAGTGCTAGATCTCTTCTGATAGTAAAAGCATTGCTATCCTACTCGAAATTCATGACTATTGATATATAGCTCTTGCCTCCAAAATTTTTATCCTTGGGGCATCAAAAGAAAAACTTGTTGCGGTAGGTTAAGCTTATGATGATTCCACAACATAAGTGAACTTATCCTATTTCTTTTAAAATCTTCCCTTGCATGAATTATGCAAGTAATCATCTAGAAATCGGCAGGACAAGCGATTATGGCGGGTTTTTAGGTTGGACCTTATGTCATTACAAAAACTACGAGCATGTACAAAATATACGATGTGATTCTACAAGAAGACCCCCACTACAAGAAAAATGAGTTGTGGCCACGAAATGTGGTTACGGAAACTTGTGACCACGATAATTTCGTGGCCACTAGTTTTTCGTAGCTACAATCCGTGGCCAAAGTCTTCATACAAGAGTTGTGGCCACGACAAGTTCTGTGGTCACTTGTAGTGGCCACGACATATTCGTGGTTAGAGAACTCTCACGATGATATTTGTAGCTACAGCTACTGGCCACGACGTGTAGTGGCCAGAGTCCAATTCTGTGGCCTCAAACCCCATATCCGTGGGCATAGTTCTGTAGCCACAACTTGTTTTCCTTGTAGTGCCCTCTATCGTCCACCGTCATCGTAACACGCTCAGAGCTAGCTTCCTTGTTGCGGGAGTCCCAGGAGCATCCGAACTTCTTTCCAAGATGCATTAGTACATCTAAGCATATTGAAAGTGAATATATAGCATCTCCCCTATTTTTTCGTATCGATTCGAGTGTTTTGGGGCCTAGAGTCCAGAGTTATTATTCCGAAGAGAGCATCACACTACAAGAAAAATGAGTTGTGGCCACGGAATGTGGCTACGGAAACTTGTGGCCACGATAAGTTCGTGGCCACTAGTTTCTCGTAGCCACAATCCGTGGTCAAAGTCATCATATAAGAGTTGTGGCCACGATAAATTCTGTGGCCACTTGTAGTAGCCACGATATATTCGTGGCTAGAGAACTCTTGCGACGAGACTTGTAGCTACGGCTACTGGCCACGAGGTGTCATGGCCAGAGCCCAATTCTGTGACCACAAACTCCATATCCATGGCCATAATTCTGTAGCCACAACTTGTTTTCCTTGTAATGTCAGGGTGGGACATCGGGGCTTAGTATTAACATGAATAGGTAGAGGAGGGTCCTTGCGCGAGCGTCGACGATCTTACTCCTTTGACGAATTGGATTTCTAAATTCAAAATTTTTTGTCTTCCTCTTCCCCGATGGAGTGAACCTCAGGTTACAGAAGGACAGAAACCGGTAATATATATAACAATAAGAAAGTAGGCTACAATGGGATGGGACAGTGGGGACAGAGGACGAGGACGAAGGAGAGGGGAGGATGTCGAATGAATCGATATGTGATCTCGACTAACCACCTACACTCAATCGCTTCGAGACTAGGTAATTAATGGTGATTGGCTTGATCTTGGACTATTCTCGAGAAAAGTTGTCTTCCTGGTTATATATTAGACCCTCAGGAAAGTAGATAACATAACTAATTCCATCATCATCAAAGGATGAAGGCAGTGGTCGACGTGCACACTAAGACCCTCTTCCCTCGTTCGCAACAGTTTCCTAGGTTTAATGATCAGAGCACAGTCTCTTTCCTACTCATGCAAACCTTCGTCATGGATCTTCTCGGCCTATAAACATACAGAGGTATAATTCTAGGCCAAACTTTGTCTTTTGCCCTTCGATCATTTATTTGAGAACCCCGCTGGAATGTGAACCTCAATGTGTCCATTAAATTTGTTAGGACATCGACTATTTTCCTAATGGGCGTAAGGGAGGCAAACTATTCAAGACGAGAGTTAAACTATAGAAACTACGGTTTCCTAATTTTTATTTTATTTTTTAAAACATTTTTCTGGATTTTTATTTGATTTTAATGAATTTTATGTTGTTTTGTAAATTTTATGAATTTTATGAATTTTTATTATTTTAGAAATTATTTTTAAAATTTTATTTCATTTTTATTTTATTATTTTTATGTTTTAATGTGTTTTCCTATTTTTATGATTTTTATGGGATTTTTAAAGATTTTTATGGATTTTATTATATTTTTAAGGTTGACAATTAATTTTTATAAAAAATATTTCGGATTTTTAAGATAGAAAATAAAAACAAAATATTTTTCTTTTGGTTCTAATACAAAGTAGATGGAATTATCTTTAAAACGATATATTGTACGCTTTTTGGAGATTTTTATTTATTTAGTTATGATTTTTACAAATTTTAATGAATTTTATATTTTTTGTTCAGTTTAGTATTTGATTTTTATTTTGTTTTAGTTTATTATGTAAAATACAGTAAAATATACTATACATAAATTTTTATTAGATTTTTGAAGGCATTTTTATATTTTTTATGATTGTTGTAGACCAAAGGAAACCAGGATGATCAGGACAGATCCCTGGCTATTGTGGCTAATTATCCCAAATCTCATTGACCTCAGTCAATTGCTCATGCATCTCAGAGTAAACTGGGGGAATTGATGCTAATGGATGATCACTCTAATACACCACCATCTGAGTATCAGATGATGGCGTCTGCAGGAGTTGCAGGTATGTCGAGGGCTGATGTGTCAGCTCAGAATGCACATGGCAGATGTTCTGTAATGGAGGCCTGAGAAGTATGCCTCTGTCTCAGTTTCCTGAATCAGCATGTGATCTGGAAGACTTAGTGGAGTCTGCTTGAATCTCTTGAAGGCACATAATTTGTGTCTTCAGATCACTAAGGCATCTCTCAAGCTCATCAATCTTATCGAGCTTGTCTAAATTTCGGCACTTCCTTTCTATCCATGCGATCCAACTTCTGACAAACGATCCCCATATCAGCTGACGAGGATTCGATAAGTGTCGAAACAACAGAAGACAAAGTCCCTTCGATTTGTGCCATACGGGAGTGTTGGTGACAAGTAGGTGGCTTCGTCTGATTATAAACCCGAGTCTGGGACATCGTGGTGTATTTTTTTACCATTTTCTCATAAATGGCCCAGACCTAGTCTTCATGCATTGAAAAGTATGATCCACCGCAAGTTGCGTTCACCGGTCCCTGTAACTATGGTGTTAGCCCACTAAAGAAGCTCTATACAAGAGTAGGCTTGGAGATTTCATGATGGGGACACCGATCAATGATCTCTCTAAAATGATCTCATGCCTCGTGGAACTACTCGTCCCCGATCGTGGTGAAATTACTGATCATAGCTCTGGCAACATTTGTTTGACCAAGTGGTAATATTTATTCAGATATGCAGTTCGTAGCAGCTCCAACGTCAAAACATATCTCCCAAAATGTTTCATCCAATAGGCTACTCGGTCTACGAGTGAGAAAGGAAAGGCAATCAATTTGATCGTGTCCTCGTTAACGTACGCATCGTGCACCATACTACAAATGAGCTCAAATTCTTGGAGATGCAGATGCGGTTCCTCAATAGAATGCCCGTGAAACTTAGGCAGCAGTTGAATTGTCTGAGGACGGAGCTCAAAGTTCCCGTGAATGATAGGGAGACGAATCCACCTATGAATAATCATAGCTTCAGGGTTGTAGAGCTGATGCATCGTTCGATTCGGACTAAGCGGTGGTATCTTTGCTCCATCAGGTTGCTCTGGTTAATCAACTCCTTGATTCTCAGCATCTGAATGGTCTCGTTGGGCTCTCAGCAGAGTCATCTCGGCTTTGACATCATTCATGATTCTACCTTGCTCCCTAATCTGATTCTACATAGTTTCAAGGGAAGCAAGTAGACTGCTGTTGACCGCAGCCTGATCTATGACAATCGAGGTGGTTTGCGGTCCCATTCCAGCCATGTCTTCTGGAAAAGAGAAAGAATCTGAATCATGCATGACTAGGTCAATATCTAATTGATGACGGTCTCCTCGAATCGAAGGTGATGATGAGGGAGAATGAGTAGAAGAAGAAATCGAAGACGAGCTTGATAACGCGGATCTCACGAGGGTCTAAATATGTCTCAGACAAGGCGGAGATAAAGTTGCTGTGGCGACCGCTCACGAAACCCGGGTCAATCAACAAAACCCACAACAGATAAATCATGCAATGAAAGTAAATGTGCGGAGTTAAAATTTATTATAATTGTACAACAAAGATGTGTATAGGTGTAAGTATGTGTAAAGTATCGAACACAAGGAACAAGCATGATAGATTAGGAAAATGAATGCTCAAGACTGAATGTCATTAAATGCCTACAAATGTGCTATTTTTGTGGGTTTTTTAATTTTATATTTTTTTATTTAATTCCTGATTTTATATTTTTATATTTTGATTTTAATTTTCTGATTTACTATTTTCTTTTTATAATTTGTATTTTTATATTTTGTATTTTTATATTTTATTTTTCTTTTAATAAGCAAATAAAGCTATATTAGATATATATATATATATAAGAGAGAGGAGAGAGATGAAAATAGGTAAAAATACTCAAAATACAGGAAGTAAAGTGTTTTTCAGCTTTTTCTATTTTTATACTATTTTTGTGATTTTTCTAATTTTTTCCTAATTTTTCAGTATTTTTAAAGTTAAAAATACTAAAAACTGTGCACAAAATTTAAGGCTGAAACTACAACGAGGATGAAAAATATCAAATAGAGTCTAAAATTCCTCAAATTAATTTTAAAGTAAAGATAATAAAATAGATAAAATTCAGAGATAAAAATTATATTTTTAGGATTTTTGGAATTTTTAAGATTTTTATGAAGTTTTTAGGGGTTCTATACTTTTTAGGAGTTTTCTTTGGGAATTTTTAGTGTTTTTTGGACTAAAGTTAAAACACACAGAAACACACAAAATATAATTTCTTTGGTATTTTTCAAAAACTTTTTATAATTTTTATGTATTTTCAAATGTAAAAAGTGAAGAAAAGGCATGTTTTTGAATTTTTATAAATAATAAAATGCAACGAAAATGCAAAATAAAAATATAGCGTGGAAGCACAATGCAACAGGAATGTATGCATATTTTTTGGTGATTTTTCTATTTTATAGATGCATGAAATAAATAGAGACAACAAAGAGAAACTACACTACTAGCAAGGACATATATGTAAATATCCAAAACATCCAGGGCCAAAGTGCAATTTTTCCTGGACCAATCACAAATAGCTAAAAACTAAGGGGATATAGTGCAAAATCCCCACCGACGCACGTGGTACTCACATGCATAGCAAGGACTTAAACACAAATAACGAAAACTTGAGGGCTACTTTGCAATTTCACCAAAAATAATATACATTATGAAATGTTTCCTGGACTAGAACGAAATAACAAAACCCGCAGGGGGTCCCTTGCAAAATACCCTATCTCCTCATGCGCACAGGCACGTAAGGTGACGTGGACATGGACCTAAATGCAAATATGAAAAGTATGGGGTCTAGTTGCAAATATTACACAAAATGTTATACTACAAATGAAAGTTTTTGACTACGAAATAAATACACAAAATGGTGAGGGTTGAAGTGCAAAATACCCAATGCCTGCAGATCCGACGGCGGGCATTCCTTCACTTGACACGTGGCGGCACACGGACGACCGATACTAGATTGGAAACGGAGGGCCACGATTATATCTCCCCGGTTTATCGAACGGTTGCGCCTGGGAAAGATCTGACGGTGGCTGTACGATCTGGGCTTCGGCCTTGATCCAACGGCGGAGGGCCTCGAACGAAGAACAGGGAAGAAGGCCGGCGAAAGTGACCTTCCCTGACCTCGATCTCGGCTCCCGACGATGCTTCGAGCTCCCAAAAAGGCCGGGACAACTTCTTGGGGTCCTCCTCTCGCTCCTGGTGTCTTCGGCGTTGACCGGAGGTCTTGTTAGGGCTCGACGGAGCTTGGGGGCTCCACGAACCTCGACGAGGGTCCAAAACGAGCCCCAGGCTCTCCTTGACGTATCTGGACCTGCAAAAAGGGTGAGAGGGTCGAGGGAAAAGTGCCTCGACCCTGCGGTGGCACAATGGCGGGGTGGGAGGTGAAATGGAAACTCGCCGGAGCTCGCTCCGGTGAGGGGTTGAATGGGGCGATCGAATGGTCGAAACGCGGGGCGAACTATGGGGTATTGTTCCTACGGGTACGGTGGACAAGGAAATGCAAGAAAATAGGGGTAAAATGAGTCCTCGAAGGTGGGGTCACCTGAGGAAGAAGACCTCGACGGCGGGACTTTGCTGGAGGTGGTGGAGTCACCTCGACCTTCCTTCGATCAACCAGACGCCCTGAAGACAGAGCTATCACCTCCCTCTCGCGAAAGGGGACAAAAAGTGGAGAAGAACTGGTCCAAAAGGGGTTCCAACTGGAATCGAAAGTCAGAGGTAATATTTGGGGGGTTGACGAACGAGCGAGAAGAACGAGGCGTAGCAGGTGCGTCGTCGATCCAAAGACCGAGGATTCACCTAGGCGTGAATCAGTAATATCCAAGGAAGAAAAGTCTTACGCGAAATGGTGCAAGGAGCATCCTCGAAAAATCCCCGAAATGGGATAAAAACCGTGGTCCGACAGTGCCAGACCTCGGTCAGAGAGTTGACCGAGGTCAACCAACGGAGGCTTCTGGTTGGTCTCCTTGGCAAAAATGTTTAAAATTCATTTTAAAATAGCAAATGATTTTATTATTTTTGGATTATACAATAAAAAATGTTTGTTATTTTCTGAAGTATATTAATATGGTTTTTATTTATTTTTTAGAGGTGTAAAACTACAAGTTCCCTTTTAAGCGCTATGTATAGATATATTCATCTATATATATTAATATTTTATTTTTATTTTGTATATTTAATTTTATTATTTTTGTTTATTATTTTATAAATTTATAACTTATTTTTAGAAACTCAAATATATTTTTATTTTATTTTTGTGATGTATTTTGTACGAGTAAATAAATAGAAATAGTATTCATATAGGTATAAGTATATGTAATTCATCTAGGTATCATATACAAGTATTTTATTTTTTATGTTTTATTGTATTTTTATTCTTGTTTTAATATATATATATATATATTATAAATAATATTTACAAAATTATAAAAATATAAAAGTTTAAAAAATAATGAATACTAAATAAAATGGATATTTTAATCTGTACAAGTATACAATAGGGGGTCCAAAACTCAACTTTCAAACCGTAGCTCCGAAAAATATGAAACCTCCTTCATTAAATAGCTTATTGAAAATTATATACAATTAAAGGTGATTTTTATACATTTCGAGTTTTTATTTGAGAGGTACATGTTTGGGAAGTTGGGGTTTTGGAATCTTATTCAGATCATAACTTTTTATCCGTACCTTATTTTTATATGAAATCAACTTTATATTTTTCTTTTTTTAATTATATACAACTTTCGTGTACAAAGTTTATTTATTTGAAGTATAAAAAGTGGACCTAAAAATAGGTCCCAAAATGAATAAAGAATGAATTAAATAAAAGGTATTTTTATTGTATTTTGGTCCCTATCTCCCCCTAGTTGACTTAGTCATCGAGATGCCTAGGTCTCAGGGTTTCGGGTCATAAAATATTTGCAATATTTTGTTCTTTTCTTTTCTTTTCTTTATTCTACAATTTTGGCTTTAAAAACCGCAATTTGTACACGATTTACATACACATGCATGAATGCTAAGATGCATGAATTAAGGGTATTAACATGTATTTACTAGAGTTTTTGAGGCCAAAATGATAGAATAAATATGAAGAAGTGGAGTTTCATCATCCCCCTATACTTGCCTTTGCTAGTCCCTAGCAAACACTTACGCAATAAGTGCATAAAAAGATAAACAAAGAAAAGAAAAAGAAGAAAGATGGATTGAATTTAATCATCAAACTTCTCTTCACAAAATCAAAGTTTGGTGCTTAAGTCGGACCTTTGGAATTTTAGTGCGGGCGGAACCTTAATGAGAATCGGACTTGAAATCCAATAGCCCTTGAGAATCCCAAAACTCTGCTCAAGTCTCCTCAATAGCCAGATCAGAAATATTTCAACTCATACGCAAACCCTTATGACTATGAATTTGACTCGTACAATGTAAGTGATAGTGGCTCTCCCCAACTGAAATGACAGAGACTGGCTTCTCGAATATGACAACCCAATGATTCCCCAATCCAATAACTCATCCCTCGAGGAGCGGGGTATTCCCTTCTAAGTTCAAGTGGCCACTAGCTCAAGAGGAGGGGGTGAAGAGAAGAATCGATGGTAGCCAATGTAGCTACCTATCCTAGGATGCAAGGCCAGTGTAGCCAAGTCATCCAGCTGCAGGCTCACATAATTTGACTTTGAAGCTCAATCTTGCTTATTGACTATATACATATGTACACTCCGGCAGGCATTTTTGTTTTGTACATGACTGTCCACTTTTTTGAAGTTTTTGATTTTTTTTGAAAGACTATATACAACAACATTTACATAGGTAGTTTTTCCTCTTTAGCCAGTAGACTATCCCTCTTATGATGCTTTATTGCAATCTACAATCTCATGTCCTCAAGACTCATCATCACCGGATGGGTTGGGGTGCACTTCCCTACCTAGAGGAGGACAAGTGTTTCCACCTGTGTGCGTCTCATACTGGTAAATCCAACCTCCTCACCACTCCAACTGAGTTGGGATAAGTAAAAGGTGCAGGTGTCCAAGTTAGGTCATTATCAACAAGAGTCGTGTGTGTGCTCCTAAATACTCTACTTAGGTAGTCAAGAATCCATCAAACCAAATCTCGTGATCCTCAAAGAATCAAGTCAACTAGACATGAAGTACCTCAATTCCAACTCCTATAAGGTTCCTGTTAATTACGGAGATTTAAGGTCCAACCAAGCTCCGATCTTCGGATTTTACTTAGACTCGTTCAACCATCAAACTCAATCTAAAAATAATGCTCATGCTATGCAAATGCTATGCAGAAAATATTTTTGTGATGCAATTTTCAAAGATTTTGAATTTTTTATGGATTTTCGAAAAGATGATGGATATGCATTTTTTAGATTTTCAAAAAGATTTTTCAAATGTTTTTGGTATTTTATTTCTGCAAGTGTTTTTGGGATTTTTGGATAGAAAAGGTTTTGGATAAAAACTAGGTACAAATATTTACACGGGGATGCATCTTGTATTTACAAGAATTAGGTTTTTAAGAATTTACAAGGGTAAGTGGCCAATTTTATAGATATATATACTAAGGAATTTTAGGTGAGATGTATGTATTCCTCAAACTTATTTGACAAAGGTTTTTCAAACAATTTTGAAAACTATAGTCCAAAATAATTTTTACAATCACTTTTTACAAACATGTACACACATTTGAAAATCATTTTGCAAAGGTTCTCCAAACAATATGTATAGATTTTTCAAATATTTCCACAACCATTTTTCAAACCATTTATAAATCATTTTTCAAACATTTTATTTCACACAAAGAAAAGAATTTTACAAACAAAATGATTTACAAAGGTTGAAAACATATAACAAAACGTTTTCCAAATAGTTTTTAAAAGATTTTTCGCAAAGATTTTCAAACTATTTTTCAAATATTTTGCAAAAAATATTTTCACCTGATTTATTAATCAGTAAATACAAAAAGAATTTGAGGAATAATCAACATCTCTTTATTAAGGTTTATAATGAATTTTATAAGTGTAATAGACATAGTTATTAGTAGAAATATGAAAGTATGAGTTATGGCTGAAGTATATATGCAATATATACAACCCCCTATACTTATCTTGAGCTATATCCTCATACATCGGAGAGAAAAGAGAAGACATAACTCGTACTGAGTATAGAAAAGTCTAAAGAATAAATGAATAAGAGACGAATGAATGAACGAATGAGAAGTCGACCGTTCCCCCTATACTTAGGATCAAATAATCCTAAGTATAGCAGACTGTACACAAGGCAAGGAGGGTCAAGGGTGGGAATGAACAGATCATACTCAGACTGTCTCCCTCTATACTTAGGGTAAGATATCCCTAAGTATAGACAAGAAGTGGAGACAGTGGAGAGGATCAAAGAATAAAATCAACTCGGGGTGCACACCCCCCTATACTTAGGACAAAGTACGTCCTAAGTATAGAAGACTGATAAAAAGGGGCGACTCCTTTTTGATAGATAAAGAAGATAGAAAAGGAAAAGAAGAAAAGAAGAAAAGATAATAAACATATCACAACTCAGTGTGTGCGCCCCCCTATACTTAGGACAAGGTGTATCCTAAGTATAGCAAAATCATATGATGACAACGGGGTGGCAGACATAACGAATGAAAGAATGAATGATATGGACAAATGGATCTATACAGTGGAAGATGGAAGTGATACCATATATGAGATGCAGGTGATGTGAGTCAAAGAGTACATCTCATACCAAATGAATAGGGGCAACATCAACAATCGGCAGATCATGCTCTAGATATAGTTTCAGGCGTTGACTGTTGACTCGAAAGGTAGAGGAAGATGACAACTCAGATATATCAATACTGCCATTGTCTTGTACCTTTCTAACCACATAAGGACCTTTCCACTTACTCTGTAATTTCCCTGAAAATAATTTCAGCCTAGAATCAAATAACCATACACGCTGATCGGGCTCAAACTGTTTATGGCTGATATGAGAATCGTGCCATGTCTTCACTTTTTCCTTGTACTGTAGGCTACTCGAAAAGGTTGTATCTCTCAGTTCCTTCAGGGCTGCCAACTCTGCTCTTCTCTGTTCTCCTATACTCTCGGGATCCAATAATAACTCTATAACAACCTATAGTGACTTATGTTTGATTTCCACTGGCAAATGGCACAACTTGCCATAGATGAGATGAAAGGGAGATGTCCCTAATGGTGTCTTGAAGGAAGTCCGATAGGCCCACAAGATCGAGTCCAAAAGCTGTGATCGATCCTTTCGATATGGGCGGACTACCTTATGTAAAATAGTCTTGATCTCCCTGTTCGATACTTCACCAATACCATTAGTCTGAGGGTGATATGGAGTGGCAACACGATGGTCAATGCTGAACTCATATGCAAGGGCACTTATCTTGTTGTTGATAAAGTGAGTCCCCCCATCTAAAATCAGAACTCTAGGTACCCCGAACTGTGAAATGATATTTTTCCTCAAAAATCGGCACACGGTCTTAGCATCTGTGGCTTGGGCAGGGATGATCTCAACCCAATGACTCACATAATCTACAACAAGCATAATGTACTCAAATCCCTGCTCTTAGGAAATGGGCCCATGAAATCAATCCCCCATGCATCAAAAACTTCACAAAAGTGAATGGGCTGCATGGGCATCATGTCTCTCTATCCGTAAGTACCCATCTTCTGACAGTAAGTACATCTCTTCATGAATTCATCAGAATTCTTGAAGAGAGTAGGCCACCAATGGTCGGATTGGAGGACCTTATGTGCTGTCTGTCTCCTAGAATGATGTCCTCCTGCCTCAAGCTTGTGGCAGTAGGTGAGGACGCTATGCTGCTCTTCTTGAGTAATACACCTCCTCCAGATATTATCCCCTCCTTCATGATAAAGGATGGGATCCTCCCAATGGTATGACTTGGCCTTCGCAAGGAAGGTCTCAAGTCGCTTCCTGGTCCAACCTTATGGAACCATCTTGGCAACAAGATGGTTTACAATGTCGGCGTACCTTGGAAGCGAGGCGATGACAAGGATCGCCTCATCTGGAAATGTCTAAGTAATAGGTGCAATGGGCTCAGATTCCTCAAGGTTCTCTAATAGGGAGAGGTGATCCACCACCACATTCTTAACTCCAAGTTTATCGTTAATCTCAATATCAAACTCCTTGAGTAGAAGGATCCATCTAGTAAGTCGAGCTTTGGCATCCTTCTTTGCTGTAAGGTATCGGATGGTGGTGTGATATGTATAGATAGTCACTCTTGATCCCAGAATATATGATCTGTATTTGTCCAAAGCAAAGACTACGGCTAGCATCTCCTTCTCAGTCACAGTGTAATTCCGCTGAGCGGCATCCAAAGTCCGGGTAGCATAGTGAATGGCATACGAAAATCCATCCCTCCTCTGTCCAAGCACAACCCCTACGATAAAATCAGAAGCATCCGTCATGATCTCGAATGGGATAGACCAATCGGGTGGCTGAAGGATAGGAGCCTTAACAACTAGATTCTTGAGAGTCTCGAAGGACGCAAGGTACTTATCATTGACAACGAACTCGGTGTCTTTCGTCAGCAAATTAGTGAGCCGTCGAGCAATACGACTGAAGTCCTGAATGAACCGTCGGTAGAAACTGACATGCCTGAGAAAAGACCGCAGCTGTCGCAGATTGGACGGTGGATTGAGTTTTCTAATGATATCCACCTTAGCTGGATCAACCTTGATGCCCCTGTTGGAGATGATATGGCCAAGGACCGTCCCTTGAGTCACCATGAAGTGACTCTTCTCCCAAGATAAGACAAGGTTGACCTCTATGCAGTGTTGAAGAACATGGTCTAGGCAGTCCAGACAAGCATCAAACCCATCTCCATAGACCGAGAAGTCATCCATGAAGACCTCTAAACAGTCACCCACCATGTCCGAGAAGATGGACAACATGCACCTTTGGAATGTCGCCGGGGCATTACATAGACCAAAGGGCATGCGTCTGAAAGCATATGTCCCAAATGGACAGGTGAATGTCGTTTTGTCCTGGTCTTCGAGTACAATGGCCACTTGGTTATAGTCGGAGTACCCGTCAAGAAAACAGTAATGACTCTTCCCAGCTAGCATTTCGATAGTTTGATCAATGAATAGCAGTGGGAAATGATCCTTCTTGGTGTCATGATTCAATCGTCTGTAGTCCAGACAGACCCTCCAAGAAGTGGGTATCCGAGTAGCTATCCCCTCTCCAGACTCACTCACAACTGTAGTGATACCCGTCTTCTTGGATACCACATGTAATGGAATAACCCACTTGGAGTATAAGATGGGGTAGATAAAATCGGTGCTCCACCATTTAGATATTTCTTTCATGACCACATCTCGAAGATTCGAGTTCAGCCGTCGCTGGAACTCTTGCGAGGGCTTAGCGTCCTCTTCGAGGTATATATGGTGGGAGCATAGAGTCGGACTAATCCCCTGGAGATCAGCTATACTCCATCCTATCACCTTGCGATTTCTTTCAAGAACCTCCATAAAAGAGATTCTCGCTTTCCAATCAAATCTACTGAGATAATGTCTGGGTTCATATCTGGCTCACCCGCAAGGAATCTGTACTTCAACGACTGTGACAAAGGCTTCAGTTCTGGACAACTGGGAGCTGGCAACTCTAACTTCTGATATATCTGAGTGAAGGCTACCATATCTGCATGTGAGAACTCTCGTTGTGCATGAAAATCTGACGAAGGGAGCCCTGATGGAATATTTGTAATCTATCTTGGCTCGCTCTCCGTCCGAGCTATCTGCTCAGAAGGAATCATACAAGATAAATAATCATCAAAATCATCCCAATCAATGTCTGAATCCGAGGGATTTGAATATGAAGAACATGAATGAAACTCTGATTCACCACTCATCCCAAACTGTCTGCCTCTAATGTGTCCTCGGCCAGGATTGTGCTCTCCAAGCTCTCGACTGCCATAATCTGTAAATACGCTGAATCTAAGGGCAATGCGAGGGCTTGTGCTACATGATCTGTCCAAATAACTTCATCATTGGTCATCACAAAGTCGCACTCCTGGTGGATGTCTCGCTCAACCTCTGTCATCTACTCGGTGTCACTGAACTGCTCTGAGCAGGCTAAATCTCGCACTCTAGTCTCGTCGATCATCTCTATTTGTATACTTTTGCCCTCTACATGAAAGTACACCTTCCCACTATTATGGTCGGTCACCGCCTTGGTAGTGGCCAAGAATGGGCATCCAAGTATGATGGGGGTATCTGTTACCGACTCAAGGATCTCCATGTCTAGTACAACAAAGTCAACAGGGAATTTCAGGCCCTGAATGGTAACGACCACGTCTCTCAACAACCCCTTCTGCCTCTTAATCGATCGATCAGCAAACTCAAGGACTATCCTGCTCCAATGAAGAGGGTCAAACTCGAATCGGTAAAGTAAGGTTGTCGGAAGGAGGTTGATAGAAGAGCCGCTGTATAATAGAGTACGATCGAACCGCTGCTCTTGAATCTCGCATCTGACATAGGGAGCTCCTGCATCAGGTCCCTTGGCCGGCAGTCGGTTCTGAATGGCAAAGCATGTGGCACGTGTGAGCACATGGATATCTCCTCTGTGGTTCCTCCTCTTCCTGCGTATTATAGTCTTCTCTCTCAAGTTCTTTTGAAAGAGGGGGATGTGCTCTAGTGCCTCCTGTAGAGTCAGCTAGTCTGAAATCTGTCAATCATCTGCTGGCTGAACTTTAACTGTTGTGTCTTTTTGGGATTTTCTTTTTTATTCCCGTTTGCCAAGCGGAGTGCTTGAGGGAAGGGGATGGCTGGGCCCTCCTCAGATGGAGGGCTAGGAAGAGGTTCCTGTGCATGTAAAGGAATAGAGTCCATACCAAGATCTTCATGCAACTCATATGGACTCTGAGAAGATGAAGAAACCTTTCCTTTATTCATTTTTTTGGTCTTTTTCTTGTTACCACAGTCCTGAGATACAAAAGGTGGCAACATAACATATGGAAATACAACATGAGTAGAAGTGGTGGCATAAGTACCACCCACTACATCTGTCTTCACGGCATTAGCACCGCGCTCTAGCTCAGCATCAAAAATGTTGGCATCAGCACCACCGTCTGCATCTGGATCAACATCAAGCCCAATGGTGGCCTCAGTACCACTGCCTGCATCTGGAGTCACAATGGCTTTAGTACGACCTACTGGATCTCTATCCTTGATGGCATCAGTACCACCACCATCAACATCCTTAGTGGCACCAACACCGCTTCTCTCCTCATCTGGTGCTCCTAGTTGCTCGTGTGGTTGTCGCTCAGACGAGGCAGTGCTGGCTGGCATCCTACTGCTCCTAGTAGTCATGAAATCAACATCAAACATAAAAGAAGACATGTCATTCAGAAAGTCACTAGGAGTGGTATCCTCTGTAGACCATACCTTCTTAGATTTTCTCTTCAGGTTGTTCGGGTTGGGTTCGATCTGAGCTGGTATGGCGGGCTTGCCCTTGATAATATCCCTCATTTCCTGCCAGAACTCATCCATTTCTCGCCGGAAGGATGCCTGCTGATCTAAGAGCAAGCGGGCTAGGTCATCAAGAGATAGGTTCTCGAAGGCAGGTGCCTGAGAACCGGAAGTGTTCCCATGCTGAGAATGAGGTTGTTCTGCTGTTGATAGTGAGGGGGAGGCTGGGAGTATGACTGGTAAGGCTGTTGATGATGCCTCCACTGTTGTCCTTGATAAGAGAGACGGGGACCCTGCTGGTACTGCTGCTAGGAGTGATAGGGTTGTTGCTGTTGCTCCTGGTTGTTCTGACTGCCCTGAGAGGGAGGCTGCTGTTGGGAGGAGGTGCCTCCAGTGGTCCAACGGAATCTGAGATGATCGCGATGAATCTTGGCCTGCTGTGGGTATCGGTCGTACCATATCCCATTGACTTCCATCAATGGCTCCTGCTCGAAGGATTGTGGAGGTAGAACTGTCAGTGGCTGATTCGGTTGGTAAACCACCATCTGAGTCTCCTGAGATAGTGATGGCGATGGATAGTATGGTAGTTTCTGGACCGGCTCTGTGGTGAACCTGACAGTGTATGGCAGAGGGCTGGGTGGAGCTGCTAGTGCTAGGATTAGCACATGTTCTGGGGGGCTGCTTAGACGTCTGTGCTTCCTGAATACACAATATATGTGTCTTCAGGTCACTCATGGTCTTCATCGAGTGGTCCATCTGGGCTGGCCCCTAGCTCTGCTTCTTTTCGAGGATCTCGATGCGGTCCAACTTCTCGCTGATGATCCCCATGTCGGCTGCGGCGGATTCGGCCTGAGATGCTGCTATTGACGGAATGTGGGAACCGACATCGATACGTGCAATCCTCTGATATGAACCTGCCCCTTGGTAGTTCTCCTGCTGTGTGTAGCCTCGGGCTTGGGCCATTACTGTCGAGTTCTCCGCCATCCCTTCATAGATTGCCCAAACCTCATCTTCACCTTTGGAAAAATAGGACCCACCACAAGAGGCATTCATAAGCCCTTGCAGCTCCGATGTCAGCCCACAAGAGAAACTCTGAACAAGGTTGGGCTTTGATATATCGTGATGTGGACATCAGTCAATGAGATCTCTAAAGCGATCCCAAGCTTCATGGAAATGTTCATTAGGGATCACTGTGAAGTTACTGATCATATCTCGTGATGCGTTGGTCCGGCTGAGAGGGTAGTACTTATTCAAGTACGCGGTCCGGAGCTGCTCCCAAGTTGTGACATACCTTCCTAGATGCTTCAGCCAATAGGCTGCTCTATCAACCAATGAGAATGGGAAGGCAATCATCTTTATTGTGTCCTCATCCACCAGTCTATCATGGACAGTGATGCAAATCAACTCAAACTCCTGGAGATGGAGATGAGGCTCCTTGGTGGCTAGCCCATGAAACTTGGGCAACAACTGGATCATATGGGGGCGAAGCTCAAAGTTCCCAACAATGGGAGGAAGCTGAATCCATCAGTGAGTGAGGGTTGCACCAGGGTTGTACAACTGTCTCATCGTCCTCGGTGCTTGGTTCACCTGTTGTTGGTCTCCTCCTGCTCCACCGCCTACATCGGGTCCTGCATCTAGAATCTCTCCACCACTCTCAGATCTGTCTTCTCCATCGGCTCGCATCTGCGCTAGCTCTCTCATGATATCACCCATGAAGGCTCCCTGATCTCTGATCTGTCTCTACATAGTCTGCAAGGAAGCTAACAATGAATTGTTGATGACAGTCTGATCATACACATACTGAGGCTATCCCTGCTCATCTGGACGTCCCTCACTGCTGGCCATGTCTTGGGTCTCTACAAAGGCAAAGGTGCCCATCTCAGGTGCCATCAAATATCCAGAAATCTCTGTTGCACTATACTCTGACACCACATGACTGATGGAAGAAGGGTGATCTAGGGGGAACAAGGTGGACATGAACTCGGGCTCGGAGAGTGGGTCTAAACTCCCTGAAGCTGACCTAGATGAATAAGGAGGAGTACTCGATAGCGGTGCCACCAGGCGTGTCCTAAGGGATCTCCTTCCCATCATCTTGATTTGGAGAAAAAGGCAGATGGGATCTGGAATGCAAACAAGATTGGCAATCAAACCCCCAATTCACCTACACAACTCTTGAGCCGATGATCGTGAAGGTTTGGTCGTTTATCTTGTCAAATTTATTTAGGTGATCAGTCAATCTATCAGAGCGGTTAAGCGAGCTGTTGGGAACCCAACTCTCCTTACCGACCGTCCTAATCCCAAATGAGATTTTTCCCAGCCAATATGAATTGCAGATCGTTTATCGGCTACCCGATCAACTCAATCTGCTAAGGATGTCGAGGTCCGCTTTACCGGTTATTAGAGAGATCCTCATTGGAGAACGACTCACCAAGACTAGTAGTCAACTAGAATTTGGGGTGTGGTTCTAGCCTAGCATGCGGGTCACTCTCTCGCTGTAGACAAATCAAACAATGAGGGGGTTACTCTCCCCAAGACAAATTTTTTTGGTGAGGTGAGTTTTAAGGTCAAGTTTGCATTAACAATCGCAATTTTATTTGGTTGACACTTTTTTAGGTATTTTTCTGAATAAAAGCAACGCCTAACAGATTTTCTGATTTCCTTGATTATTTTGAGTCCAATAAAATGGGGGAGGAAGTCAGAAAAGTTGATGCGCGATCAAACACAATGATGCATGCAAAGTTAGAAATGTGTACCTTGCTCCAGCACTTTACATGCAGGGTGATCCGCGCATACATTAAAAGATAAGAAATAAACTACCTATATGATGCACGAGGAAACCGTCCCTAGATGAGCAACTTCTATTAATCGTGAAGCATAAGTAGCTACGACTAGGAAGAGAGACTGAGGTCCGGTCTTGGGAGCCGATCGGTGTCCACCACAATGGATCCTGCACGCTGTATATGACCCCTCCCAGCACGTGGCCTCTAGTTCAAGTCAATTAGCCTTTTTAATTAACGTTTAGCTAAGTCCAATTACGATCTATAGGTACAGGCAAGATATTAGGTGTTGGGCTTTAGCTATTTACGTCACAATCAATAAAAACTCCTACATCTAGGGGCTAAATCCGCATGAATCAAACATATAATAAATTCAGCAAAAACTGCAAAATAACAGTGAAAAACCGACGAGGCCCCCAAGGAAACAATCCCTCGAGCAATGGACCTCATGAAGTGTAGAAATGTCCAAGTCCTGAATGTTACAAAATAATGAGTCACACTCTCACTTAAATTACACAAGTAATGCAATGAAAATGAAAACTAGAGCTAGGTCTACAAAATCTCTCTAAGTCCTCTTTAGTGCAAGAGTAGCAAGTCGAAGCCGGCTTCACGTGGGTGCGCAACACCTAGGGTAGAGCGCCTCCCTCGATCCATGGTACCTCTCAAAAAGTCAACCAAGAGAAGGGGTTAGACAACTCAAAATATATATCAAAAATAAAGAAAATAAATGAAGAAAAAATGAAGACAAATAATCACAATCAATCACTCAAAATCTGATTTGTACGTTGTTGCTCCCCGGTAATGGTGCCATTTGATAACGCGGATCTCACGAGGGTCTAAATATGTCTCACACAAGATGGAGACAAAGTCGTTGTGGCGATCACTCACGAAACTCGGGTCAACCAACAATTAACCCACAACAGATAAATCAAGCAATGAAAGTAAATGTGCGGGGTTAAAATTTATTATAACTCTACAACAAAGATGTGTGTAGGTGCAAGTATGTGTAGAGTGTCAAACACAAGGAACAAGTAGGATAGATCAGGAAAATGAAAGCTCAAGACCGAATGTGATCAAATGCCTACAAATGTGCTATTTTTGTGGATTTTTTTAATTTTATATTTTTTATTTAATTTTTGATTTTATATTTTTATATTTTGATTTTAATTTTTTGATTTTATATTTTCTTTTTATATTTTGTATTTTTATATTTTCTTTTTATTTTAATAAGCAAATAAAGCTATATAAGATATATATATATATATATATGGAAAAAATGGGGCTGCCCCCTGGGGGTAGCCAACATGGCTGCCCCCGCCCCATTTTTCGGCGTATTTTTATTTTTTTTTGAAAAATAAAACCATGTATATTCACCCCTATATGCCACCTATATGCCATTCGAATTTCGTCAGAAACAGAGACTCCTACGGTCTCCATCGAGATGATGTCGATTTAAAAAATTCTCTTACCGTTAAAAAATGACTGTCTGGATGGAGGCTGTAGGAGTCTCTGTTTCTTACAAAATTCGAATGGTATATAGGAGGGATATAGGGATGAATATACATGGTGTTATTTTTCAAAAAAAATAAAAAAATGACAAAATAAGGTGGGGGCAACCATGTTGGCTGGCCTTAGGGGGCAACCACATATGACCCTATATATATACATATACAAGAGAGAGAGAGAGAAGAAAGATGAAAATAGTTAAAAATACTAAAAATACATGAAGTAAAGTGCTTTTGGGCTTTTTATATTTTTATATTATTTTTGTGATTTTTCTAAATTTTTCCTAATTTTTTGGTATTTTTAAAGTAAAAAATACTAAAAACAGCGCCAAAAATTTAAGACTGAAACTAAAATGAGGATGAAAAACATCAAACAGAGTCCAAAATTCCTCAAATTAATTTTAAAGTAAAGATAATAAAATAAAGAAAATTTAGAGGTAAAAATTATATTTTTTTAAAATTTTTAAGATTTTTATGAAGTTTTTAGGGATTTTCTACTTTTTAGGAGTTTTCTTTTGAAATTTTTAGTGATTTTTGGACTGAAGTTAAAACAAACAGAAAACACAAAATATATTTTTTTGGAATTTTTCAAAATATTTTTATAATTTTTATGTATTTTCTAATGCAAACAATGAAGAAAAGGCATGTTTTTGAATTATTATAAATAATAAAATGCCACAAAAATGAAATATAAAAATATAGCATGGAAGCACAATGCAACAGGATTGTATACCTATTTTTTGGTGATTTTTCGAATTTTACAGATGCATGAAATAAATAGAGACAACAAAGAGAATCTACACTACTAGTAAGGGCATATATGTAAATATCCAAAACATCCAGGGCCAAAGTATAATTTTTCCAGCAAATTATAACTACTTAACAATGTTCCAGGACCAATCACAAATAGCCAAAAACTCAGGGGATACAGCTGATGCCCTGACCTTCCTTCGATCCACCTAACACCCAGAAGACGAAGCTGTCACCTCCCTCTCGCGAAAGGGGACAAAAAGTGGAGAAGAACTGGTCCAAAAGGGGTTCCAACTTGAATCGAAAGTCGGAGGTGATATTTGAGGGGTTGACGAATGGGCGAGAAGAACGAGGGCTAGCGGGTGCGTCATCGATCCAAAGACCGAGGATTTACCTAGGCGTGAATCATCAATATCAAAGGAAGGAAAGTCGAGAAGAGAGTTACGTGAAATGGTGCAAGGAGCATCCTCGAAAAATCCCCGAAATTAGACAAAAACCATGGTCTGACAGTGCCAGACCTCGGTCAGAGAGTTGACCGAGGTCAACCAATGGAGGCTTCTGGTTGGTCCACGTGGACCAACCAGAAAATTCCTTGGCAAAAATGTTTAAAAATTCATTTTAAAATAACAAATGATTTTATTATTTTTGGATTATAAAATAAAAAATGTATGTTATTTTCTGAAGTCTTTTAATATGATTTTTATTTATTTTTAGAGGTGTAAAACTACAAGCTCCCTTTTAAGGGCTATGTATAGGTATATTCATCTATATATATATATATTAATATTTTATTTTTATTTTGTATATATAATTTTATTATTTTTTATTATTTTATAAATTTATAACTTATTTTAGAAACTCAGAATTTTTTTATTTTTGTGATATATTTTGTACAAGTAAATAAATAGAAATAGTATTCACAGAGGTATAAGTATAGGTAATTCATCTAGGTATCATATACAAGTATTTTATTTTTGTGTTTTCTTGTATTTTTATTCCTATTATTATATACATATATATTATAAATAATATTTAAAAAATTATAAAAATATAAAGTATAAAATAATGAATAATAATTAAAATGAATATTTTAATCTGTACAAGTATACAATAGGGGTCCAAAACTCAACTTTCAAACCGTAGCTCCGAAAAATATGAAACTTCCTTCATTAAATAGCTTATTGAAAATTATATAAATATAAAGTGATTTTGATACATTTTGAGTTTTTATTTGAGAGATACAGGTCTGGGAAGTTGGGGTTTTGGAATCTTATTCAGATCATAACTTTTTATCTGTACCTTATTTTTGTATGAAATCAATTTTTTATTTTTCTTTTTTTAATTATCTATAGTTTTCATGTACAAAGTTTCTTTATTTTAAGTATAAAAAGTAGACCTAAAATTAGGTCCCAAAATGAATAAAGAATGAATTAAATAAAAGGTATTTTTATTGTATTTTGGCCCCTATCTCCCCCTACTTTATTCCTTGTCGACCTAGTCATCGAGATGCCCAGATCTAAAGATTTCGGGTCATAAAATATTTGCAATATTTTATTATTTTTCTTTTCTTTTATTTATTATACAATTTTGGCTTTAAAAACTGTAATTTGTACATTATTTACATACACATGCATGGATGCTAGGATGCACGAATTAAGGATATTTACATGTATTTACTAGGGTTTTTGAGGTCAAAATGATAGAGTAAAGTTGATGAAGTGGAGGTTCTTCGGAGCTTCCAGGGTTAGAGTCACGCCTGGAAATAACAAATCAAGTAGATTTCGGTTGTGGAAGAGAGACTTCTCGAACCGATTTGGATGAATGGGTACGTGCGTGAGAGAGTGGATCAGTCAGAGTAGACCTAAGAGATCACCTACCCATCATCTTGATAGAAGAAGATGATCAAGATCTTGAAGATGAAGGACTCATACCAGAAGTCAAACATAAAGCAAACACTGAATTCACCAACTTCTCCCGGTGATGATCGTAAGAGTTTGGTCATTTATCTTGTCAATTTTAGGGTTATTTGGCAGACAAGCCTTCTCATAGATTAGCGTAAGCTGATAGATGTTCGAAATTTCCCCGAAATACTGTCTCAAGTTATTACAAGAAATCACCTATTCTCAGCCAGTATGGGAGTAAGTATGGACCGTTTCCGACTATCTGCGTTACTTGATGACCATGCTACTGTGGTGTCCTCTAAACCTCCCACTCTCCTATGTAAACTCATACCGTTTCCTGCTACACAAGAGTACCTACTGAAGATTAAGTGATTACAAGTATGAACTAAGCAACATTTTGAAAGAAGGCCAGACTCTAGCTCTACCTTATGGGTCGTCTCTCACTCACAAATCTGGAGAGAGTTCATCAATTCATTTGCGAGGGATTGCTCTCCCAAATCAAGTTAAGTCCTTACGTTTCATTTTAGAGTTGGATATATTATAGCAGTCCTTATTTTATTTCCGATTATCACTTTATTTTGGATATTTTTAAACAATCGTCTAACGTATTTTTGTCTTTATGGGTTTGATCCTAAGTACACAAGCAACTAGGTGATTCGACCTAAGAAAGCACATACCTACGATTGTGCAGAGAAGGGAAAAAGTGAGAAATCCTAACAAGCACATATCCTCGAAAAGCCGTAGAAAACTGTCGAGAAAAATCGTGATACGGGAAAACCATGATGGGTACTCTGCTCCCCCAAGAGTACAACCCCGGTGCAACAGACCCTGAGAAGAAGGGAGGGAGGTACAAGTCGGGATACCCTGAAGGGGGCCCTTCGTACGAATAAATTGTTTATATTTTTATTACAAAAAATAACAATTAATCGGCTTAGTTCAGTCTTGCGCTTTTCAACCTGTGCTATACAAATCAGAAATAAAAAGGCGCGGGGTTAGGAAATAAAATAGCAAAAAGAGAAACCATAAACCTAAGTTTATGGTCTACCTTAGCACTTCCTCCACGAAAACAACGCCATCTGAAAAACAAGACCCGCCCTAAAGATAACTATGATTGTTGTATCGACTAGGTAAATTTTACCAGAAATATTAATTTTTAGTTAATCGTTTCATTTTATTTTATTTATGCTCCTAAACTTTGATATATAGTGAAAGTTCGTGAGTGTTGAACTCAAGGGGACAAACTGTTTGAGATATGGTTTAAACTATAGAAACTAAGGTTTTTTAGGGTTTCCTAATTTTTATTTTATTTTTTAAAGATTTTTTATTTTTATTTGATTTTAATGAATTTTATGTTGTTTTATGATTTTTGTGATTTTTTATTATTTTATAAATTATTTTATACTTTTCATTTGCTTTTTTTATTCTTTTTATGTTTCTAATTTGTTTTTATGAATTTTTAAGAGATTTTTAAGATTTTTTTTATAGATTTTATGATATTTTTAAGGTTGAAAAATTAATTTTTTATAAAAAATTTTTTTTCCAGATTTTTAAGGTAGCAAATAGTAGCAGAATATTTTTCTTTTACTTAGTAGAAAGTAGTTGGAAGTATCTTCATTGTGCACTTTTAGGCAATTTTTATTTATTTAGTTATGATAAATTTTAATGAATTTTGTATTTTTTTCGTTTTAATATTTGATTTTTATTTTGTTTTTAGTTTATTATGTCAAATGGAGTAAAATATAATACAGTTAATTTTTATTAAATTTTTAAAGGTATTTTTATATTTTTTTATGATTTTTAAGATTTATTACATTTTTTAGATTTTTGAATGATTTATTAATAATAAAAATCTTTAAATTTTTTTCAAACTTTATTTAATAATGTATATAGTATAATACTATATACGTAAACTTATTTCTATTATATTTTTATAATTTTTTTATTTGATTTTTTATGTATATAATAGTATAGTAGTAATATATACAGTATAGGGGTGTATACTTCATATCCTGGAAATATGGGGATACACGTGTAAAAAATGATGAAAGTTACAGGGCAGATACGCAAAATGCCCAAGAATGTGTGTTGTTTACGTGATGTCCACCTTTTCAGGCGCAGTTTGTGATTTGCAGGAGTTTTGGGGGTTTTGCTTTAAATTAGTCAGAATATCACGTGATGTATAACGTGAGGGGTTGACTTCAGGATTTGTTTGCACAAAATGGAAGAACACCGGGGTATATAGACAATTTATCCATATATTTTGTCCCCCTCGCACGCATGGTCACGTGCTGTGTCACTTAAGGATAAGCGGTGGGGTTAAGCTGAGGTTGACACGTGGCGCTACAATATTCTTACGATCGTTAACCGATCGTGTGGTTTCGATTCAATCTGGATCGTAAGAGGGTGTTCTTCCCCAAACGAGCTGGAGGCAGCAGATTCGAAGGTGCTTCTCACAACGATTGATTGTGGATCTCCAGGCAGATTGAAAAGCAGCTACACGTGGTTGCATGTCTTCAAGCGGTGTAGATCCTTTGAAGGTTTATCGCATGTGCTGTATATTCTAGGTGCTTCGTGTGATTCTCGACTTTGGTGGACTTCAAGTCTGCGGGTTGAAGGCGGATACTGATCGGTCCAGATCTACACAGCCTTGATGCTAATGTTGAAGCTCCATATATTCGATGGTACAACTCCACCTGCAAGTAACCAATGCGAGACTCGAGGGTTTCGATCATCGATCGGATGATAAGTTCAATATGAAAGGAACATGAATGGAAACCCTAGCATGTATGAGGGATTAAAAATCAATCTCTGATCGAATCAATCAGAGATGAACAGAGAAGGAAGGTGGAAAAACGTGTGAAGTGGATCCGGTGACTTGAATGTAGTTTTTTTGGAGTGGATTTAAAAATACGAAGAAAATTAGATAGAGTTGCGTATTAATAAGAGAGGAACAAAGAGTTTGAGAAGAGAATAGAGAGAGAGTGAGAAATGAAGGGAGGAAGGAGATCAGGAGAAGGAGAGGAAATTTACCTGGAAGTTGAAGGGAATACGCCTATGGACAAAGTTCGCGTCTACCCTCGGTGGAGGCGGACGCAGCTGCACGCCAACGACGATCGCGCCCACTCTCTCCCTCCCTAGCCCGACTGCGAGGAATTGTCACTCTACTGGACCGGAGCTGGGTGTGTCACAAAAAATTGCGGATCTCTCTTCTACGGATGGAGGAGGAGGGTATAAATAGGGAGGGATGGCATGGAGTCCACACAGCCAGGTGGCGTCACCGTCGAGGGTGGTATCCCCAGAGGTCAGTAGAATACCGGCCTAACGGCCGATCGGTTGAGGAAGAGTGAAGGAGTGGCGACGGACGTAGGAGAATGACGAGGAAGGAGACGAACGGGGAAGGAGAAGAGGGGAAGAGAGAGAGAGAAGAAATAAAAATATAATTAATAAAATAATTAATAAAATTAAATATATATCAATTTAATAATTAGATTAAATAATTTAATTAAGATGCAATTAACTAAAATTAAGTAATTAATCAAGGTATTAATTAAATAAATAATTCATTAAATTATTAAGTAAATAATTAAATAATTACTTAAATTAATACATAAATAGAAATTAATAAATAAGTAAATAAATTAAATAAATAAGTAAATAACTTCTTAATTACTTAAATTTAATAATAGATATAAATATATATTTATCTCTCTCTCTCTCTCTCACACACATATATATATAAAAAATAATAATAATAATTGCGATTCATTGTACAATATACCAATGTGGTCCCGAAACCTACATTTCACATACTAACTTCGATTTTAGAGAAACCAATATCATTTTATTGATAATTAAATAATATGAATTTAAAAAGTGAGTTTGTCCAATTCAGATTCTATACGACTGAGTTATGAGGTCCGGAAAATTTAGGTAGCGGCTTCGAGACTTCGGGTTTATTGGTATTTTGACGTAAATAATTTTTTTATATTTTTCTATATATTTTTAAAAGATTTTTAGAAAACAAATTAAGTTAATCGGATTTACGGTTTATTAATTAAAAATCTGAGAAGTTTCTACAAATAGTATATATTGACAACGGGTCCCAAATGCCAAACTCACTCGTCGTATTCTAATATTTTTTGATATTTAAAATAAATAATATTAAGTACAAAATAAAGTTTAAAAGTAGGTTTTGTCCGTTTGAAGTTTTCTACACATAAATTATGAACCTCAGAAGTAAGCTTTTACGGATCATTATAATTAATTGTTTTTGTAATGAATTATTTTTCTGATATTTTTATAAATAATATATATTTTTCTGAACAACTTTTATAAAATAAGTATTTTGATTTGAGATTATCTACGTGATAAATAAAATAGATGAAATATTTACAATAAGAAAAATGAATAAATTATATTTTTGGTCTTGAGTTTATATTATTTTTATTGGTTAGGATCCTTATCTCTCCTTACTTATTTATTTTGCCGACTCGGTCAATATTGACATGGTCTCGGGTTAGGATCAGTCTGTATATATTTTATATCTATAACCTTCTTTTCTTTTATTTTTCTTTTTATTTTTACTATTTTATTTTGAATAAAATAAGGGTTAAATATATAATATTAATATTTGTGTTTAGAATGATAATGAGATGGAATGACTGATTATTTACATGTATTTTACCAACGATTTTAGCTAAAAATGAAAGAATAAAGGCGATGAATCACAGATTCATCATTCCCCTATACTTTACCTTTGCTAGCCCCCTTAGCAAACACTTATTCTATAAATAAGTGCGAGAAAAAAGAAAACAGAAAATAAAAGAACTTAGAACATGATTGTTTCTTTAAATCGAATCTCACTTCACCCAAAATATAGAACTTGGATTTAGACTTTTGGATTATTAATGTGTCGGGACTCTATTAGATTTAGGATTTAAGCCTCGACAACCCTTAAGATCCAAAAATCCTTATCCATGTTCACCTCAACCGCCATCTCAGATCCATCTATCCATCACGCAAACTTTTCAACTTTGAAAGCAACTTGTATTGTGTATGAAAAGGTTTTATATCTTCCTGCTTAAAGAAGCGAAGAAATCACCCACCCCAATAATACACTCCCATTGGACCCTCATCCAGCTACTCAATCCTCGAGGAGGGGGTATTTCCTTCTAAGGTCATGTTGTGTTGTGTCTACAATCAAATAGAGAAAGAAGATAGAAGAATAAGAAGAGAACTAGAGTGTGATCAGTGTAATCACATCTCCTGTGAAGCCTGGTCAATTTAGCCAAGTCTCCACTAAGACAATGGAGGCTTTCTGAAGCTCAAACCATTGTGGTCATTTTTGGTATTTGATGTATTTGGCTTCTTTTTTTGTAGTAATGATTATTGCACTGCATAGGTCTTTTATGCCCCGACGGATATATCATCTTTTCATTTCGTTTATTTTTTGTGGTCTTCGAAAAATTGTGCCAGCAGATCCTTCTCTCATCCGAAGCTTTATTTCAACCACAATCTCTCCTGTCTTTAGATGTCAACGTCGTCAGACAAGGATGGGAACGTACTACCAAAATGGATTGCCCTTTTTTACCCCATGTAAGTTGAGTTAAGTGTAAAGTCCATAAGTTTAAAGTTGGTTCAAATGTAGAAGAGTTAAACAGATGATATCAGGTGTCCAACTTAAACACTTTTAAGTTGAATTCTGAACACGGTCTCATGGAAATCAAAGAATTAAGTCTAAAAGACCTGAAGAGTCTCAATTCTATTTCTTAATAAAGTCCCATTAGAATTAAGTGAATTAAGATCTAAACCAAGCTCCATCTCTCGTACTTAGATCCATTCAGTTCAAGAATCAAACTTGTTCTGAAAAATGCTTATGAATGCAACAATTTTTTATGAAGTAGATTTTTTCTGACTTAAATGTTTTAAGTGATTTTTAAAGACTTTTGCAAATTTTTATTGGATTTAAAAATTTTTTAATTTTTAGGATCTTTTTAAAAGAGTTAGTGGATTAATTCAATTTATATAAATTTAAACGACTTAAGTATATTTTACAAAGGAATTTATACACATTTTATGTTCAAGATTATACGACTTTTATACATGATTTTACAAGGATTTTATAAGTTTTTATGGATTTTATAAAAGTATTTTAGAATAATTATATATATACAATTTTTTAAGCCGTTTTTATGTCATATTTACGATTTTCTTTCAAATTTTAGAAACCCAAAATATACAATCATACTTTTAGAGAGACATATTATTAAATATACAATAAAGTACGAGTTATGGCTTCTAACGTATATATAGCATATATATACGACACCCCCTGTACTTAGCGTGAACTATATCCTCATAGTGACCAAAGAAGCAGCAAAGGAAGACATAACTCGAGCTATGTATAGATCGATTTAAAGAATCTATTTTACAATGAATCAAAAGAATAAAGAATAGAAGCCCATCATCCTTTCTATACTTAGGATGAAGTAATCTTAAGGATAACAGACTCAAAACTGAAGATGGTCGAGGTCAAGAGAATATACACACTGGACGACTTGTCTTGTCCCCCATACCTAGGGTAAAATATCCCTAAGTATAGAGACGAATATCAAAAAGGTGAGGGACAAGCGAGAGAACATATGATGCAAAAATCAACGACGATCAAAAGAGGGAATGATCGATATTACCCCCTTATACTTAGGGTAAAGTGCACCCTAAGTATTAATAATGACATGGGTAATAGAATAGAACGATATGGACAACAATGATATCTATACCCTCCTATACTTAGAATAAAGTACATCCTAAAATTCTAGATGGACTTAAGGGTGTAAGACATACGAAAGACGGAAAGAATAAAATAAAAAATATATACAAAATGATCTAGAAAATAATGTACGAGATGTCGAGTGTAAGAGTGAAGAGATCATCTCATACAAAATAGATAGGGGCAACTTCAATGGTCTGTGGTTCATGATCAAGAAAATGTTTCAACCGTTGACCATTAACTTGAAAGATAGAACCATACGACAACTCAAATATATCGATACTACCGTTGTCGTACACCTTTTGCACAAGATATGGGTCTTTCCACTTGCTCTGAAGTTTCCCTGGAAATAACTCTAGTCTTGCATCGAATAGCCATACTTTCTGATTCGACTTTAATTGCTTGTGGCTAATGTGAGAATCATGCCACTCTTTCCTTTGTTTCTTGTAATGAAGACTACTCATGAAGGTTTCATCTCTCAATTATTCTAGGGCTGCTAGTTCAGTCCTCATGTGATCTCCCGAATCATCTAGGCCAAAGATTTCTTTCATTGCCCACAAAGATTAGTGCTTTATTTCCATAGGTAAGTGGAAGACTTGCAATAAATGAGTCGAAAGGGAGATGTACCCAATGGAGTCTTGAAGGATATTTAATAGGCTCAAAGAACTAAGTCCAAAAGATGCGACCCATCCTTTCGGTCTGGGCGAACAACCTTCTACAATATCGTCTTCATATCCCTATTCAAGACCTCGCCTAGATCATTCATCTGAGGATGATATAGAGTAGCAACCTAATGGTCTATGCCGAACTCGTTAGCAAGTGCTCTTACCTTGTCATTGAGGAAGTGTCTACCCCCGTCTGATATCTGAACTTGAGGGACCCCGAACTGCATAATGATATGCTTTTTCAAGAACTTGCAAATCATGTTCGCATCAACGACTCAAACATGAATATCCTCTACCCAACGACTCACACAATCCACAGCTAGACAGATATATTCAAATACCTGATTTTTTTGAAAATGGGCCCATAAAATCGATACCCCATGCATCCAACACTTCATAGAAGTGAGTCGACTGCATCAACATCATGTCTCTATGTCCACAAGTACCTATTTTCTGACAGTTAGTATATCTCTTTACAAATGCATGGACATCCGTAATGAGTGTAGGCCACCAAAGACCGGATTGGACCACCTTATGTGTTGTCCTCTTCCCTGATGGTGTCCTCCAGCTTCTAATCTGTGGAAATACAAGAGGACACTCTGGTATTACTCTTGAGGAATAAACCGATGCCAGACGGAATCCACTCCTTCATGATAAAGGATAGGATCCTCCCAATGGTAAGACTTGTCTTTCACAAGAAAAGTCTCAAGTCTCTGTCTGGACCAATCTTGTGCGATTTTGTTAGCAACAAGAAAGTTCACAATGTTGGCATACCATGGCAGCAAGGCGACATCAAGAATTGCCTCATCGTAGAAGGTCTCGATTATGGTTTAATCAAACTCAGAAGTCTCAGGCGGTTCTAATTGGGAGAGGTGATCTACCACCACATTCTTGACTCCAGGCTTATCCTTGATCACAATATCGAACTACTAGAGTAAAAGGATCCATCTACTCAAATGTGGCTTTGAATCCTTTTTGTCCATTAAGTATTTTATGGTGGTGTGGTCAGTGAAGATTTTAACCTTGGACCCTAAGATGTAGGACTTGAATTTATCTAAGGCAAATACTACTGCTAGCGTCTCTTTATTTGTAACCATGTAATTATGTTGGGAGGAATTCAAAGTCTTGCTAGCGTAGTGTATGTCACACTAGATGCCATCCATCCTCTGTCCCAACACAACCTCAACGACAAAATCCCAGGCGTCTGTCATAATCTCGAATGGGAGATACCAATTGGATGGCTGAAAGATAGGAGCCTCTACAACCATGCTATTGAGATTTTTAAACGCTAAAATACACTTATCATCGACAATAAACTTGGTGTCTTTCGCGAGAAGATCAGACAATGGTCAGGAAATTTTACTAAAGTCTCGTATGAAATGTCAGTTAAAAGTGACACGCCCGAGGAAGGACCATAGCTGTTTTAGATTGGACGATGTATTGAGTTTCTTTATGATATCCAACTTGGTCGTGTCTACCTCCATGCCCTTGTTGGAGATGATGTGACCAAGGACCGTCCTCTGAGTCATCATTAAATGACTCTTCTCCCAAGAAAGAATGAGGTTAACCTCTGTGCACCTCTGAAGCATACGGTCTAGGATAGAAAGACAGGAATCAAAATCATCACTGCAAATCGAGAAATCATCCATGAAGACCTACAAGATATCTCCCACCATGTTCTCAAATATAGAAAGTGTGCACCTCTGGAATGTAGATGGAGCATTACACAATCCAAAGGGTTTCATTTGAAAGCATACGTTTCAAATGGACATGTGAATGTAGTCTTTTCTTGATCTTCAGGAGCAATGACCACTTGATTATATGCCGAGTACCCATAAAGAAACGATAATGGCTCTTCCTAGCTAACTATTCGATGATCTGATAAATAAATGGTAGTGGGAAGTGATCCTTATTGGTTGCCTAATTCAAATATCTATAGTCCATACAAACGTGTCAAGAAGTTGGTACCCATGTAGAGATCTCCTCTCCATCCTCATTTATCATTGTAGTGATACCCATCGTCTTGGGTACGACATGTAACAAACTAACCCATTTCGACTCAGAAACATGTTAGATAATCAACACTCCATCACTTGGGTATTTACTTCATAACCACCTCTCGAAGATTCGGGTTCAACCTACATTGAAATTCACGAGATGGCTTGGAACCATCCTCAAGAAAAATGTGGTGGGAGCACAGTACCGGACTAATCCCATGGAGATTAGCTACCGACCATCCGATCACCTTGCGAGTCTTTTCAAGAATCTCCTTCAGACGATATTCTTGTTCACCGGTCAGATAAAAAGCAATAATGACCGGAAATATTTTAGGATCTCCAGTAAGGAATCAGTATTTCATACTCTGAGTTAACGGTTTAAGCTCGGGGGGGGGGGGGGGGGGAGAAGGACACAGGAAGAGCTAGTTTGAATAGGGTCTGGATATAAACAACTAGGTCTATCTGCGTAAGCTCGACATACTCTGACTCAGAAAGATCTGGAGATTACTGGATATTCTAATCTGATTCGGTCTCCAGGCTGGTTGTAGACTCTGTAGATGGAGTTTGAAGTGATAGGAATTCAGCGAAACACTACCAATCAACATTTTCTGAATCTTACTGATCTAAGGTAACTAACAGCTTTGATTGTTCACTTTTGATTCCGAGGGATTAAGGATATCGAAATGATCTGAAAAGGCCTCAGAATTGTCTCCATCAAGGTTTTCACTATGCGGCTTCAGTTTGTTCTCCAACCTCCCATCATATGATATTTGAATCTTGGCCTCGATTGAAGGTGTGATGAAAGATTGGTACTAGATTCAGCCTAAACGGCCACATCATCTATTTGTATTAAATCACAATCCTAATGACTATTGGGCTTGTCATCAGATGTTCTCCCTTAGTAAGCTTATTTGGATTGTTGGTCTTGTTTGGTCTCTATATGTATACTCTCTACTTGAATGCGATAGTACACCTTCCCAGTATCATAGTTAGAAACAGCCTTTGTTGTTGCCAGAAACGATCATCCTAATATGATCGGGGTATCAATCACGCCTTCAGGAACTGCCATGTCCAACATGATGAAGTCCACGGGGAATTGTAAGCCATGAATGGTGACGATAACATCTTCGATTAAACACTTGGGCCTCTTAATCAGTCTATCAACAAATTGTAAGACTGTTCAGCTTAGTCGAAGAGGCTCGAACTCGAACTTGTCGAGTAAGGAGAAGGAAGGAGATATATCGAAGTTCCGCTATCTATGAAAGTTCTATCAAAAGTTTGATCGAGGATGTCGCATCTAACATACAGAGCTCCCATGTCTGATCTCTTGGTTGGGAGTCGATTCTGAATTACGTGGCATGCTTCCATGGTCAACACGTGAATTTCTGAACAGTGGTTGCACTGCCTCTTCTTTCTACGGGCTGTGATGCACTCTTTAAGACTTTTCTGAAGAAGAGGGATGTGTGCCAATGCTTCTGAAAGAGTGATTTGGATCGTGAACTTGTCGATCATCTCCTTCGTCAGATCATTTAATTGAATCTTTTTGATGTTTTATTTTTTTATCTCTTTTTCCTAATCTGTGTGCTTTGGGAAAAGGAACATGTACATCCTTCTGATTAGTATGTATAATAGGATGATCAGAAGAAGAATGAAATGTTTTTTGTAAAACGGGGACTTTCACTTCAGGAATTGTCAGAGAAAGATGGAGATTGATCAACTATCTTTTTATTTATTTTTCGAGTTCTTCTCTTTTGTACATTTTTTTTAAAAAAATTCATTATCACTGGATACAAAGAAAGGTAAGGCAGCTACGCCAGCATTCAGTTCTGGCTGCTGTTCAGACTTGGTGGCTTCAACACCACCATCCATATCATCAAAGGGAAAGGCAGCTTCAACACCGCCATCAATGTCCTCAACAGGCTCGCTTGTATCCTCAAGTATATCATCGTTGAGCTTAATTGAGTCTCCGCCTACTATCATCCTACCGCTCCTAAGATAAATGAAATCAGCGTCATCATAGAAGAGATAATTGTCTGGAAATACCTATGACTTGAGGGAGGGCTCAGTCAAATATACCTTCTCTAACTTTCGCTTTAGGTTGTTCGGATTTGGTTCTATCTTAGTAGGCTAGGAGAACTTCCCTTTTACGAGATCTATGACAGGGATTTTAAACTCATCCATTTCTTGTCTAAAAGTGGCCTGCTGGTCGGTAATTAGGTTGGCGAGATACTCTAATGCTGGGTTGTCATGGAAGGGACCATGATACCCGGATGAATCGCCTCAATGGTACTGAGGCTGCTGTGGAGTTGACTATTGTTGTGGAAGGTAGTTCTGCTGATATTGAGACTGATATGTGCTCTGCCTCCATTGAGGTTGCTGGTACTAGTGAAGACCTAAATGCTATTGTGACTCTCTAGTCTGCCCCATCGGTTCCTGTAGTGGCTGTTGGGAAAAGGCACCTCTTGTAGACCAATAGAAACTAGGATGATCATGATGGACCCCTGGTTGTTGTGGCTAATTATACCAAATCCCATTGACCTCTTTCAATGGCTTAGACATCTCAGAGTAATCTGGTAGCATCGATGCCAATGGCTAGTCGCTTTGATACACCACCATCTGAGTATCATATGATGGTGTTTGCTGGAGTTGCAGGTACGCTGAGGGCTGATGTGTCAGCTCAAAATGCACATGATATATGTGTTGTACTGGAGGCCTCAGAAGTATGACTCGATCTCGGTTTCGTGAATCAGCATGTGATCTGGAAGACTTATTGGAGTCTGCTTTAATCTATTGAAGGCACATAATCTGTGTCTTCAGATCACTAAGGCATCTCTCAAGATCGTCAATCTTATCAAGCTTGTCTATGTTCTGACACTTCTTTTCTATTATTTCCATGCAATCCAACTTTTGACAAATAATCCTCATATCAACTGATGAGGATTCGATAGGTGTCCAAACAACAGAAGATGGAGTCCCTTCGATTTGTCTCACACATGAGTGCTTGTGATTAGTGGGTGGCTTCGTTTGATTATAAACCCAAGTTTGGGACATCGTGGTGTATTTTCTTCCATTTTCCAATAAATGGCCCATACATGATCTTCATGCATCAAAAAGTATGATCCATCGCAAGTTGCATTCACTAGTCATTGTAACTCTAGTGTCAGCCCACTGAAGAAACTCTATACAAGAGTTGGCTTGGAGATTTCATGATGGGGACACCAATAGATGGGCTCTCTACAATGGTCTCATGCCTCATGGAACTGCTCATTCCCGATCATGGTAAAATTACTAATCATAGCTCGGGCAACAATTGTTCGACCAAATGGGTAATATTTGTTCAGATGGGCAGTTCATTGCTACTCCCACATCGAAACATATCTCCTTAAATGTTTCAACCTATAGGTTGCTCGGTCTATGAGGGAGAAAGGAAAGATGATCGATTTGATCGTGCCCTCGTTAACATGCGGACCATGCACCTTATTGTAAATGAGCTCAATTTCTTGGAGATGCAGATGCGACTCCTCAGTAGAATGCCCGTGAAACTTAGGCAACGGTTGGATTGTTTGAGGACAGAGCTCAAAGTTCTCGTGAATGACAAGGAAATGAATCTACCTATGAGTAGTAGTAGCTCCAGGGTTGTAGAGCTGCTGCAACGTTCGATTCAGACCAAGCGGTGGTCACTTTTCTCCATCAGGTTGCTCTGGTTCCTCAGCTCCTTGATTCTTAGCATACGGATGGTCTCATTGGGCTGTCAATTGAGTCAGCTCCGCTCTGACATCATTCATGAGTCTTCCTTTCTCCCTAATCTGGTTTTGCATAGTGTCGAGGGAAGCAAGTAGATTGTTGTTGATCGCAACCTAAACTATAACAACTGAGGTGGTCTACGTTCCCTTTCCAGTCACGTTTTTTGGATAAGAGAAAGAATCTGAATCAGTCTTGGCCAGGTCAATATGTAACTATTGACGGTCTCCTCGAATCAGAGGTGATGATGAGGGAGAAGACGAGCTTCTACGGTTAGAGTCACGTATGGAAGTAGCAACTCGAGCAGATTTCGATTTGGGAAGAGAGACATCTAGAACCGATCTGGATGAATGGGTAGGTGCATAAGAGTGGCTCAGTCATAGTAGACCGAAGCGATCGCTTACCCATCATCTTGATAGATGAAATTGATCAAAATGTCGAAGATGAAGGACTCTCACCACAAGTCAAACACAAAGCAAACCTCGAATTCACCAACTTCACCTGATGATGATTGTAAGAGTTTGGTGGTTTATCTTGTCAGTTTTAGGGTTACTTGGCAGACAAGTCTTCTCATAGATTAGTGTGAGCTATTGGGTGTTCAAGATTTTCCCGAAATACTGTCTTGAGTTCTTTCAAGAAGCCACTTATTCTCAGCCACTATGGGAGTAAGTATGGACCATTTTCGACTACCCATGTTACTTGAGGACCGTGCTACTGCGATGTCCTCTAAACCTCCCACTCTGCTAAGTAAACTCAGACCGTTTTCAGCTACCCTAGAGTACCCACTGAAGATTAAGTGATTAAAAGTATGAACTAAGTAGTACTTTAAAAGAAGATCAGACCCTGAGAAGAAGGGAGGAAGGTACAAGTCGGGATATCTTGAAGGGGCCCCTTCCTATGAACAATTTTTTTATATTTTTATTACAAAAAAACAACTAATCGGCTTTACGGTTCTATCTTGTGTGGCTCAGCCAGTGCTGCACAAATCAGAGACAAAAAGCCATGAGGTTAGGATATAAAATGATGAAAAGGAAATCATAAACCTAAGTTTATGGTGTACCCTAGCGCTGCCTCCACAACAACGACGCCATTTGAAAACAACACCCAACCTAAATATAACTATGGTCGTTGTATCGACCATGTGAGTTTTACCTAAAAATATTAACTTTTAGTTAATATTTTTATTTTCTTTTATTTATACTCCTAAACTTTGATATATAGTGAAAGTACGGGAGTGTCGAACTCAGGGAGGCAAACTGTTTAAGACGAGGGTTAAACTATAGAAACTAAGGTTTATTAGGGTTTCCTAATTTTTATTTTATTTTTTAAAGATTTTTCTAGATTTTTATTATAATTTAATGAATTCTATGTTGTTTTGTGAATTTTATGAATTTTGTAATTTTTTATTATTTTAGAAATTGTTTTGTAATTTTTATTTGGTTTTTTATGTTTTTAATTTGTTTTCATCTTTTTATGAATTTTTATGGGGTTTTTATTATTTTTATGGATTTTATTAAAATTTTTTGGTTGTAAAATTAAATTTCTATAAAAAATAGTTTTTTATTTCGTATTTTTAAGGTAGAAAATAATAACAAAATATGTTTTTTACTTTTAGCAAAAAATAGTTGGAGTTATATTTAAAATGATATATTGCGCATTTTTAGATGACTTTTATTTATTTAATTATTATTTTTATAAATTTTAATGAATTTTGTATTTTTTATTCATGTTAAATTTGATTTTTTATTTTTTCATGGTCTGTTATGTACAATACAGTAAAATATATTATAGGTAACTTTTTTAGATTTTTAAAGAAGTTTTTATATTTTTTTATGATTTTTAAGATTTGTTATTATTTTTGAATTTTTAATGATTTGTTAATAATAAAAAATCTTTTAATATTTTTGGAACTTTATTTAATACTGTATATAGTATAATATTGTATTTGTATATTATTTTTATTATATTTTTATACCTTTTTTTATTTGAATTTTATGTATATCATAGTATAGTAGTAATATATACAATATTGTTATACTTAATATGCTGTAAATATGGGGATATATACAAAAAATGATGAAAATTGTAGGGCATACGTGCAAAATTTCCGAGAATGCGTGCCCTTCACGTGATGTCCACCCATTCATGTGTAGTTTGTAATTTACAAGAGGCTTGTGGATTTTGCTATAAATTGGTTAGAATAACATGTGAAGGGTTGACTTCAGGACCTATTTGGAAAACTGGAAGAACATAGGGGTATATCAACATTTTATCCGGATGTTTTGGTCCCCGCATACGTGTGGTCATGTGTTGTACCACTTAAGGATAAGCAGTGGAGTTAAGATGAGGTTGACATGTGGAGCTGCGATATCCGTAAGATCGTTAGCCGATCGTGTGGTTTCGATTCAATCTGGAGCATGAGAGGGTGTTTTTCCCCAAACGGCCTGGAGGCGGTGGATTCGAAGATGCTTCTCGTGACGGTTGATTGTGGATCTCTATGCAGATTGAAGAGAGACTACAGGTGGTTGTAGGTCTTCAAATAGTGCAGATCCTTTGAGGCTCGGTCACATGTGTTATATATTCTAGGTGCTTCATGTGATTCCCAGCTTTGGTAGACTTCAAGTCTGCAGGTTGAAGGTGGACACTGATCGGTTTGGATCCGCACAACCTCGATGCTAATGTTGAAGCTCTAGATATTTGATGAAACAACTCCTCCTGTAAGTAACCAATGAGAGACTCGAGGGCTTTGATCCTCGATCGAATGATAAGTTCAACAGGCAATGAACATGAATGGAAATCCCTAGCATGAGTAAGTGATTAGGAATCAATCTCCGATCGAATCAATATGAGATGAACAGAGAAGGAAGGCGGAAAAATGTGCAAAGTTGATCGGGTGACATGAATGTAGATTTTTCAGAGTGCATTTGAAAATGTGAAAAAAATCGGATAGATTTGCGCATTAATCAGAGAGGAATAGAGAGGTTGAGAAGATAAGAGAGAGAGAGAGAGAGAGATTGAGAAATGAATGGAGGAAGGAGATCATGAGAAGGAGAGGAAATTTACTAGGAAGTTGAAGGGAATACGCATGTGGAGGAGGCAAAGGCTCTTCGCAGTAGAGCTCGGAGCTGCACACCAATGACGATCGCGCCAACTCTCTCCCTCCCTAGCTCGACATGGGGATTTATCACTCTCCTCGACTAGAGATGAGTGAGTCACAAAAAATGGTGGATCTCTCTTCTGCGGATGGAGGAGGAGGGTATAAACAGGGAGGGATGGCACAGAGTCCACGCAATCGGGTGGCATTCACTACTAAGGGTAGTATCACCGGAGGTCGATAGATTACCAGCCTAACGGTCGGTCGTTTGAAGAAGAGTGAAGGAGCGGCAACGGGCGTAGGAGAAGAGAAGGAAGGAGAGGAACGAGGAAGGAGAAGAGGGGGGAGAGAGCAAAGAAATAAAACAATAAAATTCATAAAATAATAAATATAATTAATTATAGATTAATCTAATAATTAGATTAAATAATTTAATTAAGATGTAATTTAATAAAATCAAGTAATTAATTACGGAGTTAAATAAAGAAATAATTTATTAAATTAATCAAGTAAATAATTAAATAAATAAAAAAAATAAAAAAAGTAAATAACCTCTTATTTGCTTAAATTTAATAATAGATATTAATATATAATTGTATGACACACACACACACACACACACATATATATATATATATATTAAATAATAATAATAAGTACATTGTACAATATACCAATAGGGTCTCGAAATCGACATTTTGCATACTAACATCGATTTTAGCAAATTAGTGTCTTTTTGTAGATAATTAAATAATATTATATTTAAAACCGAGTTTACCCAAGTCGGAGTCCGTACGACCGAGTTATGAGGTCTGGAAAATTTAGGTAATGGCTTCAAGGCTTCGGGTTTATTGGTATTTTGACTTAAATTATATTTTGTATTTTTCTATGCATTTTTAGAAGATTTTTTATAAAAGAAACTAAGTTAATCGGAATACGGTTAATTAATTAAAAATTCAGGAAGTTTCTACATATAGCACACATAGATAATGGGTCTCAATCGCCAAAACTCGTCCATCTTATTCTAATATTTTTTTGATATTTGTAATAAATAACCATTAAGTATAAAATGAAGTTTAAAAGTGACTTTGGTACGTTTGGAGTTTTCTATAAATAGTTATGAACCTCAGAAATCTGTTTTTATGTCTTTTATGGTTCATTATAATTAATTATTTTTGTGATGATTTATTTTTCTAATTTTTTTTATAAAGTGATATATATTTTTTCAACAACTTTTATAAAAGAAGTACTTTGATTTGAGATGATCTATGTGATAAATAATATGAAATATTTACAATATGAAAAATGAATAAATTATATTTTTATTCTTGGTTTTCTATTATTTTTATAGGTTAGGATCCTTATCATGCCCTACTTATTTATTTTATTGATTCAGTCAATATTGACCTACTCTCGGGGTTAGGATCAGTTATATATATTTTATATCTACAATCTTCTTTTCTTTTAATTTTCTGTTTATCTTTATTATTTTATTTTGGATAAAATAGGGGCTAAAGATATAATATTAATATTTGTGGTTAGAATGCTAATTAGATGGAATTAGTGATTATTTAAATGTATTTTACCTAACATTTTAGCCAAAATGAAAGAATAAAGATGTGAATCACGGATTCGTCAATATATCAAATGGTTGCTCGCACCTATTTGGATATGGTTGGATATTATAAACGGTGTCACGACCCCGATTCCCGAGTCGTCGGATCCTCCCATAACCGGATCTAGTTACCCATCAATAATTTATTCAACAATCACAACTAACATTCAGAAATAGACTGCAAATAAAATATACTCAGAAAGAAGTATTTTAACATTTTTCCATTCACAATAAAAAGTTCACATAAGATATTTACCATTTACATGTACATCAGCTTGAAAAGAAAATACACAAAAATATTACTAACTACCTTACAAAGTAAAGCTATGTGGTTGGCTAGACGTCTACTATGTAAGCTGACTGGATTACTAAAGTCCTTGCGATGGCTCACCGACACCTATTTGGTTTTTCATAAATCATGGGATAACAATTAGCAAATGGTAAGTAACGAAGAAGAGAAAAGTAAACAAATTGTGTAATTTTTCAAAAAGTTGTTATCACAAAAAGTTTCATTCCTTCTCATCAATTGAAGTCATATTCTTTTCTATTCCACGTTAGAGATTAGTCCAGGAGAACCCCATCATTCCTGGACTCCAAAGTTGTGGACACTTTGGGATTGGAGATTGCGTTGATCTGATGAGCTTATGCTGCCGCACGTCGCGTCAACCAATTCTCCAATACTTCCCTAACAATTTACTTTTCATTTATTAATCGGGGTCTCAAACCCTCAACCTGGAAAATAAAGGAGCACACCGTCCTCATGGATTTGATTGCTTAAACCTCAGGCTATCATTTAATCGCATAACCTAGCAGCTTTAAATACATATTATCATGACCCAACCGCTATTGAACCAACTGTGCCTCCACATGGCACGACCACATCTTCCTTCGTTCAACTGAAGATATTGTCTCCCGGTACCGCACGTTGCAAATCATTCATTTCGTGCACATTTATCATAATCGGGCAACCGTGTACCACCTAGGTAGGAAAACGCCAATACGGGTTCCTTCCGACAAACATACAGGTTGCATGCCTGACCTGTAGTTATACTCCCAGTCATCCTTAACGTAACACACAATCCTTTTCAGGATCCAACTCAAAACATATCAATTCCCATGATGTAATTCTTTCGTTAAGTCTTTGATTTGCATAATCATCAACACTTAGTATAGACTCACATAAATATTATTAATATGCATATATACTCGTATTTATGTTTATTTTAACTCCCAAACCCTAACTTTCCAAGCCACTGCATCAATTCGATTCTTAAACCTTATTTTAGTAGGAATCACAAAGCAACTTTTCATACTTTCTTAAAAATAGCTAAATTAGGGTTCTTTATAGTGAAGAATATAAAATCAAGAATTTCAATAATCTCGTAAGAAAACCCAACAACAAAAGAAAAGATTTTGTTACGTAATCGAGCTCTCTCGCACGTATACAGTGCTTTATCATGATTCTTTTTCAAAAAGAAAGATTTATAGCTCCTGAAATGATCGAATTTCATTTTCGTATCAAAAACACTAAGAACGTGACAAGAATAGAAAGAACAGATGAAGAACACGAAGAACGCGAAGAACACACGAAGAACGCGAAGAACATATTTTCTCTTAAAACTTCAACAAAACTTCCCCGTATATTGGGTGATATTTCTAGGAAATGTTCCACAGAGTTTCCCCTTGTATCGGGACATATTTTTATACAAATTTCGATAGAGTTTTCCCTTATATCGAGACATATTTATATAAAAAATTTGATAGAGTTTCCCCTGTATTGGGGCATATTTTAAAACAAAAACAGAAAGAGTTTCCTCTATAAAATCATCGAGAGGAAAACAATAACGAAAATGAAAGAATATACTCAAACAACAAGAGATGAAGAATCGGTAGACACAACGCATATTAGGTGAGTGAATGTGTGACGAATCATAGGGTTCACTGGCGTGCATAGCTGCTTGCACCTAAGTAGGGTATTACACAGATTTCTCCATCAAAATAACTATAAAAGCAGAATTGAAAGAATAGAATCATAAGCGATGGAGAATCGGTAGACACCATGCGTCTTAGGTGAGTGAATATGTGACGAATCACAGGGTTCATTCACATGCATAGCCGCCTGCACCTAAGTAGGGTGTTACATAGATTTCTCCACGAACCACAGCAGAAAATGAGTCGGAAAGAAAGATGAATCAAAAACAAAACTTGGGAGAAAAGAGAATGAATTGAAAGCCTATTTTACGAAGCAAACTAAGAGAGGATCATACCTTTCTCCTCCTCGTTCTCCCGACAGCGCTTTGGTAGCGCTCTTTCCCCGCCTCCCACTCCTCCTCCTGACCTCTCAATCCTAGCCCTTGGGGTGGTGGTCATGGTAGTAGAAATCGTAGAGAATGAATAGGTAGGGGAGGTATTTATAGGCTCCAGAAAACCATTAACCATGGTTAGTAAACCATGGTTTAGCCCTTAATCGTGGTTAGCGGCGCATGGTTTTGGCCAAAACTTATCCGAAACTTATGGCTTAAGTTAGAACGTTCCGGAGGATTCTAAATTCGCTAATTAAGCTTAATTATCGCTAATCGTGATTTACTTTCACTAATCATGATTTACTTTTGCAACTTAGGCTTATCTTTTGCTGACTATTGATTAGTGTTCGCTAATGGTCATCAATACGTCATTAGTTTCTTTAATATTTATTAATTAGTCTTAATGACGGTCATTATGGGTTAATGACATCTTAAACCTCTGTACTTCTCTTTCTTTCGAAAATCATAACAATTCCAAACGAAGTCTGATTCATACGAAACAAATTCCGTTGGTTTCCTCTTGACGAGCCGTATCTTATGATATAGGATCTGAGAGAGACCAAGTGCAAGGCTTTACAAAGGGCAAAGTGAATATGTGTGGTTTTTGCTAAAACACCCTATCCATCCTTTAGGAGAAGGCAAATATTTTCACGAAGAAGCACATTGTGGAATGAGAAGAATGGGATGTCTTTTTACGGAGCCCTATAACTATTTATATATGTAGAGCTTAGAGAAAAATAGTAAATAGTACCAAAATGGTAAATGTTAAAAAATAAGAATGTCAATCATTTTCTCAAGCATATAATTATCAATCTTCTTCTCAATCATAGAAATCATCTTCTTAAACATATCCTCTAACTCTTCCCCCTTAAGCTGTAGAATATATTTCAATCATGCTCAGTTTGCTACAGTAACATTAAAACTAGAGGTTTTGAATGAAGAAGACTTGGAAGAAGATAAGGGATTGACGAAGACAAGATGTAGCAGAGAATAAGATGCAAAGAAATAGATTGAGGACGAAAGTGGTGTTACTTAGAAATGGTTGCTACAGTCGAGGAAAGTCGTCAGAGCTTGTCTTTAATTATTGTCTTAAGAGTTGTTGTGATAGGGTACCTCGAACCTCTACGACAGAGCTCGGAGCTCACTACTACATGGCTAAATCACCACAGATCTCACTAGAGGTTAGGACCAGACTCTTTATCGCTAGATTGGGGTGGTTATTACATTGTTACCATAGACCTCAAAAAGTTGGAGCTCATCTCTCTCTCGAATGGCAGATAAGTTTGAAATGGGAAGATGGGGTTAGTTATGATGGCAAGTGACGATCATTGGTTAGTCGTGGGTCATTGTGCGGTGTTATTTACGACATGGGGGAGATGGCTGACGGTTTTGAGGAGTGAAGAGCGGAGTGGTGGTTACTAGAGAAGAGAGGAGGGAGTGTGTATTTGCATAGATGGTGTGGGATTAAAGAGTTGATTGTGCAGTCAACACTTAAAATGTTGTCCTAAACATAAACTTCTATTATCGTGAAGCACAACTTTATTTGACTAAGTCCAATCAAGTTCTATAGGCACATATATTCCATTAGTGATTTGGACCTAATGTTACATGGCTCAACAAAATAGAAAGCTAAATCTAAGAGGCTCGGGCACAGAAAACAAAGAAAAAGAAAGTTGAAAAACTCAAATAATGAGAATTAAATAAAATGATAAAAATAGGGATAAAGAAAGGTAAAAAGCAAAGAAAATAAAAATCGATGAAGCCCCTAACACCTGTTTTGACGAAACAGGCTTTGCACAATCACAAATAAGGTCTAATGGCTCTATAAAAAATAGAAAAAGGGTTCCCCAGCTCCTATTCCTCCTCAGTCACTCTCTCCTACCAATCGATAAAGAAGGATCAGCCTCCGCCTTGCTCAAGTGTGTCGACTCTCCAAAGATAGCCTCCCTCGCTCATTAGGCCCTCCCAATAAAGGATAAACAAAGAGATATGTCAAAATAGTTTTTATAAAATATATGTGAATGAAATAAAAGAGAGAAATGAAATAAAACAAACAAGCAAGTAGAAATGAAATATATGAAAAAGTTCCTCAATATACCCTTAGGTATCTGTATAGATTGGTCAACAAACTGAAGATATGCTTGTGATCTCTTAAGAGGACCTAGGTTGAGTCTCTCAATAAGTGCAGAGGGTAGAAGATTAATTGATGATACGTTGTCAAGTAGAGTACGTGTAAACATAGTGACAATGATCTTACTCGTCACATAATGAGCACCCATATCTCATTTCTTCCTCACGATCTCATTACGAATGGCACAAGTTGTTGTTATGGATAACATATGTTTTTCTATTCTTGTACTTTTCTTCTTGCTTGTCCTCATAGTTGTGCATTTCGTTTAAGATACTTCTTCATAGCAGGTGTGATATCCATAAACCCATCAAATGGCATCTCAACCTTGACATATTTCTTGTAAATTTGTATTATCTCATAATCATCTTTTTGTATTTTTGGATTTTTCTTCCTTCCCCCTTTTAGAGTGTGGGGAAATGGGATTATTGGAGGAGATGGAAGAGACATCTCATAATCAGAATAACACAATTTTCTACTTTTACCTAAATCAAAAAAATGTTCATAAATATGACTCCGAACTAGACTTTTACATGAATATTATGGTGCTCATAAATAATATGTGGGGACTCTACTACTATTGTAGCTGCTCCTCTAGGTATGAATACCTCATCTTTGGTTGACTTGCTTCATGACGAATGCAAGCTCCTCCTAATTGAATGCTTGTGGTTCTTCTGCTCCTCTGAATCGTTATTAGGTAGATGCTTGGATTTCTACTCCTCTCTCTTCTTAGCCTAATCAGGCATTTGCATAGTCTTTCCACTCATGAGAAAGTTATCATGCATATCATCATGCGAAAAGATCTCATGTCCAGAAAATGAATGTTCTAGATTATATGCATGATCCTTGGATCTCTGTTGTTGTGGTTTGTTCATGCATCTCATTATTGATCCTTTAGAGTTGATATAATATTCGATGGAGGTATGGGGTGCTCGTATTGGATGGTCAATGCTCTTGTCTTTAGGGAGGATGCTGGTACTGGATGTCACTTCTGGTAGCTCAACTACTAGAAATTCTAATTGTATGGCTGCTGAGCTGACTAAAACTATTGCCTCTGTTGTGGCTGCTGATAGGTGGGGGTACTAATACTGACCGATGTATTGCCCCTACATCGGATGCTACTAATTGCGGTGAACTCGACGCATTGGAAAAGGAGGTGTAGACGAGGTCGGTAACTTCAACTAGGCTACCCTCTTAGTAAATTCTTCCACATGCTTTGACAATTTTAGAGAGATGTTCTAATTCAGTAATTTTATGGAGTTCACAACTTTCTTGATCATCTGCTCCATCGATGCCAACTTATCAAATAAAATACCCAAGTTTGGAATCAGGTCCTATACTAGTTTGTCATGGTCCTCTTTCCGGCCTCGACCGGTGCTTGAGTATGATGGGCCAGGTGGTAGGCTCTGCTCATGGTGTATAAGCGACTAGTGGCTACCATATGTTCGAAGATTTTCCAGACGATTTCAATGTTCTTGTTTAGGCAACTTCCCTTAGGCGTTGCATGCCAACCCTTGCATCTCAAGGGTAAGTCCTCCAAATAAATTCTATACGAGACTGGCTTGGTTATCTCTTGACCAGGATATTTTTGCAACAGATCCTTAAAACTCTTCCATGCCTCAAGGAATAGCTCATGAGAGAACTGAGTGAAGCTCATGATCTAGGATTTCATCTGATTGGTCCAGTTCATAGGATAAAATTTCTTCAAGACTAAGTCCTTGAATTGATTCCATGTGGTTACTACAGTCCCCAAAATTTTCAGCCAGTATGTTGCTTTGTCTATCAAGGAAAAGGGGACCACATGCAAACGGATATAATCATGACTGACATGAGGGTTGCTCCCATTGTCACAGATACTTTTAAACTATTGTAGGAATATAAAGGGTTCTTCAATCTCATTCCCACTGAATTAGGGGAGCAATGCCAAGAAATATAGTTTCAGGTCATATGCCTATTGAGGTGGTATCGACCTAAGCCCGCTCTGTATCTGATTCTCTACAAGGTTGTATGCATCTCGCATTGGATCGTTTTCTCCTCCCGTGGCTCTCAAATGGTTCACCATCTCATAGGGCCCGATTCAGCTGTTATGTTTGTTCCAGCCTAGCCAATATCTGCTGCATGGGATCATTATGTTCATCATCTTCCAAAGGTGGTCTTTTGGGCGACATCTCTGATTTTTCTTCCTCACTATCAATGAAAAGTGGATTCATGTAATATCTTATTGAAGAAAATGATCTAGAGGAACTGATGAGAGGGTCACTCTCAATGCTAGAGTAGAATACAAGATTGTTCTAGGTTTGATAATACTCGAACATCAAAGAAAGAGTTTCGTTTCCTAGAAGAGGATCATCTATGAACATGGGGAGTCTACAAAGAGAGTCATCACAGTCCCAGAGATGTGAAGTTTGGAATATTCAGTGAAACATTTATAGGGTCTGAAATAAATTGCTCAAAATTTCCATCTTTCGATTTCAAGAGATACGAGTTCAAGCACAATATTCAAGTCAAGAGGCGAGAGAGTTTCGTGAAGGCATGTAATACCCAGTCCTTGCACGCACAGATATCAATATGTAAATCAAACCCCAGGTTCACCAACTTAACATAGTGAATGTCATAAAGGTTTGGTAGAATATCTTTTCAATTTTAAGTTAGGTGACAATATAATCTTGGAATCCGTTAGACACATATGTGTCTCCCTAATGACCATATGTGGTTTTGCTACCCCTCAATTAAAGGAGTGTTCTGCCCAAAATGCCAGGTTATATCACACTCCTAAAGGAAGTAGCAGACTTCCACACCTAAAACATCTCTCTATGGTTAGAGGCGAGTGCTTGCAACTCCCAAACCTACAAGAATCAGATCTGGAGACTTAGGGCGCATGTCCAAGGTTTTGGGATCTAATCTTAAGGCTACATCCTCATCCACTCATAATCTGGTGGTAAGTACATGAATACAAGAATCAAGGTTACTCTCCTGCCAGACAATGATATTTAGTTTTATCCAACATTAATTTAATTAATAGTGTTTAAAAGTCCTAATTTTATTAGGTGACCACTTTCTTTGAAGTCCAAAACGAAGCATGTTTACCGAACAATCCCAATTTCCTTTTAAACCTAAGTGAGAAAACAAAGAGGAAGGAGTCGGAAAAGTGGATGCAATTTAATAAAACAACTATGCATGCTCATGTAGAAATACTTATAGTGGTCCTCGCAATCTATATGAAATATGCTAAACAAAATTGAAATTTACAGTATATGCATGCACTGAAAAACCACTCCTAGAAAGATAGTTCTATTACCGAGTGAAGAACATGTTAAATTTGGCAAAGTATAATGTCTATTACGTCTATTAGAAGTGAATGTGTAGACTTAAGAATACGAGCGCAATAAATAAGCCTAGTAGTTATAATAGTCATTGCGCAGTCCTAGATCCACATCAAGCATTACAAATAGTGGGCCAAATAGACTAAATGTCCAGTCCAGATACAAGCGTGAGGACCCAAGTAGGATTTGTTGGAAATAAGCAGTTATTATAAATTATTTATACGAATGAATGTCTAAAAAATAAAACACTCTCTCCAAAATAAAAAATGCCTCTTCATGCCATCTCAACATGATTGGTCTACCGAATCACCTACCTCTGACTATTTCGAGTTTCGTCGGCCTCCAAGATAGATGCTCCAAAGCCATCAGGTCCCTTGTAGGAAAAAGAAAATTAAATGTTAGGGAGATATTCATAAAAAATATATAATACATAAAATAAAATGCTGAAAATACAACAGAAATAATCACAAGAAAACCATGGGTCAGAGCACCTAAGGATGGAAAAACAAAAATATAAATTATTAAAAAATTAACCCTAATTTATATACAATCCCTGGCAACAACATCATTTTGAAGAAATTCTCCCTACCACTCTTAATTATATGGAATTAACGTCGCGTGATCAAAAAATGACCACACCAAAAAATAATATGAAAATTAATCTTCAATGTTGTCATTCTTTATTTTACTTGGACAAGTATGAATGTCGAATTTAGGGAGGTAATATTAGGGTTCAAAGTTAATTTTTAAATAATTCAGAATTAATATTAGGTTCTCATAGAAATGATTTTTAAAAATGAACGTGAATATGCAAAGGTGAAATGCAAGATCAGAATGCCTCTCAAGCAATGTACTCGACAAGCCCCATCTTAATATTAATTTCAGAAATAAATGATCAATGATGTTCCAAGCAATACCCCAATTTAAAGAGCAATCAAAATGAGTTCTGGAGAATAAATCTTCTCACAAAAGATACATGAATTCCCTTAAAATTTATTGACATCTAATACTATCACAAAGTTTGCAGTTAAATGTTCTATATGATATACTATAGCATAAGCTTCAAATCTGATAAATAATGCTCAAGATTTAATCAAATCAAATTCAAAGACATAAATGTAATAAAATAATTACAAATGATCTCAAAATAGACCATTGAAGGGACCTTTCTACACTTCGTAGGAGGTGGAGGAACTTTTCTATACATTACCCTTTGACGAGGTAAGCGTATAAATTTGAGAAAGCTTGGGGGTGCATGTGCAAATGTACCAATTCACATATGTGATACACGTGACCTGGACTTTTGATAAGCAATGGGGGCTTCATACGGAATTTATCCAAGAGTTGGGTCTTCTAGTGGTTGCTGCAACTACGGGGGGCTTAATCTACAAAATGACCAAACCATGCTTGTGGTGCACATGACCTAGGGTGGCTCGGGTGGTGAAGCAAGTTTGGATGCCAAGCCTCCACATAGCTGCCTCTCCTGCTATGGATTCTACCCGAGGTTGGGAGTCTCGGGTGGTATGCTTGGATGATCCAGATGAGAGGAAGACCCTTGATCCAAGGGTGGCTACTCTCACGGAGGACTTTCCCTTCCTCCTTCTTCGATGAAGCACAATGGAGTGATGGAGTGTGCTTGCAAGAAGGGTTTCTTCTTGAGGGGTTGCCCGACTCTAGACTCAGCAAACAAGGGTTCTGCTGGATCCTCTTGCTTGGTTTTGGCATTAGAGATCAAGGAAGGATGAGTGGTGAGGTTACTGCAATGTATGGTTGATGGAACCTAAGGGCTTCAGCCTCGTAGTTGACTGGGGATAGAGGGTAGAACGAGAAGTGAGGAGGGAGGAGAAGATGGGGGCGATGTTGATTAGAGGAAAATTAAAAAAAAAAGAAAGAAAAAAGAATGAAGAAGAACGAGAGAAACCAAAGGAAAAAACAAAAAAAACGAAGAAAACTAAGTAAGATGGATGGTACCTGGAGTGGGCGTTGCTTGGGATGTTGTAGGCGAGAAGCCTCGCTCCAGTCTTCTACTACAGAGGTCAGACAGAACAAACTCGGAACTCTGATACTTTTGAAGAATAGTAACATGGGGCATTTGAACTTGTGCACCTGACCTGTAAGAGGTCTCCACAGGATGTCCTGATCACGTTATCACCACGACCAGGTTCGAGCTCACTCTTCCTTTCTATTGTTATGGTGTATGAAGCTTCAAAGGAGGTCTAACTCGGGTTCAAATACGGGGAGAAATGGATTTGGATTTGGCGAGTTGACTGTGAGAGACACAAGGGAGAAGAGATAGAGTTGGTTGCAGGAGAGGTGAGGAGATTTAGGTTTATGGCAGTTGGGTTTTATCGAGGAAGGCATGGGGGTTGAGACTCTAACGGTCGGTGAGGGGATAATGTCGTTGGGTTCTCGATCGAGTAGATGCGTAGGGGATGGGTTGGCTGAGATCGAAGGGAATAAGGGATAATAGAGGAGATGGCGATACCCATTAGGAGAAGGGAGTCAATCGAAGAGAGGTGGTCAGATTTCATCCGTTGAGCAAGAATTGGGGGTAGCTTGAGTTTCGAGGAGAAGGGGGAGCCGTTGGATCTTCCCAGATCCAACGTTGGGGGAAGCTCATGTGCTTGACCCATGAGGGAGCTGAAGAGAGGGAGGGAGTTTTAGGAACCGTTGGGTTAATCCTAATCCAAAGGCCCGGATCATGGACACTACAAGACAGAAGAGGTTTACAAGAGGGTTGGACGCGTTTGACCAAGGCAGGTGAGGTGGACCAGTAAGAGCTTGACATGTATTCATTGATCATGTTGACCAGTGCAAGAAATAAAAGAGAAATAGAAAATGGTTTTAAATGCAAAAATGCTTAAAATGAAAAATTTGGTCCTAAATATATTCTATAATGTTCATAAAGGACTCAGATGTCAATGTACTCAATTATGCAAGATATGCATTTTTTGTGATATTTAATGTAAATAGAATATCAATTTTTTTAGTTTTATAATTTTTATTTGATTTATGTAGTTGAATAATTTATACAAAAATCAAATATGATATAAAATAATATGATGAACTCAAATATAATTTTTTTAAAATTTTTATAAGTTAATAAAAATCAGAACGAATTAGTGAAGAGAAGTATATACAACTGAATTATGTTAGTAGCTCAAGTCAGGATTTCTCTTTGTATGGATTTTTTGATGTTTCTAAGACTTTTATTTGTTTTATTACTTAGAATATGATACGAAATAAAAAAATGAAAAATAAACACAATGGAAAATGTCAAATATGTACATGAAATAATAAGTCCATGATTAATAAATATATACAATACACAGTTAGGTGCCAAAACTCAATTTTCACAAATGAACTCCGATTCTTTTGAATTTCATCTTGATTTGTAGACAATTAAATGTGCACTAATTCAAAAGTGAGTAGAGTGAAATTGAACATTGTATGAGCAAGAAACCATCATTTTATAAATACTAAGCTCTATAATTTTGGGGTTCGAGTAACCCCTTTTATTAATAAAAGTTGTGTACATGAAGTCCAACATGAATGACTAGTCTTTCTTACCATAGGTGGCCAACATGACCCTAAAAGAGTGAAATACTAACCGACACAGACAACATGTCCTTGAAAAAAGAGAAAATGACCAACATGGGCTTAAAATCAAAGGAACTAATCACTAAGTTGATATGCTCTATAAACCTTTTACTTTCCTATACTTTGAAGTCCTCTTCTTCAATGCTTCCCATCTCTCATGAGAGTTTTGATGAACTCATTACTATAATTCTTGCATGAATTAATATAAGACTCACTTAGATAAACATCAGAGTCTTCTCTATGATCGTATTCTTGTGTAGTTGCCTCAGAGAAGGCCTCATAATTTATCAATAAAGGTGAGGCAACTTCAAGCACTTCAGTGTTCAATAAGCAAGGTTGATTAAAAATGAAGGTGTTACCTTCCCTGTGGAGATAGAATCTTTCTATGGTTGTTTTTTTGCTTCTTTTTTCTTATTTTTATGCACCACTGTCTTCCAACCTCCATTATTTTCTTCAGGCTAATTAGATTATGAACCACGCTTAACTAATGGAGTATTTACAACATTCATTTTCATATGAATAAATGGTTCTTGCAATTTTAGTGACACATGATCAGTCTTCAGAATAGTATTCAACTGCACCTCCATACACGGTTGTACGTCTCTCAGATAACCAACCTGATCAAGATTTTTAACCATTGGTGCCTCTTAAGATGAACTTCCCACCTTACGCAAATCCCACAAGGTATCCTTCACACATTGAAAAACTTGATACTTGGCTGGAGTGGGGACATGAATTTCTTTGGATCTCTTTCCAAGACCTACTATATCATTAATCACCAGTGCTCAATCTCTGCTTACAAACTTAACATAAGAGTCAATCCCCCCATTGTTAGTTATTTCTCTTTGTTCTCATTCTTCCAATAAGAAGCAGAATGACATTTTTGTTCATGTTAGCGGAGAGTTATACCTTCGGATAACATCGATTTCTAATAGATGCCAAAAACTTTTGATGATTGAATATGCTTTTGCTGCTAATAATTTGTAATTTGTTGTTGTTCATATTGGTGATTGATGAATCCACGATTCATCATCTCAATATCTTGATCTTAGCAAAATCTTCGAGTAAAATCCAAGAAAAATATCCATAAAATCAATAAATTAACAAAATGACTCTTGTAAATAAAACACACTAATTATTGTACATTAGATTGTATAAAATAAATTAACAATAAAAAAGCCGCAAAATCAAAGGAGTTCCTAACATGTAAATAGCCCAAAACTTCATGTATTTTTAATAATTTCATTTCAACTCCTTTTTGGCTAATTCTTTCTCCAACTTGTTCATAACATGTATATAAAAATATAAAAATATAAAACAAATTTTACCTCAAATAAATGATCCTAGATCCCAAAAGGAAAAAGCTGTAAAGACCAACTTCCAAACCAAATTCCTGCTCAGTATGAACTCCAAATTCACAAGACTCATTTTAAAGTTCAAGTTAGAAAATTATCTATCCAACAGAAGTGGTTTCATTAAAATCGGAGCTCATTTGCAAAAGTTGGGTTTTGGGACCTAGATGTACATTGTATATTATGTATATATTCATTCTTTCTTCATTTTTTATTTTATCTTTCCTAATTATTAAAAATATAAAAAAATTATGGTTGTGTTGTATTTTGATTATACCATTTTACTATATTTTTCCGCTGTAAATATCTCTTATTAAAAAGCCAAAAATAAATACATATTAGAAAAGCAAACAAAAAATGTACATGTTGTATGTATTTCCTTGTAAATTCTCCACTATTCTTTCCTTTTTTATATATTTTATTGTATTTAAAATAGCCTACTTTATTTCATTTTATTTATTTATTTATTTATTTTACATTCTCTACAATAACCACCATACAACTCATTCTACCACCAACCTCCACTTATCCCCACCATTTTTTAAACCTCCCATTCAACTCCATTAATAAAATAACCTCCCACCATTTTAATAACCTCTCATTTCATCCTCTTTATATACATCCCATCCTCCTCAACTTGCACTTGATCCATCTTTATGTGAGGAGTGCCTAGTTCCCAGAGTTGAATCGGTGACAGCGACGCAACCACGGTCGAGCGACGACAGCCCTCTCTCCGATGAGAACCGTTGGCTTTTCGGCTAACATCGCAGCCACATCCGTGCGTTGCTCGAGCTCATCACTCATCGGCGATTTGAGCGAAGACCATGATCTCGTGAGCACTTCATAGGTGCCCACGTTCATCGTAGGTAATTTCTATTTTTCATCTTGTCATCAAATTTTTTTGTAATTATTTTTTAGCATACCACATCCAAACCACCATCACCCACAATACCATCTTCATCTTTTTCATCACTACCCTCTACCATTTTTTTCACCTTTTGTATATATTCATATTAATTCTCTGTTTTAAAAAAATTTAAAAAATTTATCAAAACATTAAAAAATTTTCAAAAAAATAAAAAAAAAAGTTCGCAACAACAGCGAGGGAGGGGGGGCCCACCACCACCGCCGCCACTCTCCGCCCCACAGCCGCCGCGTACTTCCATCGCCGGCACCGCCACCCCGCGTGCCTCCTCAGCCCCTTGCTGCCCTCTGCGACGCTCGCAGCCCGCGCCCCCGCGGGTGTCCTCCTCGTTGGTGGCCCCCTTCAGCCAGCCCCCGTGCGGCGCCAACGCCGCCCTCTCCGCTGCGCCACTGCGGCCGACCAGCCGCCCTTTTCGCCCCTTCCCTCCTCCGCATGGCCGGCCTCCACCTCGCGCAGGGCCGTCGCCGCCGCATCCCCCGTTGGGTTTCACTTACAGTCGAGGGAAGAAGAAGGTTATTTCCATCAATTTTATTGTAAATATTGAATATTTCCCCCTGTTAGTTCATGTAATTACAAAAGTGCCCCCGTGAACAGTTTGTGTTGTTTAGTTCAATTTCTGTTTTGCACGGATACCCCTATGATTGACTATTAATTTGGACATCCAACTTGCGTCATTTTATTCAATGAAAAATACCTTTATGTTGAGCAACTAGTTCTCTACCATGTGGATATTTATTTATATTTTTCTGATATTTGGGTAACTAATTAAAATTGTTTAATTAAAATTCTTCATATTTTATCCAATCTGGACTCTTAAATTTATATCTAAATCAAGTTTGCTCTAAAAGTTCTCGAAAAATTTGAGATGATGTCTTACAGTGAGCTTTAATTACTTTCCAAACTTCATCTAAAGTGGAGATTTCTTGTGCCTGAAATAAATAATAGAGTGATTTTCGTATTTGATTTTAATTTAAATCCGCATACATCTTTTTTACGAAATTTCAATTCTTCTGTATTGTTTGTATAAATATCTATTCGGGATAATTCGCTCTCTAGCTAATTTGATATTGTGGATTTATTAGGAATTAATTACTCACTGTCACTCTGTTTTCACTAAAAATCCATAAAAAATTCATAATTTGTCAAAAAATTCGAAAAATATTATTGTAGTCTCATCTCATCATGTTTTCATTCTATTAAATTTTTCATGATTTTTGCTTACTGTTTGTGTGACAAATTATGAAAATACCCAAAAAAAGTGTGCATTTTATTTGTTGCATATTAATTCCTAAAAATACAAAAAAAGTGTGTTTCATTCATCACTGGATTAGGATTCTAGAAAAATATAACTTGGCTAAATTAGACTTATTTTCTATTCAAATTAATTTGTCTAAGTTGTGTGATTTCTTAGTGTCATAATTCACTTGCATTTGCATTCTATTTGCATAAAAAATAAAAAAAAAAGAAATCGCTTGAAAATCTAGACCTAAGTTTTCAAATTAAACGCAAGTTGTTCCTTTGCCTCCCTGTGTTTGACCCCGGACTTGTCCAGGATATAAATTTAAGCCGAGACACTCTTCACGGAGATCTTCTCGGTTCTAACCAATTCGCTAAGTACACATACTACAACAAACACAAATTAATTACTATATTTAGCAACTCGTCAGATGGCGCCGTTGTCGGGGAGGCAAACGGCTTAGGAATTAATTTGTAAAATTAGATTTAGATTGTCATTTACTCGGGTATTCTGACCCTTGAGCCACCTTGTATTTAGTCCATTTTCTTTCAATTATTTCTCTTCATATTCTTGTATATATTTTGTTTTTTATCTCTCTAATATGAATCTTATTTTCCTTGCGAGGGCCCACTGGACTTGGAGTGCATCGTAAGTCCATACGACGCGCACCGACTGTTGAAGAGCAAGGAGAATTAATTTATCTTAGAGAGAAGTTTTGTAAATTTTTGTAATTATTTAGCTTGCTTCTTTATAACAGCTCTTGTTTGAGAGCTCACGCTTGTAAAAAAGACTTGGACATTATTTGTGGTGTGTCGAGACCTATTTCACTCTCCGGTGAGGGCAGGGCTCGACTTGAGTGGCGAACTTAAGGATTAGGCACACGATAGTATAGAATCAAATTTGTTTGTGCCCATCTTAATTTAGGCTACACATATCTTAGAATATTCACTTATCTTATAAGATTCATAATGAGACGCACATAGACACGTACTACTTAGCTCAAATCAAATCAATTCTTCCGCGCTAATAGTATATTGTTTAGGTGTGGTTTTCTCGATCTGCATGCATTTAGTGTAATATTTACAAATTCAGTTTTGCATAATGCATGGAGAGTGCTGGGATTCACTGTAAGTTTACCTTCTTATGAGCATGCATCATAGTTTCTCGTTTGCATTCTAATTTCCGATTCCCCTCTTGTTTTACATCTTAAGGTCAAAAGGAAATTGGGACTGAATGGTAGACGTGCTTATGTATTCATATAAATTTCAAGTGATAACATAACTCTAAAATTGGGACTGAATTGAGGAGGTCGATTAAAATAATTGGAATAAAAAGAACCCCTATTCTCGGGTCCATAAAGCCCTAATTGTTTGTTTTACTTGCAAGTGAGAGAGAGACGACCCTAGGATAGAGCCAAGCCAGGATTTCTTACTTACTACTGGTTCTTTATTTTCAGGCGATTAGCTACTTTTCAGTGAGGAATACGGGTAGCCGTATTTGTATGGTCCGGATTTTCTTAGTAGAGTAGGAGGTTTAAAGGGCGCTTTAGTCCTCAAGGAACGGACTCCGGCCTATACTTACTCCTATACTGGCTGAAAGTAGGCCAAACTAGTCGTAAGAACTGGGCCAGTCTATAGGAAAATACATGCACCTAACAGCTCGTTAATCTTTCCTAGATTGTATTTCTCACCAACTGAAATTGACAAGATAATTCGGCTGAACTCTTACGGCCATCACGTATTGAGTTGGTGAAATTGAGGGTTTTGGATTGTGTTTGTATTGTGTGAGTTTACTCCGCACATTTACGTGCACCGTAGAACTAGTGCCTCATTGAATATCGTGTTCTAATCGGTTCTTTTGACATCGAAGATGATCGATTGGGGGGATATTTATTCGGACTTTGCGAATCAACCGTTGAACCCTCCAAGAAGTATGTCTTCACAGATCCATACGCAACGTAGACCAACCTGGACTCATGACCCTCTTGAGCCTAGGATCACTCACTCTCGGGATGGTTACTCTCAAACCATTCCATTTCTCTCTTCCCACCTCACCGAGGAAGACCTTCGCCTTGGCGAGAATATCTTGATTCATAAATCCTCTTCTAATCAAGAACACATTGCTGATTCAGGTCATAAAGAAGATTCAAGGAAAATGCCTCCAAAGAAGAGAGACGAGAAAGAAGAGAATCATGAAGACCCGATAAGAATGATACTTGCCAGATTAGCTGCATCTGAGCAACAACACGCATTACTGAGAGCTCAGTTGAGACAACTAAATGTTGGGGTCGAACCACTAATGGATGCGGTGTATAACCCCGGACAATATCAAATTCGGAATTACTTGAGTCCGGTCAAACCAAATGTTGATTTTAAATTGAAGCCGCATTTTCTGAACATGCTGCCACACTTTGATGGGAATGCTTCTGAGGAGCCATATGCATTTCTAAGGGACTTTGAGCTCATTTGCGCTAACCTCAAACATCAAAATGTTAGCCATGATTATATTAGGCTCAAAGCCCTTCCATTTGCCTTGGGTGGCAAAGCCGAGTACTGGGTGAAAAATATTGGGATTACCATCACCACTTATGCCCAGTTCAAGGACCTGTTTCTGAAGAAGTTCTCTCCGTTGAGTAGAACTAACATGATGAGGACATATTACGAGTTTTCCCAATTACCCCCATGAAGCCTTTTGTGATGCTTGGGAGAGATTCAAGGACATCCTGCAGAAGTGTCCCTATCGTGGACGAGATGACAACATCTTGGTCCAGTCATTCTTTACTGGTCTCAACCCTGAGATGCAGGGTTTAGTGAGCGCTGCCTGTGGAGGCAGCTATACATCACGAGGAGCGGATACCGTCTGCAGGGTATTCGAGCAGATGGCTGGAACTAGCCGCTCACAGATGGCCAGCAGGGCCTATACACCATCCCCCAGTTCACTCTTATCTGGAGGGGGAAAATCAGCTGTAGTCGATCTCTCTCAGGACATGATCCCTAGCATGGGACTCCTTGCTGACAAGCTTACTATAGTTGAGAGGATTGATAGGAGAATTGATGAATTGGATCAGAGCATCTCCAAGATTCCAAAACAAATGGAGGAGTTGACTGATAGGGTATCTAAGATAAAGATACCTGCTGTGACTGCACCCTCTGCTCCCGTATACCGAGTTCACCATGTTCAAAAGCAGTTGGTGTCAGGGCAACCCCAACCGTGGGAGCAGGACCAATCCTACACCCACTCTTTCTAGTAGCCACCTCCGTTAGCAGAGACAGTTCAGGAGGAGCCTCCACCGGTTTGGGAGGCGAATGGAGTATGGTATACTCAGGACCCTGTCAGGCAGGGAAGTTTGGGAGACCGACAGACCTACCAGCGTCCCCCGACCTTTCATAATACTACATTCACCTCCGCACCACCTCCTTCACAATAGAGCCCTGGATTCCAGCTACCCCAGCAGCCGTGACAACAGTACCAGCAGTATGGACGACAGGGCCATTACCAGACGGGCCAGCAGGGCCTGCAACCCCAGCAGCAACAACAGAGGCAATACCCTGGCCAGCAGGACCAGTCTTCCCGTTCTTCTTCCCAGTCATATCCACTTCCTTCTTCGTCTAGTCCCGTGGATATACAGCAGCAGATACTCGATGAGCTCTGTTCCTACAGGAACGAAATTCATGACTTACGGGTTGATGCCAACCGCCTGTCCAAATAGCAAGACGAGTAGACTGCACCCTCTACCTCTATCCCAGCCCAAGTTCAGGCTAACCCCAATAACCTGAACCGATCTAGTTCTCAACAGCACTTTGGTCAGGTATACTATTCAACATCTCCTAGATCTGAACATGAGATTCTTTCGTGTGACGAGGCTAACCACATGTCACTCAGGAGTGGAAGGACTGTGACCGTACCTGACCGGGCGAGGGATGCGAGGAGGGGCATCTCTGGAGCTCTACCTGAGGAGTCTTCAGAGGACTAGGAGGAGAGGCATCATATTTCGGAGCCCCACTAGCACCATTCGAGGATTTTTACTCAGGGAGCCGAGAGGAGGAGGAGAGTACATATGTAGCATCGACAGCATGGATACACTTCTGAGTCTACGGAGGACCTTGCATCTCCGGTTGTTGCGGATACCACTCCAGCTTCTATTCCACAACCTTTAGTATATAGTTTTGATTTCGATCCCATGTTGCATCAAAAAGATTCATATATGAAGAACTCTGTTTCCGTTAATGCAAAGAATGATCTTTCAGTTCATGAGACTCTTCATCCTCTATTTCCCTAGCTTCAATCCCTTTCCCCCGTGCTCTTACGGCAGGAAAGCGTATCAAAAAGATTCAGAAAGATAACCCAGATATGGCACGGTTTTGTAAAGAGAACATCACTGTAAAGGTTCCATTTGATGAATATGTGGCCAACCATCCTGCATTCCAAAAATACCTTAAGGTGAGATGCACACCTACAAGGGTTAGCAGGAAGAAAGATAACCGAAAAAAGACACATGTCTTATCAGTAGCCACAACCTATTGTCTCAAGAATCAGACTTAGCCAAGGAAAAAGAGAGATATGGGTGCTCACTATGTGGAGAGTCGTATTGACGACGTTGCATTTGCACGCACACTCTTGGATAACGGTTCTTCGATTAACTTACTTCCATTAGCACTATATCATAAATTGGAGTTGGGACCACTTCGCAAATCTAGAGATTTACTCCAATTCGTTGATCGTTCAGTGAAGAGACCTAAGGGAGAAGTGAAGAACGTAGTTATCTCGATTGAGGGGCGGAACTATCAGGTTGACTTCACAGTCTTGGACATGGAGACCCCCAATCATTGGAAAGAATCTCAGATCATTCTCGGGCGACCCTTCCTTAGGATCGCATGCGCAACTTTCGGTACGTGAATGAAGAAGTTTCGTTCTCCAGGCAGAGAAGTGAACCTTGAGATGAAGCAAACCAGGTGTCAGTGACCCGATTCAGAGAGTAGCACAGAGTACTCATTATCAGAGGCAGATTGCAGAATTATTAGCACCGTTGGGATTTGGGGACAGATTCCTTCAGGACATAGCGAGACCCTTTCATCTGGAGAGGACATAGTGCATGATGCAGTTTGTCAGGTGTTGTTTGATCTTGTTAGAGATGAATCTACCTATTCCTATGATGACGTGATCCATTTGGATCTGTCAGTTCCATCCTCTTCAGAACAATCATGGGACATAGATGACGAGTCGGACGTGGCTTTTGCCGATTGTTTGGATATTTTTGACGATCCAACTCCCGATACTTCTGATTTGGTGGTGAATACTATTTAGCTTAGCCCACCTTCATGCAGCACGGAACTTGATTCAGATTCAGTTCAGCCAGATTTGCTTGATGATACCACATTGCCAGAACTGAAATCACTACCTCCTACACTCAAGTATGCCTTTCTAGTGGGACCCAAAGAGAGATATCATGTCATCATTAGCTCGGACTTGACTTTAGAACAGGAGTCTAGGTTGTTAGAAGTCTTAGAGAGGAACCGCAAAGCAATAGGCTGGACAATGTGGATCTCGTGGGGATAAACCCCGCTCTCTGCTCGCAGCACAATTTTACGGAGGATAATGTGAGACCTTCCCGTGAGTTCCAAAGGAGACTTAACCCCAATCTACGGGAAGTGGTGAAGAAAGAGATTGAGAAATGATGCAAAGCATGGTTTATATACCCTATTTCTGACTCCAAGTGGGTGGCCCCGCTTCATGTTGTCCCGAAGAAATCAAGAATTCAGATGGTCACCAACGGGGAGGGGGTAGAGGTCGCGACACGAGTACCTACATTGTGGCGTGTCTGTGCTGACTACAGGTGTCTGAATGCTACGACCAAGAAAGATCACTTTCCCTTGCCTTTTATTGATCAGATATTGGAGAGACTCGCAGGGAAAGAGTTCTGATGTTTTCTTGATGGGTACTCAGGCTACAACCAGGTGGCCATAGCCCCTGAGGACCAGGAAAAGACCACATTCACATGTCTATTCGGTACTTATGCTTTCAGGCGCATGCCATTAGGGCTTTGCAATGCCCCGGGCACATTTCAGCGGTGCATGATAGCCATATTTGCCGAGATGGTGGGAGATTTCCTAGAAGTGTTCATGGATGACTTCTTGGTCCGTGATGATTCTTTTGATACATGTTTAGCGCACTTGGACCGAGTCCTCACATGATGTAGAGAGGTAAATCTGGTACTCTCTTGGGATAAGAGTCACTTTATGGTGACGGAGGGTATCGTGTTGGGGCATGTCATCTCCAAAAGGGGAATGGATGTTGACCCTGCCAAGGTGGAGGTGATCAAGAAACTCGATCTACCTACCAATGTGAAGTCAGTGCGGTCATTCTTAGGGCATGTTGGATTCTATAGGAGTTTCATTTAGGATTTTTCAAAGATCGCCCACCCACTGACTGAGCTCTTAGGGAAAGACACAGAGTTCATTGTAGATCACATGTGTTTGGAGGCCTTTGAGCTCTTGAAGAGGAAGATTTGTGCCTCATCGATCCTACAAGCTCCTGACTGGTCTCTCCCCTTTGAGATCATGACTGATGCCTCGGATTTCGTTATAGGAGTGTGTTAGGACACCGGTGAGAAGGGGTTCCGTTTGCGATCCACTACGCGAGAAAAGTATTAGACCCTACACAGAAGAATTATACAGTGAATAAAAAGGAAATGCTCGCAGTAGTATGGGCCCTCGAGAAGTTTAGATCAAATATTTTGGGCTCTAAGGTGATAATATATACCGATCATATGGCCATTCGATACTTAATGGAAAAGAAGGACACGAAGGCGCGTCTTCTTAGGTGGAGTTTACTCCTCCAGGAATTTGATTTGGAGATTAAAGATAAGCCTGTAGTGAAGAATGTTGTGGCTGATCGCCTTTCTCGGATTGAACTTAAGGATTCTTCTGATTATGAGCGTATTAGAGAGACCTTCCCAGATGAGTCAATTTGTGTTATTGACTCACTCCCGTGATATGCCAACATGGTGAACTATCTTGTCTCCAAGCAGGTTCCTCATGGTTGGACTAGGAGCGACATTGATCGACTGAAGTGGGATTCGAGGTGATACTACTAAGACGATCCTTTCCTTTTCTTCGAAGGACCGGATTGCATTTGGAGAAGGTGTATTTCTCAAGAGGAATACCAGAGTGTCCTCACATATTGTCATTCACTTGAGGCTGGAGGACACCATTCGGGAAAGAGAACTGCTCACAAAGTACTTTAATGTGGATTATATTGGCCGACCTTTTTTAGAGATGCTATTGATTTTGTATGGTCGTGCCTGATCTGTCAAAGGATGGGAGGGACAGTTGGACAGAGAGATGAGATGTCCATGCAACCGATGATTATTTGTGATGTTTTTGATGCATGGGGCATAGATTTTATTGGTCCCTTTACCAACAGCCAAGGACATGAGTACATTTTGTTGGCGGTTGATTATTTATCTAGGTGGGTGGAGGTTATCCCAACCCGAACTGCAGACAACAAGACTGTCTGTAAGTTTGTGAGAGACCATATCATTGCTAGGTTCGGGGTGCCAAAAGCTTTGATATCTGATGGAGGTAGCCATTTTGTGAACCGAGATATGAGATCTTTGGCTAAGGACTATGGATTTGAGCATAGAGTTACTAGTCCTTACCACCCACAGCCCAACGACATGGCAGAGGTTTCGAACAGAGAGGTGAAGAATATCTTGCAGAAATTGGTTCGTCCCGATAGGAAGAACTGGTTTCAGCTCTTGGACCAAGTTCTGTGGGCCTATAGGACAGCCTACAAGACACCATTAGGTACTTCACCATTTAGAAGATCTATGGCAAGACATGCCATTTGCCCGTAGAGTTAATTCATAAATCCGAATGGGCAATTAATGAGATTAATTGGAGTTGTCACCTAGGGAAGCTTTGTCGAGACTTGAACTTGAACGAGCTCGTGGAAATCCAAAACAGGGCATATGACAACAGTTTGATTTATAAGGACAAAGTAAAGAGATGGCATGATCAGCACATTAGGTGCAAAGACTTTGTCCCTGGACAAAAGGTATGGTTGTTCAATGTCAGGTTGAAGATGTTCCATGGGAAACTCAAATCTAAATGGACGGGTCCCTTTGTTGTTAAGAAAGTGCACGAGAATGGAAGTGTAGGGATAGCTGATCTCACAGATGGTGCACAGTCTCATGTGGTAAATGGACAACTGTTGAAGCATTTTGTTGACTCAAAAGAGCAGTTAGTCGAAGTCGAGGTCATGAACTTCATGCAGAGTGAGCACAGAGCAGATACATCATATTACTCATCATGAAGATGCAGCATCAAGATTCAACATCTTAGAAGATTCATTTCTCTTGTACATTCGCCCTTCTTTGTATATTCTCCAAATCACACCGGTTCTCACACTTACTCCTATCCTATACTTAGGATGACCAGAGCCTCAGTATAGGAGGAACCGATGTCCGCCATGTGTATACACTCATCCATTTCTCCTCTTGACCTCCGCCCCATTTTTGCTATTCTTCTACACTTAGGCTGATCAGAGCCTAAGTATAGGGGAGGCGGATCGACTTCTATATTTTTTTAGCCATCCTACGCTTAGCACGAGCTATGCCTTTTTTTCTCGCTTCTGTGCTCTGAGGACATAGCACATGCTAAGAATAGGGGGTGTGTATATATTGCATATATACTTTACCCATAGCTCGTACTTTCACGCATTTTTGTATATATTATACAATAATTATGGGGTGGGTAAAAAAAAATTTTCAAAAAAAACCAAAAAAACAAAAATCTCTTAAAATATATATATTTCAAAAAAAATCCCTTATTTGCTTTAAAAAAACTTTGTCAAAAAAAGATCCTTTCTTATTTACTTATCTTTTTCAAAAACAAAAACAACACTTTTGAAAAAAAACAAAACTTTTTCTAAAAAAACTAACTAATAAGTTGGTTTAATCCCTGACACTTGCACTTTCACACAAGACTAATGACGTTCAAGAACACTTGGTTTATGAGGTCTTGAGATTTTGAGTTAACCAGCCTTAGTCATTAGGGTCCTTGACTTAATTATTCACATTTCCCTAGTTTGAAATATTTGTGTACTATATTGCATGCTTAGTCTCTACCTTAAGAATATGATCAACACCTCATAAACACGACTGCTGTTATGATGAGATGAGTTGAAATTTCACTTGAGGAACTGGGATGAGGGATTTGAGTTTGGACTTGATTTGATGATGCTAGAGGATGGGATAAAATCAATGAACTTTATGAAACCTGAGTGTCAGCATCTTTAGCCAGTATGAGAACATGGTTGTTGTACTATCTCTTGACATTTACCTATGGGCCAGGGTGTGATAAAATAAAAAAAGGGATTTTTACCCGGCAGACCCTATAATCTTTGTCAATTACCTCTACGACTTTTAAAACATCCTAATTCCTCCCTCAACCCTTTAAACTTGCTAACCTTTACCCTATAAACCCTGCGGTTAACCCCCATCCATTTACCCGTTAAAACTAACCGGATTCCGTTACATTCTTTTATATTATGCCTATTTTATTTATCTAATTTACATTAATTGCCCCTCTCTCTCACCCTCCTCCTTTTCCCAGCACCCACCACCAACCTCCATCGTCCTTGCCCTCCACCTCCGCCTCCGTCCTCGACCTCATCATTCCCGACCTCGACCCTCATCCTTCACTTGGGTCCTCTACCATAACCTCCATCTCCTCAACTTCTGTCCTCTGTTTGCCCTCCACCTCCCCAACTTCCGCCCTCTAGTCCAGTTCCGCCGCAGCAGCACCGGGGTCCCCGAAGCACGCCGAAAAGATAATTGCCATAAACTGCCATAGCTTTATTGGAATAAGATCACAAAGAAATGACGCGCACCGCAATTGATAATAAAAAAATTTGAAAATGACCCATAGAATAATGAATACAAAAACCTAACAATGAAAATCCTTCTGCATTCCCGTTAAAGTTCAGTTAAACGCCCACGGGTTCTCCTTGCGGATCGCTTCCTCCTCCTCCGGTGTGAAGTCATTCTTGATGTTGAAGGTCTTCCTTATCTCCTCGGGCGTCTTTCCCATTATCATATCCACAACTATTTGGCACGTGAGATCCAGCAGCCCTTTGATATCGAGGTAGTTGGCCGCCATTATGACGTTGAAGAGAGTGTCCAGATCGAATTCCTTCACGAATTCAGCATCCCAGTTCTTGATCGTGTCCCCGTCTTTAACGTTGTCGTCGCCATTGTCCACTGCGACGTGCTTCTTTCAGTACTCGATGACCTTGGCAAGTACTGCACCGGATACATTGGGTAGAGGGATGACACTATCAGAGCAGGAGTCCTCGTCGTCTTCGAAATTCCGGATGGTCTGTGACTGGAGGGCAACTTTGGCGGCCACCTCGAACTTGTGGCCATCGTGGCTGAGCAACGTGAACTTCTGGGTGATGGTGAGCGATGAAGCCACGACCTCTGGCGATGGGGGGACAGATAGGGGGAGGGGGCAACAGAGAGCGAGAGCTACGAGGATGGGATGATATGTTGCTGGGGTGTCTTAATTTATATATATCGGACGTCTCAATTGCGAGTCCTATGAGGAGTAGGATTAGATTTGCTGCACATAACAGAATCTTCGGTGTTCACGGGTTCTGTTTGTACTCTTGAAAGGACTTAGCCGAAGCACAGGGGCTCCCTCACTTCTCCATATGTTTCCCGATCGGCCTCTTCGTCGGAATCACCCCTGAAGCACGCCGAACCCCTTCCCTGACCCCTTCACGCCCCTGTCCCTCTCGAACCCCACCTTGTAAAGATTTCGAGGTGCTGCACCGGCATCTGGATGAAGGGGGAATCTCCACGGAGGGGTTGAAGGAGGAGTAGGTGATGGGGAGGCAAAGGAACACCCCTTACTCGAAGAACCCCCCCTCCCCCCTCTGGCTCGAAGCCCCCCTCCTCTGCTGATCAGAGTCCCCCCGCACGCCCATTGCTGCTCGAACCGCTCGAAGCCCTCCCTTCCCCCGCCTGCTCCCTCCAGCACAGATCGCCTCTGTCGATCCTCAACCCCCGCTAACCTCCCCCCCAGTCCGTAGCGCCACGCTCCTTCTCACACACCTCTTCCAGCCCTGGTTAATGCCTTGGTCGAGGGAGGTCAATGCTTTGGTCAAGGGAGGAGAGATGGAAGAGGCCGGGCTGTTGAGAAAGGAGGGAGATTTTTTTTCATGTTAATTCTAGCCGTCGGATCCGTATTGGTTAGATTAACTTGTTGTTAACTCAAGGAAGTTAACTTTTGATGTGTCAATTTAACGGTAGGGTTCGTGGGGTAAGATGGAGTAAGTTTACAGGGTTGAGAGAGGAATTATGATGTTTCAAAGGTCGTAGAGGTAATTGACAAAGATTATAGGGTCTGCTGGGTAAAAATCCCATAAAAAATGTTGATCAGTGTGCACCAACTCTTGGTAAAAGCAGTTGAGCTAGCCAAAAATACTACAAAGCAATGAAATGATAAAGAAAAGCTCTCATTCCACAAAGTCAGTTTTCAAAAGAGCTTCCACCAAAGGCAAGCACTCCCAACCATTTCAAAGTGTCCACTTGGACCACCGTTATTAGGACCAGGAGTCGGGCTTGTACCAAAAAAGGGCTCTGCATCGTAAATGTTACAAGTCTGGGTGTAGAAGGTACGATAGGTACTCAAAAAAGGCACACCACAGTGTACTTCCAGGAAAACAAGTGCAGATGACTCCAACTTCTCTTGACAGACGCACTGATCAACACCAAAAATATGTGTTGAGTAATAAGGCACTTGAGATAATCCTTGTTCCAATGAGAGGGAGAGAAGAAATGACACAATCCTATGCCCTCCATCAACTGGCCTTCCATCTACACTTTCAAGTCTAACAACTAAAGAGAAGGTGAATTGGATGCACGAAATGGTTTATTCCCTAGTGTTGAGGATCGGGTTCTTAGGAGAGTCTCTTGGACTGGAACCCTGGGTGACGTTGTGACTCTACTCTTGTAACTGCAGTCAACACTTAAGTCATATCCCTATTATATATGTATACAAAGAGAGTCTGATGATTAGGGATATTGGATACCTTTTGACAAGAGCTTGGTTCATCTTAGAATTTTAGGATCTCTAAAATCGCGAGTTCTTGGATGGATCAAGTCTTGTATTCACATGCACAGTCAGGGGATAACCCAACTTATTCATTCCTTATTTGCTCGAGGACTAGCAAAGTTTAAGTATAGGGAGGTGATGAATCCACGATTCATCATCTCAATATCTTGATCTTAGCAAAATCTCTGAGTAAAATCCCAGAAAAATGTCCATAAAATCAATAAATTAACAATGACTCTTGTAAATAAAATACACTAATTATTATATATTAGATTGTACAAAATAAATTAACAATAAAAAAGCTGCAAAACCAAAGGGGTTTCTCACATGTAAATAGCCAAAAACTTCATGTATTTTTGATAATTTCATTTCAACTCCTTTTTGGATAATTCTTTCTCCATCTTATTCATAACCATGTATTAAAAATACAAAAATACAAAACAAATTTTACCTCGAATAAATGATCCTAGATCCCAAACGGAAAAAGTGTAAAGACCAACTTCCAAGCCAAATTCATGCTCCGTATGAACTCCAAATTCACTAAACTCACTTTTAAAGTTCAAGTTAGAAAATTATCTATCCAACGGAAGTGGTTTCATCAAAATCGGAGCTCATTTGCAAAAGTTGGTTTTGGGACCTAGATGTACATTGTATATTATGTATATATTCATTCTTTCTTCATTTTTTATTTTATATTTTCTAATTATTAAAAATACAAAAAATTATGGTTGTGTTGTATTTTGATTATACTATTTTACTATATTTTTCCGTTGTAAATATATCCTATTAAAAAGACAAAAAAATACATATTAGACAAGCAAACAAAAAAGTACATGTTGTATGTATTCCCTTGTAAATTCTCCACTATTTTTTCCTTCATTATATATTTTTTTATATGTAAAGTAGCCTACTTTATTTCATTTTATTTATTTATTTTACATTCTCTACAATAGCCACCATTCAACTCATTCTACCACCAACCTCCATTCAACCCCACCATTTTTTAAACCTCCCATTCAACTCCATTAATAAAATAACCTCCCACCATTTTAATAACCTCTCATTTTATCCTCTTTATATACATCCCATCCTCCTCAATTTGCACTTGATCCATCTTTATGTGAGGAGAGCCTAGTTCCCAGAATTGAATCGGTGACAGCGACGCAACCGCGGTCGAGCGACGACAACCCTCTCTCCGGTGAGATCCGTTGGCTTTTCGACCAACATCGCAGCAACATCCATGCGTTTCTCGAGCTCATCGCTCGCCGACGATTTGAGAGAAGACCGTGCTCTCGTGAGCACTTCATAGGCACCCGCGTTCATCGTAGGTAATTTCTATTTTTCATCTTGTCATCATTTGTTTTTTTTGTAAATTTTTTAGCACACTACATCCAAACCACCATCACCCACAATACCATCTTCATCTTTTTCATCACTCTCCTCTACCATTTTTTCCACCTTTTGTATATATTCATATTAATTCTCTGTTTAATTTTTTTAAAAAAATTATCACAGCATGAAAAAATTTTCAAAAAAAATAAAAAAATAGTCCGCAGCAGCAGGGGGGACACCCACCGCAGCCGCTCGCCATCGCCGCTCTCCACCGCTGCCGCTCTCCGCCCCACAGCCGCCGCGTACTGCCATCGCCAGCGCCGCCACCCCGCGCGCCTCTTCAGCCCCTCGCCGCGCGCCTCTTCAGCCCCTCGCCGCCCTCTGTGGTGCTCATAGCCCGTGTCCCCACAGGTGTCCTCCTCGCTGGTGGCCCCCTTCAGCTAGCCCCCATGCGGCGCCAACGCCGCCCTCTCCTCCACGCCACCGCGGCTGACCAGCCACCCTCTCCGCCCCGTCCCTCCTCCGCGCGGCCGGCCTCCACCTCGCGCAGGGTCGCCGCTGCCGCATGCCCCGTTGGGTTTCACCTGCAGCCGAAGGAAGAAGAAGAAGGTTATTTCCATAAAATTTTTAATGTAAATATTGCATATTTCCCCCTGTTAGTTCATGTAATTACAAAAGTGCCCCCGTGAACAGTTTGTGTTGTTTAGTTCAATTTCTGATTTGCACGGATACCCCTGTGTTTGACTATTAATTTGGACATCCAACTTGCGTCATTTTATTCAATGAAAAATACCTTTATGTTGAGCAACTAGTTCTCTATCATGTGGATATTTATTTATATTTTTCTGATATTTGAGTAATTAATTAAAATTATTTAACCGAAATTCTTCATATTTTACCCAATCTGGACTCTTAAATTGATATCTAAATCAAGATTGCTCTAAAAATTCTTAAAAAATTATAGATGATGTCTTACAGTGAGCTTTAATTACTGTCCAAATTTCATCTAAAGGAGATTTCTTGTGCCTGAAATAAATATAGAGTGATTTGCGTATTTGATTTTTAACTAAATCCACATACATCTTTTTTACGAAATTTCAATTCTCCTGTATTGTTTGTATAATTATCTATTTGGGATAATTCGCTCTCTAGCTCATTTGTATTGTGGATTTATTAGGAATTAATTACTCACTATCACTCTGTTTTCACTAAAAATCTATAAAAAATTCATAATTTGTCAAAAAATTCCAAAAATATTAATGTAGTCTCATCTCATCATGTTTTCATTTCACTAAATTTTTCATGATTTTTACTTACTGTTTGTATGACAAATTATGAAAATACCTAAAAAAGTATGCTTTTTTAGTTGTTGCGTTTTAATTCCTAAAAATACAAAAAAAGTGTCTTGCATTCATCACTGGATTAGGATTCTAGAAAAAATATAACTTGGCTAAATTGGACTTATTTTCTATTCAAATTAATTTGGCTAAGTTGTGTGATTTCTTAGTGTCGTAATTCACATGCATTTGCATTCTATTTGCATAAAAATTAAAAAAAGAAACCGCTTGAAAAACTAGACCTAAGTTTTCAAATTAAACCCAAGTTGTTTCTTTGCCTCCCTGTGTTCGACCCCGGACTTGCCCGAGATATAAATTTAAGCCGAGACACTCTTCGCGGAGATCTTTTCTCGGTTCTGACCGATTCGCTCAGTACACGTACTACAACAAACACGAATTAATTACCATATTTAGCAACTCGTCAGTGATGCACTTGTTCTTCTTTAATATAACCATTACCTTAATCCCAATTTGTTTCTTCACAATATTTATGTTTTTTTCCTAATAATTGATCTTTTGGATCCTCCATCCTTTGTAGGTCTTCCAAGAATAAAGGCTCTGCTACTTTTGGACCAAACCTAGATATAAAAAACCAATGTGCTTCATCAAAACTTAAAGTCCCTAAAACAAAATCTCCATGAACCATAAGGTTCTCTTCATTTTCAGAGTCCTTATGTTGCTTCTGATTAGAAAAAGAAGTTAAAGAAGTATCTATAGGAGGGCCCCACTAAATGTTAAAGATAATGTGGCTCTGATAGAATATTCCTTGTAGATTGCCAAATCTTTAAATCACGTACTAAGTCTTTCTGCTTCTTCTTCTTCTTGTTCTTTGATCTACAATCTTCTATGTTATGCCCAATCACAAAACAAGAAGAAAATAAATTTAGGATTTTTTCATAAATGATTTTCTGCCTGAATTTCTGGCACTATTCTTAATCCATAAAATCCATCCGAGGTTTTGTAATGTAAATTCCCATGTACGTTCTGACATAACTAGGCCTTAAAAAGTCTTTTACTTCTTTGTCCACATAGATAGATATTCCCATCACTTTGGCAATTGATTTAATAATTCTAGGATTTTGAAGATGAACATCAAACAAGGAAGCCAGACACCGGTAGCTACTTGGGTGGTTGTGAGATAAGGTCTGAAGTATGGTGACCATCGAGAGATGGCCACCCATTCTTGCCGAAACATAAAATTCCTAGAAGCATAAACCACAACAAAATCTTCTTCACAGGTGATACAAACCAAGATATGCTTAGCATCAAGGGCTCTGGCATAAATTTCCCCTTTTGAAGCCAACTTATTTTTTGAGGAAGTTTAAAAAGCCATCAATTCTTCTCTTGAATTTTGAAAGTGACAACTAAACTTGCAGAAAAGGGTCTTTGAAGTTGAACAATTTTGTAATCTGTGATTTTAATGGTATATTCCCCATTCATTAATGTTGCCTCTCTAATTTGAATTGGATTTCCAAAATTAGGAGGGGATCCTTTCAATAATGGTGAAAGAGAAGGCTTATCAACATTCTCCTTTCTTTGAAAATCATCTTTTTTTCACATATTTAACATCTCCAAAAGGGGGGATTTATCTAATGGAAATTCAATCTCCTCTTCAAGACTCGTCATCTAAAAAAGAAGGTCAATAACCATGCGCCTTGAAAGAAGGAAACGATAGCCTCCCTCCCTGCTTTTCTATCAAGAGAAAAACCTACCTTCCTACTTTGTAGAAAAATCAAACAAAAAATCCAAAAACCAGGAACTCCAGCACACGATTTCAAGAACCTTAACACTTTTGCGGCACCCAATCAATCATAATGCCTCTACTGTTAGCAATGTGAGCCCCAGGCGAATCATTTCTACAATAAATGTTATTGTAATGAATAAATTATCAATGAAAGTTATTGATTATTTTTTCACTCCCTTTCTGAGATTAATGAATGAATGCACTATAGGGTCCCTCTGTACAATAAGGGTTATGTACCATGGCCAACTTGATGATCATACAGCTGTTGATTCATTGGATGGATCATAGAGGATGATGCTTGGATGAATATCAAAGGAGTTAGATAGAGGACTCATCAAGCATCATCAAATGATCATTAAGTGATGATCTCCAGTCTAAGTAGGAGATGGCAATCCTATCTCATATGACTGATATCTGACTGACCTCTTGATGCAGGTCCTCTGCATGGGAATAGTGATTCAGAGGTGTCAGGTTAGTTAAGTCAATGGGTTGACTTGACGAGATCGAGATTACCAAAGACCTAAGTTGAATACTGTCACAACATAGGCATGCATCCTCTGACTAGAGACAGATGTGTTGCTATATGTCTGAGTATGTACATTTGGCAGACCAATAGGTTGATGACCTAATCAAGGTCTATATACCGGCGAGCAGGTGTGCATGTAAGGACATATGAGTAATGCGATCTCTCAAAGGGATCATACAGGTTCACTTGGGAACCGGGAGACATGAGCTCACTCATGAGGTATTGGGACTGAACAAATTCCATGCATGGTCGTCGTGCTTTGGAAGCATGACATGAATTTGAAGGTAAGATATATGCTTTATGAAAGCATATTATCTATACCAAATCCCAATGACCAAGATTGAGAAACTTGAATGATCTGACTCTGAAGATGACATTGCAAAAGTGATCTTTATCTTCAGAATGATCATGAGTCTTCCAGGATGTAGGATGCACAAGTATTAGGAATACCTGAAGGGTGATTTGATCATATACGATTGTATAACCATGACACTTCCATTCCGAGGGAGTGATGAAACAGGTTTGGATTTTAGTGACTCCTCTCATTAGAGAAGTGACCTAATCTTAGTCCATGAACTGTACATTGATCTGAATGAGATTCAGATGCAATGAGAAGATTAAGTCTACGGTCTTGATTTGATCAAGCATCAGTGGGAGGTCCATAGGATCTGGATTTGATCTCAACATCCAAGTCACTATACGTGGAACAATACAATCGCCCTGTCCTTATCTCCAAGTATCTGAGAAGAAATAGCATTGTTCTTAAATGGTTTAAGAACAATTCCATAAGATCTAAACAAGGAGAAGTTGATAATTAAATGTGATTTAATTATCATGATGTATGAGAAATTATCCAATATGATTTAATTATTATGGATAAGAATAATGTGGATAGTAATATCCAATTATTCATAATATGTTATAAATGTGATTTATAATATATTAGAGAGAGTTAAATATAATTTATATTAGTAGATTAATTATTAATGTGTATTGGATACACATTGTCTAATTAATTGAAAATGTAAATTACATTTTTGTTTTGGGTTGTGAATATGATTCACAATATTCCAACGTCAAGATTGCAATATTCCCAAAATTAATTGAGAATTATTTTTGGTGAATAAAATACCAACAAATAATTGTTGGAAATTAAGATGAGAGAAAAACAAGGAGATATGCAATCTCATGGTGATCCATGAGATTGCCCTCCCATTAGGAAAGGAGGGGCGGCACCAAATCCCTTGTGGGATTGGTGGCCGTCACTTCCCTCCAAATGGGAAGGTGGATCTCCATTGTCCTCTATCTCCTTATTTGGTTGGTTTAATTTGGTATTATTATATATTTGATTTATCAAATATATTTAATCAAAATTAAATCACAAGTTGTTGGTTTTTTCGAACAACAATCTTGACCATTTGATTGACATAAATCAATCTCATTCATTGATTTTTATGTCACATGGATTGAGATCCATGGATCCCAAAACCCTATAAATAGAGAGGCATACTTGGCTCTCTCTTTACACATGCTATTGTAGCACACAACTCTCTCTCTCTTTCTCATACTCGACAACCCTCTCTCTCTCCCTCTCTTCTTGATGGCCGTCCACCTTGGTGGAGAGAATCGTCGACGCCCGCGCCATTGTGCTGCCGCTTCGACGTCCTGCGGTTCTTCGTCTTCTTGGAGTGCTTCACTCTCAAAGGAGACATTTGATCTCGTGTGACGAGATCAGGAGCAACCGTGCTTGGGTCAACTTGGATTGCGAGGACACCGCGACTCATCCCCGCGCTCGCAAGCCGTTACTCCGACGATCGGACTTGAGTCAGGAGGTCTCTTTTCGTAGAGACTTGATAAACCACGCTTCAAGAGGTATTGCATTGTACTTGCTGTGGTTATAGATGAAACGATTTGAGAATGGTTCTCGGATCATGTGGTTTTATCGGATAAAAACTTTTTAAATTCCGCTGCATCGAACAACTAGTACGACTAGTCGTTCTTCATCGTATCCGATACGACGATCACGCTTTCGTGATGCGCTTGAGGATTTATCCATATCCTTCAAGTGGTATCAGAGCCTTAGGTCGACGGTTTCGAATATGATTCAAAAAACCGAGGACGACTTGGGTTCGTTTAGGTCGCGAAAGTTTTCATCGCATTTGATTTCGCAGATCTATTTAGTAAATAAATTCGGCACTGTTTAAATTGTTTAAACATGTTTGTATTTTGTTCCCCATTAAATAAGGCATTCATAGGAATTGAGTTTGCGTAAATCGGATTTCGTATGCTCTAGTTATGGTTGTTTTAATGAACATGTATGCACTGTTGCAGGAACAGTAGATTTTAACATAATTAAAGAGTTAATTGTTGTTATCATCTGCCTCGAAATGCATGCAACTCCACTTAGGTTCTGTCCTAAATCAAGTTAGCAATCTATGAAAATTGAGTTTACTTAATTTGGATTTAAATTGATTGAGATATGTAAATTTTAGTGAGTAGGGGTCCTTACTGAAATTACATTCCTAATCTAGAACAAAGTGATTGTCAATTAGTGAAATTAATTGTTAATTTCGTGTAATAATCTTGAAAAATATTTATGAAATATTGAAACATGATTATTTGCCTAATTGACTTGGCCCCAAACAATTAATTGATTAAGATGTGATCTAAATCATAATTGGAAACCACAATCTTTCAAACTTGATGCTTGAATAGGATTTGAAAATTGTCTAGCAAATTTCCTTATAATAAAAAATGTTTTGATTATTACTATATGGTACAATTTCGGTTGAAGAACCGATGATCATCTCAAATACAAATTAATCAATTTGGCATTATCCTTTCCCGAGGTGGATATGGTGTCTAGTCGGAGAGCATTGGGGTTGCGGGTTGCAACGTATGTGGTCCGTCCCACTCTCGTCGGTACTGGCCATGACAGCGGGTAGGGCCGGGATAATGTCTGAAGGATTAAGATGTATTTTTTCCAATTATTAAAATTCGAATTAATACGTATTTTGAGATATTACCATATATATTCAAGTAAAATAATCAAGTTTGATTGATTGAATTGGATTGATAATTAATTTAATATGATTAAATTGATTATGTCCAATTGAAATACTCTAATATGATTAGAGATAATAATTCCCTTGGAAGAATTAATTATGTGAATGTGATTCACTATAATCAATTAAAAATTTGAATATGAGGTGGAGGATCACATAAGTGACATCCATGGTCTCCCGTCAAGGCGAAGAGTTTCGTCGCCAGGGATTGCATGTGGGAGACGCCTGTCCGAAGTGACAGCTCCTGTGTGCAAGCGCATCTGGATCGAGCTCTTTGCTTCTCGAAAGAGTAAAGTCGTATGCGTAGTGACCCCAATATCGGATCCTCATATTATTGGGGCGATATTGGATTGCGCATAGCGAGTACTATTCCTGTTGACGGTTGGTTCAATTAACGACGGGTCAACATCGCCTTAGGGATGGTGGGCTTGGGTGTTAAAGACAGAATTGGGAAATGCAAGTTGGACTTGCAAAGCGGAATGTGTTCCCGCTTTTCTTTATTGGAGTCACAGATTCTCATATTATTGGAATGTGACAATGATAAAGAGGAGATCCCAATTCTTGCTAGAGATATAGCGGTAAGTATATCTCTTACTTTGAAAGTGATTAAGGGAATGAACTTTCAAAGTCGACAATGCAAGAATAATTTGATTTAAAATACCTTAATCAAATATCATAAATTTGAATATAAATTTCTATATTCTAATATAGTGCATTCTTAACTTCAGAAAATGAAGTCTTTGAACCACTTAGTAGGCTTCTTGAGGTCAACCAATTGACCGACCCAAATTACTCGGATTGGATCCGTAATTTGGAGCTTGTTCTTTCTGCTGAGCGCATAAGTTATGTACTCTCCGAGGACAAGCATGAAAAACCCTAAGTCCAAGGAAGAAAAAGCATTTAATGACAAGTGTGATGAAGATCATGTCTTGGCTAGGTGCTATATCCTAGGTTCTCTCTCCAATGTTCTGCAGAAGCAACATGTGGAGAGGAGTACCTGTCAGGAAATAATGCAGAATCTTAAGTATATGTTTGGTGACATTAACCGCACTCAGTGGTACAATGTTATGAAAGACCTCATTCGCTGTAGAATGCAGGAAGGGACTTCGGTCCGTGAACATGTACTCAAAATGTTTGGGTACTTGTCGGAGCTGGAGACTCTTGGGCAACGATGGATGCAGACATGCAAGCTGACTTCATTCTGCTATCATTGCCCAAATCTTTTAATAACTTTGTAGTGTCATTCCACATGAACAAGTTGGAATTGACAAGTGCTGCTCTCCTTGCTGCATTAAAGTCCGCAGAGGACGTGATGAAGAAGGATGGTCCCACTGGCAGTGCAATGGTTGCACAGGTCAGAGGGAAGCGCGGTCGGAAGCATGGTTCTCAGAAGGGCCCATCCCAGAAGAGAAAGAAGAAGGGACAAAGTGTTGGCTCTTCTTCCAATGCATCCACTCTCATGGCGTCGAAGAAAACCGACGTCTGTCACCACTGCAAGAAGCCGGGGCACTGGAAGCATAACTGCCCAGATTACCTGAAGTCCTCAGACAAAGGTAAAGCCCCTGCAGGTATGAAATCTACTTACATCATTGAAACTAGCTTTCTCGTCGGACGAGAAGGAAGTTGGGTTGTAGATTCTGGTGCTTCTGTTCATGTATGCAATTTGTTGCATTTGTTTCAGGAAACTAGGAATCTTGAGGAAGGGGAGATAGTCATCCAGATGGGATCTGATGCAAGTGTTGCAGCAGTAGCCGTCGGGACTTGTAGACTATCATTATCTAGTGGTAGAGTCCTTATACTTAAAGAATGTCTTTATGTACTCGAAGTCAGAAGGAACTTGATATCTGTATCTAAGCTTGTTAGAAGCGGATATTCTTTCCTTTTCTGTAATAAATTAGTCATAAGTCGTTATGATAAATATATTGCGGATGGTGTTTTGACTTCTGGTGGACTCTATGAATTGTGCATTGATAAATGTATTATGAATGTGACAACCACTAATAAAAATCCTAAAAGATCCAGAGAGGATAAAAATATCTCAAATGAGATATGGCATCGAAGGCTTGGTCATTTATCTGTTGATAGGATCAATAGATTGATAAAGGATGGACCTCTAGATTTTCTACAGGTTTAACCTTTGCCCACTTGCAAACATTGCATATAGGGTAAAATGACTAGGACGCCTTTCCGTAATAAGGTTACAAGATGCGAAGGTATTATTGACCTAATACATACTGATGTATGTGGTCCCTTCAGTACCGCGACTCGAAATGGATATCGATATTATTTGACGTTTATTGATGACCATTCGCGATACGGGTTTATCTTCCTACTACGTCATAAGTCTGAAACCTTTGAAAAGTTCAAAGAATTCAAGGCTTTGGTTGAGAACCAAACCGACTGGACGATTAAACGTATTCGATCTGATCAAGGGGGCGAGTACCTGTCAGATGAATTCAAGGAATACCTTAAGGAGAATGGAATTGTTTCCAATCTCACTCCTCCTGGAACTCCCCAACTAAATGGTGTTGCTGAAAGACGCAACAGGACCATCATGGACATGGTCCGTTCAATGATGAATAAAGCAAATTTACCTCTTAGTTTCTGGGGATATGCAGTAGAGACTGCAATATATATCCTGAATAAGATTCCTAGCAAATCCGTGCCTAAGACTTCTCATGAGCTATGGTATGGAACCAAACCTAGTGTTAATCACTTGAGGGTTTGGGGTTGCTTGGTCTATGCGAAGAACGTGGACGCAAGTAAGCTAGAATCTCGCTCTCGTGAGTGTTACTTCATTGGGTATGTTAAAGATGGTATTGGATACCAACTTTATGACCCTGAGACCTAAAAGGTTTTTTTTTCTGGAGATGTGAAGTTTCTGGAGAATGATTTCCTTAAAGGTCAAGACAATAATGAAGTAGAGGAATTCATTGAATCCCCTGAGGATTCTGAGCTTCCTAGACCAGAAACGGAGGACATAAATAAAGATGAAACACCATACATCTTCGAAGGAGTTTGAGGGTGGTTGCACCACCTGAAAGATATGGATTCCATGTGTCAGGTGAAACTGACATTGATCCTACTTCATTTGATGAAGCACTCGCGGATCAAGACATGGATAGATGGATGCTAGCAATGAAGTCAGAAATTGACTCCATGCATAAGAATGGTGTATGGACCCTAGAGGATCCACCTAAAGGGGTAAAACCCATTGGGTGTAAATGGATCTTCAAGAGAAAGAGGGGACGTGATGGGAAAGTAGAGAGTTTCAAAGCACGGCTCGTAGCCAAGGGCTACACACAGAGAGAAGGCATCGACTACGATGAGACATTCTCTCCTGTGGCTATGCTTAAATCCATCAGGGCATTGTTGGATATAGCTGCATATTTTGACTACGACATCTGGCAGATGGACGTCAAGACGGCTTTCCTCAATGGATACCTCGAGGAGGATATCTACATGGAGCAGCCCCAGGGCTTCATGACTGAGGATGGTAAAGTATGCAAGCTGAAGAAATCCATCTATGGGCTCAAGCAAGCTTCTCGTAGTTGGAACATCAGATTTGACGAAACCATAAAGAGTTATGATTTTGTGCAGAATCATGATGAACCTTGTGTATACAAGAAGCTTAGTGGGAGCGCCATTGTGTTCATCGTGCTTTATGTAGATGACATCCTTATCATTGGGAATGATACAGGGATGATGACCAATGTAAAGATTTGGTTGTCCCATACCTTTAAGATGAAAGATCTTAGAGAAGCCTTTTATATCTTAGGCCTGAAGCTGTTCAGAAACCGAGAAAAGAGGATTTTGGGATTGTCACAACATGGATACATTAAGAAGATTCTTGAACGATTCCGTATGGATAGTTCTAAGAAAGGATTCCTATCCTTAAGACATGGTATCCACCTGTCTAAAGGAATGGCTCCTCAAACTGTTGAGGAAAAGAAGGCCATGGCTGGATGTCCTTATGCATCAGTTGTGGGAAGCTTAATGTATGCCATGATGTGTACAAGGCCAGATATCTGCCATGTAGTAGGAGTGGTAAGTCGTTACCGATCCTGCTATGGAGAACAACACTGGAATGCAGTAAAGAACATATTCAAATATCTAAGACGGACGCAAGATTACATCTTGGTCTATGGAGATGGTGATCTCCAAGTCTTGGGATATACAGATTATGACTTCCAATCGGATGTAGATGATCGAAAGTCGACATCGGGGTTCGTGTTCTTGTTGAATGGTGGTGCTGTGAGCTGGAGAAGCAAGAAGCAGGACACTACTGCAGATTCAACAACGGAAGCCGAATACATTGCCGTATCGGATGTTGCAAAGGAGGCGGTGTGGTTGCGCAAGTTCATGCTGGAGCTTGGCGTAATTTCCTCTGATACTCCCATCCCGTTACTCTGCGATAACACGGGAGCCATTGCCCTGGCAAAGGAACCCAGATGGCATCAAAAGAGCAAGCACGTGGAAAGGAAATACCACATCATTCGGTAGATACAAAAGCGTGGTGACATCATCATCACCAAGGTGGCCTCTGCCAACAACGTTGCTGATCCTCTTACCAAACCTCTGACACAGAAGGTTTTCGACCAGCATGTAATGAGTATGGGTTTAAAGATTGTACCTGAATGGTTCTGAGGGCTAGTGGGAGATTGTTAGCAATGTGAGCCCCGGGCGAACCATTTCTACAATAAATGTTATTGTAATGAATAAATTATCAATGAAAGTTATTGATTATTTTTTCACTCCCTTTCTGAGATTAATGAATGAATGCACTATAGGGTCCCTCTGTACAATAAGGGTTATGTACCATGGCCAACTTGATGATCATACAATTGTTGATTCATTGGATGGATCATAGAGGCTGATGCTTGGATGAATATCTAATGAGTTAGATAGAGGACTCATCAAGCATCATCAAATGATCATTAAGTGATGATCTCCAGTCTGAGTAGGAGATGGCAATCCTATCTCATATGACTGATATCTGACTGACCTCTTGATGCAGGTCCTCTGCATGGGAATAGTGATTTAGAGGTGTCAGGTTAGTTAAGTCAATGGGTTGACTTGACGAGATCGAGATAACCAAAGACCTATGTTGAATACTGTCACAACATAGGCATGCATCCTCTGACTAGAGACATACGTGTTGCTATATGTCTGAGTATGTACATTTGGCAGACCAATAGGTTGATGACCTAATCAAGGTCTATATACCGGCGAGCTGGTGTGCATGTAAGGACATATGAGTAATGCGATCTCTCAAAGGGATCATACAGGTTAACTTGTAAATCGGGAGACATGAGCTCACTCATGAGGTATTGGGACTGAACAAATTCCATGCATGGTCGTCGTGCTTTGGAAGCATGACATGAATTTGAAGGTAAGATATATGCTTTATGAAAGCATATGATCTATACCAAATCCCAATGACCAAGATTGAGAAACTTGAATGATCTGACTCTGAAGATGACCGTGCAAAAGTGATCTTTATCTTCATAATGATCATGAGTCTTCTAGTATGTAGGATGCACAGGTATTAGGAATACCTGAAGGGTGATTTGATCATATACGATTGTATAACCATGACACTTCCATTCCGAGGGAGTGATGAAACAAGTTTGGATTTTAGTGACTCCTCTCATTAGAGAAGTGACCTAATCTTAGTCCATGAACTGGACATTGATCTGAATGAGATTCAGATGCAATGAGAAGATTAAGTCTACGGTCTTGATTTGATCAAGCATCAGTGGGAGGTCCATAGGATCTGGATTTGAGATATGATCTCAACATCCAAGTCACTATACGTGGAACAATACAATCGCCCTGTCCTTATCTCCAAGTATCTGAGGAGAAATAGCATTGTTCTTAAATGGTTTAAAAACAATTCCATAAGATCTAAACAAGGAAGAGTTGATAATTAAATGTGATTTAATTATCATGATGTATGAGAAATTATCCAATATGATTTAATTATTATGAATAAGAATAATGTGGATAGTAATATCAAATTATTCATAATATGTTATAAATGTGATTTATAATATTAGAGAGAGTTAAATATAATTTATATTAGTAGATTAATTATTAATGTGTATTGGATACACATTGTCTAATTAATTGAAAATGTAAATTACATTTTTGTTTTGGGTTGTGAATATGATTCACAATATTCCAATGTCAAGATTGCAATATTCTCAAAATTAATTGAGAATTATTTTTGGTGAATAAAATACCAACAAATAATTGTTGGAAATTAAGTTGAGAGAAAAACAAGGAGATATGCAATCTCATGGTGATCCATGAGATTGCCTCCCATTAGGAAAGGAGGGGCGACACCAAATCCCTTGTGGGATTGGTGGCCGTCACCTCCCTCCAAATGGGAAGGTGGATCTCCATTGTCCTCTCTCTCATTATTTGGTTGGTTTAATTTGGTATTATTATATATTTGATTTATCAAATATATTTAATCAAAATTAAATCACAAGTTGTTGGTTTTTTCCAACAACAATCTTGACCATTGGATTGACATAAATCAATCTCATCCATTGATGTTTTATGTCACATGGATTGAGATCCATGGATCCCAAAACCCTATAAATAAGGATGCATACTTGGCTCTCTCTTTACACATGCTATTGTAGCACACAACTCTCTCTCTTTCTCATACTCGACAGCCCTCTCTCTCCCTCTCTTCTTGGTGGACGTCCACCTTGGTGGAGAGAATCATCGACGCCCGCGCCATCATGCTGCCGCTTCGACGCCCTGTGGTTCTTCGTCTTCTTGGAGTGCTTCACTCTCAAAGGAGACATTTGATCTCTGTGTGATGAGATCAGGAGCAACCGTGCTTGGATCAACTTGGATTGCGAGGACACCGCGACTCATCCCCGCGCTCGCAAGCCGTTACTCCGACGATCGGACTTGAGACAGGAGGTCTCTTTTCATAGAGACTTGATCAACCACGCTTCAAGTGGTATTGCATTATACTTGCTGTGGTTATAGATGAAACGATTTGAGAATGGTTCTCGGATCATGTGGTTTCATCAGATAAAAATTTTTTAAATTCCGCTGCACCGAACAACTAGTACGACTAGTCGTTCTTCGTCGTATCCGATACGACGATCACGCTTCCGTGATGCGCTTGAGGATTTATCCATATCCTTCATCTACAACCTCCAATATGTTGCAAACTCAAAAAGTCCCAGGTGCACAAAGATCTCCAACATCAAATCTACCACCAGTTGTAGCAGATCTCCAAACGTAAAGACCTAAATCAAGTATCCTATCTCCACAAAAGTGCAGGAAAAGAATCGGTTGCTTTAAATAGATCTAGTTCAACAAAACTAAACCAAGATTAAAATCCAAATATCCCAGGTATAAAAGAAATCCCTAGATCTCAAGAATAAGGAACAAAATCGATCCTAGAATCGGTTTAAATTATGTTCCACAATTCTTAAGATTCGTACCAACGTAGATCGATGATATAACCCATAATAAGGCCAATAAAACTGATTTAGTGTGAAAAATAAAACTTAGAAGAAGAAGAACTGCAAGTCACCCGAAATCTCCCCTTTTCCCTAGAGCTTTTCTTAAGGTTTAGGGTTTTCTGTGTAGGGTTTTGATATACTAGCATTTTTTTAATTGTAATCCTGGTTGTATGGGTTTGGTACTCCTTTTTATTAATCAAATGAAAGATATTACAATGATGCAGTATGAGGTCAAGAGCTCTTCACAAAAATGGCCAACATTGCCTTCAGAATAATGGCCAACATGGACTTAGATAAATAAAATCTAATCACTAAGTTGATAATCTCTGTAAACTTATTCCTTTGCTTTTCTAAGCATTAGTGACATCCTTATCATCGATCCTTTTTCTATTTAGTATTTTTGTTAAATTCATTACCATATTCCATGTAGGAATTGTTGGACATACGATCTCGGTGAGACATTATACAATAAATATTATTGCAAATATCACTCTCTGATCTGAAATGAAGAATAATTATTTTGCATAATAAATCCCTTAGTACAATTAGGATTATGAACCATGGCCATCTTAATGATCATATAGTTGTTGATTCAATAATTGAATCATAGAGGCTGGTGCTTGGATGAATATCTAAAGACTAGATTGAGGACTCATCGAGCACCGTCAAATGATTATTAAGAGATGATCTCCAGCCTGAGGAGAAGATGACAACCCTCTCTCTGAAGGTTGATATCTAACCAACCTCTTGATGCAGGTCCTCTGCATAGGAATAGAGATTCGGAGGTGTTAGATAAGTTGGGTCAAAGAGTTGACTTAACGAGATTGAGATAACCGAAGTCCTATGCCGTATGCTATCATAATATAGTCACGCATTCTCTGTCCGGAGACAGCTGTGTTACTATATGTCTAAGTATGTACATTTGGCAGACCAATAGGTTGACGACCTAATCAAGGTCTATACATCAACGTGTTGGTGTGCATGCAAGGGCATATGAGTAATATGATCTCTTAATTGGATCAGAAAGATTCATCTATTGAACCGGAAGACATGAGCTCACTCATGAGATATTGGGAAGAATCAAATTCTATGCACGGTCATCTCGCTTAGGAAGCTTGATCGAATTTGTAGGTTTGATATATACTTTTGGAAAGTATATAATTAAAGTGTATGATCGATACCAACTCCCAATGATAAAATGAGAAACTTAATGATAAAACCAAGAAGTAGACAACATAAAATTGATCTAATACTTCAGATTTATTCTGGGTCTTCTAGTATGCAGGATGTATATGTATTGGGAAGACCTGAGGGTGATGTGATCATAAATGATTATATAACCATGACGCTTCTATTCCTAAGGATTGATGAAACGGGTCTGGATTTTAGTGACTCCGCTCAGTAGAGAAGTAATCTGATCTTGGTCCAAATATTAGATTGTGATCTTAATGTGATTCAGATACAATGAGAAGATCAGATTTAGGGTCTTCATTTAATCAAGCATCTATGAGAGGTCCATAAGATCTAGATTTGAGATGTGATCTCAATATCTATGTCATTATACATGGAACAATACAATCACCCTTTCCTTATCTCCAAGTATCTGCGGAGAAAGCGAATTATCCTTGAAAGAGTTCAAGGATAGTTTCATTGTTGACATATGTATCCAAGCATTGACAAAATTTATAATTAAATGTGATGTAATTATCATAAATAATATAAATTTGATTCATATTATAAGGAGAGTTATCTTAGATAATTAAATGTGATTAATTTATCAAAGATGTAAATAATGTGAATGAGATTCATATTATTTGGGCACATGAGAATAGAGATCCAAGGTGATTAAATGTGATTTAATGATCATGGATATAAATAATGTGGATAGCACTATCCATATTAATCATATATGTTCTAAATGTGATTTATAATATATAAGAGAGAGATATATATGATTTATGAATTAGATGTTGATGTGAATTGGATTCACATTGTACAATTAATTGTAAATGTAATTTACATTTTATTGGTTGGTTAAATTAGATTCATAATTATCAATGGTTTTGTTTGCAATTATCACAAATAATTTGCAATAATTATTTTATGATTTTTTGTTGACAAAAGATTCCATAAATTAGAATTCAATGTAATGAGATTGCATTGGGAGATTCTTGGAGAGAGAAAATTTCTCCAAGATCTCATATGGGCATCCATGGCAATCTTTATGGAAGGACACTCTCTCCTTCCATTTAATGGAATGTATCTTGGAAGTCCTATTTCATTTATGACAATGAAGATTTAATTTAAACTAAATATGTTATGATTATTTACAACATATTTATTTTCTTTTAAATTAAATTAATTGTTGTTGTAAATTGTGCACCACAAAATATCAACCATTGATTCGAATTAAGGAGTGCACCTTCATCATCCAATTTAGTATAAAAGTAATGACAAAGCTAGCCTTTTCTTTTACACACATAACATTAAGAGACAACAACTCTCTCTCTCTCTCTCTCATTCTCTACACGCCATCTCTCTTCCTCTCTCTTGCGACCTATCCACCATGGAGCCTTAGAGAGAGTCCATCTCACCGTAGTGTCACCGTTATGTTGCCATATTGTTTACTCATGGATTTCTGTCTCCTTTGATGCTCCTCACTTGTGAAAAAGATTTCGAATCTCGTGTGACGAGATCAGGAGATTTACTGCTTGGATCATCAACATGGACTGCGAGAAGGACGTGTTTCATCAATGCACTCGCAAGTGTCTCCTATGTCAAATCGAACTTGAGACATGAGATCTCTTCATTTAGAGACTCGATCGCAGCCATGCTTCAAGAGGTAACCATAATACGTGTTTGTGGTTTAAATGAAATGATATGAGAAGCATTCTGTGATCATGTGATTTCATCGCATGAAAAGTTTTTGATTTCCGCTGCCTCGAGCAACTAGTGCGACTAGTCGCTCCTGATCACATAAGATGCGATCCTCACACTTCCGTGATGCACTTAAGAATATTACCATATTCTTCAAGTGGTATCCGAGCCTTAGGTTGGAGGTTTTTGATGTGTTCCATAAACTTAGGAAGACTTGGGTTCGTTAGTGTTTGCGAAAGTTTTTCCGCATTTCATTTTCGCATATCTGTTTAGTGAATATTTTCGGCCCTGTTTAAATTGTTTAAACACAAAAATAAAACTTAGGTTTTGTTCCCCATTAAATAAGGAAGTACTGGGATCTGAGTGTGCGTGATTTCGATTCTGTTTGCTCAAGTTATGATAATTTTAGTGAACATGTATTCATTGTTTCGGGGACTGCGAATCATGACATTATTAAGGGCATAATTGCTAATTTGAAATGCCTTGAAATGCGCAACCATTTAGATTAAGCTTTAAATCAGATTAGCAAACTTTGAGAACTTATTTTGCTTAATTTGGATTTAAATTGATTGAGATATGCTAATTTTAGTGAGGGTCACTGCTGAAAATTACTTTCCTAATCAAGAACGATTGTCATTTAATAAATTAGTGAAATTAAATGGTTTAATTTCCTGGAATAACTATGGATAAATATTTGTGAGATATTTGATGATAAGTATCTCTTTAAATGACATTGCCTTAACCAATAGTTGATTAGATATGATATAGATCACAAATTGGTTACATGATCTACACTTTCCAACAAACAAAGTTGCTAATATAGGACTGGGGATTTGTTTAGGAAATTTCTTTATAATATTAATAGAAATTATTTTTATTATTATTATATGGTATAACTTCAGTTGAAAAATCGATTATCATCTCAAGTACACAATGATCAATTTTGCATTATCCTTTCCTGAGGTAAATATGGTGTCTAGTCGGGGAGCGTTGGGGTAACAGGTTGCACCGTATACGGTCTGTCCTCCCGTCGATACTGATCATGACATCGGATAGGGACTCAATAATGCAGGAGAGATCACGTTATATTTTTCTAATTATTAAAATTCAAAATAATATGTATTTAAGATAATACCATATTTAAAGTGACAATAAAAGAATGTTTGTTGGATATTAATTAGATCATTAATTTACTATGATTAGATTGATTGGAAACCAATTTAAATTAAAACACTCAATTATGAATAGAGTTGTTATTTCTCTTAGAAGAATTATTCATAATGAATATGATTCATGATGATTAGTTAAAATTTGAACATGATATGGAGGATCACATAAGTGGCATTCATAGTCTCTCGTCAAGGCAAAGGGTTCCGTCACCAGGGACTGTATGTAGGAGACACCTGTTCGAAGTGACAGCTCCAGTATGCAAGCGCATCTGGATCAGGCACTTTCTTCTCAAAAGAGTAAGGTCGTGTGCGTAGAGACCCCAATATCAAGTCCTCATATTATTGGGGCGATATTGGATTGCACATAGCGAGTACTAATCATATTGACAGTTGGTTCAATTAACGACGGGTCAACATGACCTTAGAGGTGGTGGGCTGGAGTGTTAAAGATCGAATTGGGAATACAAGTTGGACTTGCAAGGTAAAATGTGTTCCCGCTTCTTTTTATCCGAGTTACAAGTTCTCATATTATTGGGATGTGATAAAGATAAGGAAGGAGATCCCAAATCTTGTTGAGATATAATGGTAAGTATATCTCTTACATTGAAAGTGATTAAGGGATGAACTTTCAGTGTTGACAAGGTAAGACAACTTTGATATAAAAATTCCTAAATCAAAGTAAAATACATTACATATATTTATGCAAATTTCATATTTCAGATAATCCTTCATTAAACCCACTCAATGTTATACTCAATAATAACCAATAAAATATCATGGATTGGACCCATGATCAAGATATTGTACTTGCAGTTGGACATGTAATGTATGTGGTTGCAATGTACAAGTTTCCTCATAAGAATGAGGAATGACAATTAAATAGGTAATAGGACTACAACCCTAGGGTTTGTATGTCTCTATAGTCTTGATCTCATAGAATGTACTTCAAAGTTACATGTCGATGATGATCACAATTGTCAATTAATCCTTATAAAATCTAAGAAGATGATCTGGCACACATATGTGCTCTCAACATTTAATCATGAATGACATGGTTCACTGCATCATGCAGAATGTTAGCTCTATAAGAGATGATGTACTCAAAAAGTTTGAGTACATAACTGAACCAAAGTCTTTAAGAGTCAAAATGTATGTAGATATAATGAGTGTCATCATTCTACTTTCTATGCTCAAGTCATTCATGAAGCTTCATAATGTTCATATTATATGAATTGAATAAAGCACATATAAATATTGAAATACTCTTACACTGAATCCTTTTTTGAGTTCAACATAAGAGATCCTTTGTCTTAGGCAGTGGTTGTTTATAGATGAAGGGAGCGCAGCGGAAGCACGGGTTTGACCCAAGTAAGAAGGAAAGTCAAAATGTTGCCTATATTTCTATGACTTCCATATAACATTTAAAGAGTTGGATGAATTCTAATACTGCTATAAGCTAATGTGTTGATAGTATGACTATCAAATCTATCTGGAATCCTTAGAGAAGGACTCAGATAGTGCATCAAAATAATCTACATCTACATATAATCATTGAAATTTACTTTCTTATTAGATAATATTAAAGTCTAATAATTGTATCTCAATCTTCTAATAATACTTGCAATTGGTTGCATATATTTTAGAAGACTGGAAAATTTGATCTTAAGGTTTAATAGTCATCCATGGATATCGATGCAATGGTTGCAACAATCTCTATTGGACAAATAAACTTCATAATTTCAGTGGGTGCCTTTAGTCTTAGAAAACATCTCTATGACCTGGATATTAAAATACACTTAGTTTATTTCTAAATGTTGGAAATAAACATGAATTCTAGAATAAACCTATCATAGAGAGTTATGATGGATATATTGCAGATAGTAATCTAACATCTAGTGGGCTCTACTAATAATGAATGGTTCATTAAGATTTCTATTACTAAAAGTTAAACCTTATAAGATCAATAGGAGGATGAAGATCATTTGACATTGATCTATCATCAAGCCTTGGACATTTGTCTGTTGATTTGATCAATAGACTAGTAAAAGATGAAACTTTAGAATGTCTAAAATTTCAAAAACTTACATACTTATGAGTATTGTATTCAAAGTAAAATGTCCAATACACCCTTCTTTGGTGATGGTGTTAGATGTCTAGGTATTCAAGATCTTCTACATATTGATGTATGTAGACTATCTGTATCATAATAAACATTGATGATATGTGATATCATTCAATGATTATTTGTGATAATATATTTCTTCCATTCACTTAGAAAGCTTTGAAATGTTCAAAGATTTAACAATTTTTGTTTAGAACCAAAGTTTGAAGGAAGATAAAATGAATTTGATCTAACCTAGGTAGCAAGTACCTATTACATGAATTCATGGAATACCTTATGAAGAAAGGAATATCATTCCTATCTCATTCCTCCTGATAAACCTAAACTCAAGAGAGTTGTAGGGAGATACAATTGATCATGTGTGACATGATTTGATCAATGATGAATTTTAACATAATTACCTCTTAGTTTCCAGGTATATATGTAGTAGAGACTACAATATATATCTTTAATATGGTTCTATGCATGCGAGCTGGAATCTAGCACAAGAGAGTGCTACTTCATTAGGAAAATAAAGGATAGTATTGGATACCTACTTCATGACCTTGAGATTCTTAAAGATTTCATCTCTAAGGATATGATTCTTAGAGGATGACTCTCTTGAGAATCAAGATAAAAATGAAGTAACGGAACTCAATTAATCTTGAGATGACAGTGAGGCTCCTGAAATCAGAAACTAAAAGGACAATTAAAGATGAAACACTAGTACTTCTTCAAATGAGTTTGAGGATGTATTCCATGTGTTAGTTAACTCTGACAATGATCGGACTTCATGTGATGAAGCTCTTGAGGATCATGACATGGAAAGATGGATGTTAGCAATAAAGTCTAAAGTAGACTTCATATACAAGTATTGTATATGGATCCTCGTGGATCCACCTATATGGGTAAGACCCAATAAGGTGTAAATGGATCTTCAAGAGAAAAAGGGAACCTGATGAGAAGGTAGAGACCTTCAAAGCACGGTTCGTAGCCATGAGCTACACACTGGAAGAGAAGACATTGCTTGCGATGAGACTTCCTCTTCAGTAACCATGCTGAAAGCCATCAGATTATTGCGAATTACTGATACCAACTTGACTTTTACATCTTCAAGATGAAAGTCGAGATGGCATTCCTCTTTGAATACCTCTTTGAGAATATTCACATGAAGTAGCCCTAGGGCTTCATGGTTGAGGAAAGTAAGGTGTGCAAGCTAAGGAAATCCATCTATGGACTCAAATAAGCTTCTTGTAGTTGGAACATAAGATTTGACAAAATTATAAATGTTATGATTTCAGATAAAATCTTGATGAACCATGTAAAGGTGGGAGTTCTATTGTGTTCATCGTGCTAAATGTAGATGATATCTTAATCATTTGGAATGATATAAGGATAATAATAAGTGTTTTATAATCTAGTTGTTTCATATCTTGAGATATGATCTCAAGGATACCTCTTAGATCTTAGTTCTGAAAGGTGTTCAGAAGCAAAGAAAAGAGGGTATTGGGATAGTCACATTTGTAGTACACCTCGGACATGTTCCATTTTCTGGAAAATTGCAAGAAAGGGCTTCCTTCCCTTAAGATATGGTACTGACCTATCTGAAGGGATAACACCTTAAAGAGTTGAGGAAGTGAGTGCTAAAATTGTTTGCCCTTGTACATCAGTTATGAGAAGCTAAGTGTATGCTAGATGTGTACAAAAGCCAGTTGTCTACCATGCAGCGGGAGTAGTAAATTGTTACTAATCCTACTATGGAGACAAAACACCTGATTGCAGTAATAACAATATCTTCAAAGATGACAAGACTTTAGAGATAGTGGTCTCTAAGTCTTATCTTCAAGAACTTAAGACTTTATAGATAGAGATCTAAAAGGTCTAATTGCAGATACTTAGGAGATAGACATCTCTAGGAATAAGGGTATTTTGATAAGGATTATGGAAATACTGGTTATAATAATTATTAAGGTATAGTTCCAAGAACACTATAACTGACAAAGTTGAGTATTTGTTGCATGAGATGCAACATTCGCATTGGATGTGAGCACTGTTACTAAAGGATATGTAAGTGTTGTAAAAGGACTTAGCATAGTCTCTCGGGAATAGAGTGACTGATCAGCTTACCTAGATATTTTTTCTAAATAGCCCGCGATTGTCACATGAGTGTGGGTTTAAAGATTATCCCATTAATGGCTCTTTGGGCTAGTAGGAGATTGTTGGGCATGCGAGCCCATGGCGAGCCATTATGCAATAAGTGTTATTGCAAATATCATTCCCTGATCTGAGATGAAGAATAATTAATTTTCATAATAGGTCCCTTAGTACAATTCGGGTTATGTACCATGGCCAACTTAATAATCATACAGCTGTTGATTCAATAATTGAATCATAGAGGCTGGTGCTTGGATGAATATCTAAAAATTTAGATTGAGGACTCATCGAGCATCATCTATGATTATTAAGAGATGATCTCCAGCCTAAGGAGGAGATGGCAATCCTATCTCTGAAGGCTGATATCTAACCGACCTTTTGATGCAGGTCCTCTACATATGAATAGAGATTCGGAGGTGTTAGATAAGTTAGGTCAAAGAATTGACTTAACGAGATCGAGATAACCAAAGTGCTATGTTGTATGTTGTCACGATATAGGCACGCATCCTCTGACCAGAGATAGATGAATTACTATATGTCCAAGTATGTATATTTGACAGACCAATAGGTTGATGACCTAATCAAGGTATGTACACCGGCACACTGGTGTGCATGCAAGGGCATATGAGAAATATAGTCTTTCAAAGGGATCATACAGGTTCATCTACTAAACCTGAAAACATGAGCTCACTCGTGAGAGATTGGGAAGAATCAAATTCCGTGCACGATCGTCTCGCTTAGGAAGCTTGACTGAATTTGTAGGTTTGATATATACTTTTGGAAAGTATATGATCAAGACCTAGGTATGATATATACTTTTGGAAAGTGTATGATCAATACCAACTCCCAATGATCAAATAAGAAATTTAATGATGAAATCATGAAGTAGACAGTATAAAATTGATCTAATACTTTGTGTTTATTCTGGGACTTCCAGTATGTAGGATGTTCAGGTATTAGGAATACCTAAGGGTGATGTGATCATAAATGATAGTATAAACATGATGCTTCCATTCCTAGGAGTGATGAAACGGGTCTGGATTTTAGTGACTCCTCTCAGTAGAGAAGTAATATGATCTTGATCCAAATATTAGATTATGATCTGAATGTGATTCAGATACAATGAGAAGATCTGATTTACAGTCTTGATTTAATCAAGCATCTATGAGAGGTCCACAAGATCTAGATTTGAGATGTGATATCAATGTCTATGTCACTATATGTGGAACAATACAATCACCATTTCCTTATCTCCAAGTATCTGCGGAGAAAGCAAATTATCCTTGAAAGAGTTCAAGGATAATTTCATTGTTGATATATGTATCCAAGCATTGACAAAATTTATAATTAAATGTGATGTAATTGTCATAAATAATATAAATTTGATTCATATTATAAGGAGAGTTATCTTAGATAATTAAATGTGATTTAATTATCAAAGATGTAAATAATGTGAATGAGATTCATATTATTTGGGCACATGAGAATAAAGATCCAAGGTGATTAAATGATTTTAATTATCATGGATATGAATAATGTGGATAGCACTGTCCATATTAATCATATGTGTTATAAATGTAGTTTATAATATATAAGAGAGGTATAATTGTAAATAGAATTTACGAATTAAATGTTGATGTGAATTGGATTCACATTGTACTATTAATTGTAAATGTAATTTAAATTTTATTGGGTGGTTGAATTATATTCATAATTTTCAATGGTTTTGTTTGCAATTATCACAAATAATTTGCAATAATTATTTGGTGATTTTTTGTTGACAAAAGATTCCATGAATTAGAATTCAATGTAATGAGATTACATTGGGAGATTCTTGGAGAGAGAAAATCTCTCCAATATCTCATATGGACGTCCATGGCAATCTTTATGGAAGGAGGCTCTCTCTCCTTCCATTAAATGGAATGTATCTTGGAAATCCTATTTCATTTATGACAATGACGATTTAATTGAAACTAAATGTGTTATGATTATTTACAACATATTTGTTTTCTTTTAAATTAAATTAATTATTGTTGCAAATTGTTTGCAACAAAATCTCAATCATTGACTTGAATTAAGGAGTGCATCTCCATCATCCACTTTAGTATAAAATAAAGGGTAGACCTAGCCTTTTCTTTTACACACACAACATTAAGAGACAACAACTCTCTCTTTCTCTCATTCTCTACACACCATCTCTCTTCCTCTCTCTTTTGGCCAGCCACCATGGAGCCTTAGAGAGAGTCAATCTCACCGCAGCATCGCCGTTATGCTGCCGGATTGTTTGCTCATGGATTTCCGTCTCCTTCGGTGCGCCTCACTCGTGAAGAAGATTTCAGATCTCGTGTGACGAGATCAAGAGATTTGCCAATTGTTTCATCAACATCGATTGCGAGAAGTACGTGCTTTATCAATGTGCTCGCAAGAATCTCCTCTGTTGGATTAGACTTGAGACAGGAGGTCTTTTCGTTTAGAGACACGATCGCAACCATGTTTCAAGAGGTAATCCTAATACTTGTTTGTGGTTTAGATGAAATGATCCGAGAAGCATTCTTAGATCATGTAGTTTCATCGCATGAAAACTTTTTAATTTCTGCTGCCTCGAGCAACTAGTGCGACTAGTCGCTCCCGATCGCATAAGATGTGATCCCCACGCTTCCGTGATGTGCCTAAGGATCTTACCATATCCTTCAGGAATTTATGTAAGATTCACTATAATCCATCTCAAGATGTCTAACATGATCATCTACTACAAAAATCTCCTTTGAAAAGGCCTCATAATGTAGTAAGGGAATTGAAGGGGTCGAGGCTTCTGTATTCAACAAGCAAGGTTGACCAGAAAGTGAAGGAGTTACCTTCTGTAAGCTAGGAGAATCTTCTTTCTCTTTCTGCTTTTGTTTCTACAATTTCTTTCTTTTCTTCTTAGATTCTGCTATCTTCCAACCTTTATAGTTTCTTTAGGCTGGTAATAGGAAAATTATGTAAGAAAAGGAGTTGTTATTTCTTTGCATAGAGCTCTTTGATCTGTTATTTCACTAATAATCATGATACCATTTCTTCTTATTTATCCAGATGGGTAGTCAATTTGTGCATCCGCTTCGAGCAATGGGAATTTTCCTTTATCCACCATGTGTGCAAATCTAATACCTCCAATTGATGTTTTCCACTTAATCCATGATCCTGCAAGTTTTGCTCTACCTGATCATGTTGTTCAACTTGTTGTTGTCGCTCATTCAATTGTTTTTTATCCTGAGTTATTTGTTTTTTCTTCTGATTTTTATGTTGTTGATCCTGATTTATTACTCTAAAGTCTCCTCCTTTGAGTTTTCAGTCTCCAAGGGATTTTTTGGTTGCCATTGTTTTTTTGGTTCTTCCTTCTCCATCTGCTTCCTACCATTTCTGCATTCCTCCACCATGTGCCCAATAGTAAACAAGAAGTACAAAACTTCAGAAACTTTTCATAAATGATGTTTTCCTTGAAGGTTTGAGATCCATTCTTAATCCACACATAGTGCACTCTTGGTGTAGAAAGATCGATCTCCACATACATTTTGACGTAACTCGACCTTAAGAACTCTTTCACCTCTTTGTCAACATAGATGTATTTTCCGATAAGTTTGGTGATGGATTTGATAATGCCAGAATTTTAAAGATGTATGTTCAAACAAGGCAAACCTACCAAAACTGTCGACAGAGTTGTTCTTAGATTGAGACGAAATAAAGGAGACCATCTAAGGGTGCTGGCCCAATCCTGTAGGTATTTAAAGTCCCCAGTGACATAACCTTTAACAAAATCTTATTTACACACAAAACAAATAAGGATATGCTTAGAGTCCAGGATCCCTAGGAAAATTTCCCCATGCGTTTCCCATTTGTTCTTCAAAAAATTCCCAAATGATACCAATTCTGCCCTAGATGTTTGGAACTCGGTCACCAAACAAGATATAAAAGGCCTTTAAAGTTAAGCCACCTCATCCTTAGAAATTTCAAGAATATTCTCCCCATTTATAAATTTTACATCCCTAATAGGAATCGTCTCCCCAAAAGTAGGAGAATTTCCACACATAAAAGAGGCAAAAATGGCCTTGGTATATCTTTATTTGCATCGACAACGATTTTCTTTGATTCTATTTTTTCCCATTTTTCGCTGCCTTTAAAAATAGAAAATCATCATTTAAAATGGACGATATTTCCTTTGAATGAGCCATCAACAACCAATTATCCCAGAATAGCCATCAAAAAGGTCCCACTTGAAGGGGATCTCAGACCACCTCTCATCCCCAGTATCCAAAAATAAAAAATCCAAAAGTGGATAGTAATAAAATGGGTCAAATGCACTTCTTTGTCTCATTTTTTTGAAATCTTTCAACCCTTTCTTCACCACGATCTTCCCTATAATTTCTACTTTCAAGTCTCATTGCCAAATTAGAATTTGTCATCTCCCTCATCAACAACAAAGATCTGTGTCTAGGTGCCATAATAGCCCACCATGCAATAACACCGACAAAATTTTGAGAATCCACCCAAAGATACAAAACCACGATAGAAAAGAGGATCTAATCCATCGTAAAGCACTTTAGAATCAATATAATTGTTAAAACTGAGTTGGAATTGAAGAAATCTATGATCTCCTCCAAGTTTCCTTTTTTCTAGAGCTTCTCTCTCCTATGGTTTATCATTGGGGGATTCGATACCTACTTTTTTTACAATCCCGGTAATTTTGGGCCTTTGGGTGCCCCCTTTCATTGATCAAAGAAAGATATTACAGTAACACTCATATGAGGTATGATGCCTCTTACATGACATAATCGACTCAAGATGGCCAACATGGCCTTCCAAACTCAAAGTCTATCTTGACATTCATATGAGGCATGTAGCCTCTTACATGACACAATCAACTCAAAGGCCAACATGGACCTCAAAACAAAATTCAATCACCTTATAAGTATTTTCTCAAGGCCTTCTTCTTAGATTTTCTATATTTGGGGTCCTTTTCTTCACATATTCAAAAAAAACTTTTTTAGCATGCAAAGTAAAATCAATGTACTTCGAAGAACTATTAACTTTATAGGGTCCACTAAGGGTTGCATCTGAATCCTTTTCTTCATTTCCATCCTCTTCTTCGTCAGCTGACATTCTTATTGATCTATCATCTTTCAGTAACTCAAGATCATTAGAAGGAATCACAGGGTCTTCAATGTTTACTTGACATTGAGGCATCAATAGATCATCAGGGGCATTAGTGTTCATCAAACACTGAGTCGTGAAATCCACAATGGCTTCTTCATGGTTCTTCTCCTGCATTTGCTGCAACGAATTTTGAGGATCAATATCCTCACTGGACATATATTTTTGCATCTTCTTTAACTTGAAAGGGATGGGAGAGATATTCCCATAATGATCAGCCCTCAACCCAGAATACTTAACACTATTAGAAGTTTTTTTAAACTTAAACCATACTTTCTTAATGTAATCATCAAAATGAAGTTGTTTCATGCTACATATCCCTTCTTCAAACTCTGGAATGGTTACTATAACCTCATCTCTTTTAATAAACTTTGACTCTTTTTCAATTTCCAAAGGATCCTTCTGCTTCTCGTCAATGATTTCTTCTTGTTTTTCAGCTAGAATAGGATCCTACTGTTGTTGTTACTTCAATGGATTATATGGAACAACCTTTCAAGATAGAAAACATTTTTTTTCAACATAGGTTTCTCCCCCTCTTTCTGTAGATGTTGTTGCTTGGGATTTTCGACATTTTCTTTTTGAATTTGCTTATGGAGTGGCTCCTCGATTTTTTTTTGCTTCCTTTTCTTTTTGTGTGTCACTTTTGTCCAACCTTCTTCATATTTCTCTTTATTAGGTTTGTAAATTTGGAAATGAGGGGGGGGAGTCACAAGCAGTTATTTCTTTATGCAATTGCTCCATTTTCGCCCCATCTTTAATCAGTGGAGCTCCATCTCTCCGAACAACCTCAACAGGAGGATAAATACCTCCATCAAAATTCACTTTCTCTTATCCGAGAACTGAAGTTGGTTCAACATTCTATCGTTATTCAAATTAGTAACTTCATCAAGAACCAGGGAAATAAAATTTTCATTCTTATGTTGTGGAAGCTTATAGGGAAGCATTACTTCTGCTTGCCTCAAATTCTGAGGCAGCAAGGTTTGTTGTGGTCTTTGTCTCTGATACTACTAATTAAATAATGATGCTTCTTGTCCAGAGCACTAAAGCAAGCCATCCCCTTCTTGCTTCTAATGATGGATCACTTGTTGCATTTCCAAGTGCCCCTGCGGTTGGGATAAATTATCCCCTCTTTAGGTTGATGAAAATTCAAGTTGTTGGCTTTCGTTTTGTTATTTATCCTCTTTCTGCTAATCTTCTTTTTATTTTTTTATTGGGTTTTTATCAATTTGCTCCTATGAGATATTGCAGTATCGGTTATAGCCCCCTTTTTGGAATATCAGTTCAGCCACCAACTTCTTTCACAATGATCACTTGTGTTCCCTCATGCTATTTGACCCCAATCCTCGTCCTAAACAACCATTAACTTTGGGGACAAAAGGGTTATTAATTAAAAACTGAAGGTTAAAAATATCTTATTCTTACCAATGTCTTCTTATTCCTCCATCCTCTCCATCTTACCCTTTCTCCGTGAAGGATACGAGCGAATCATTAAGCATGTCACAGAACCGTGAGGATCGCATCAAATACGATCGAGAGCGAGTAGTTGCACTAGTTGTTTGGTGCAACTGAATTCATAAAATTTTAATCGATGAAATCACATGATCCAAGAACACTTCTTGGATCGTTTCATCTAACAACATAGTAGATGAAGGATTACCTCTTGTAGTGTGGTTGTGATCGAGCCTCTAAGAGGAGAGACCTCCTTCCTCAAATCCAATCCATCGAAGGAGATGCTTACGAGAGTGAAAATGAGTCGCGTGCTTCTCGCAATCCAAGTCATTGATCCAAGTAATTGATCTCCTGATCTCGTCACATAAGATCAAACGTTTTCTTTACGAGCGAGACACACCAAAGAAGATGGAGCTCCGAAAGTTGTCGAAGAGGCAGCACAACGATGATGTAATGACGGTGGCGACCTTCTCTCTAGGGACAAGGTGGACGACCACTCAAGAGAGAGAGAGAAGGGTTTGCGTGAGAATGAGAGAGAGAGAGAGAGTCGTGTTTTTTCATTGTAGTCGCTTGAAGAGCATGTGGTGTCTCTTCTTATATAGGGTTTTGGGAGTTCATGGATCTCAATCCAAGGACAACACAAAATCAATGCATAAGATTGATTTGTGTTACTTTCAATGGCCATGATTCTATTGTAAAAACACAACAATATTTAATATAATTTAGATTAATGTATATTGGTAAATAAATATAAATTAATTCAAATTGAATTAATTAATAATGGAGATTGTCCTTATCCCAAAAAAATAGGGGACGGCCACCTAATCCCCTTAGGACTTGGTGGTCGTCCACCTCTTTGACTTGGGAGGGGTAATCTCCTTCCAATTCATGAGATTACATTATCGCATGAAATCTCCAAGCTTATCTCACAAAAATAATTCATAATTATCTTGTGAATAATCATGCCATTAGAAATATGTGAATCACATTCACAACCTAAAACAAAATGTAAATTATATTTTCAATTAATTATTCAATGTGAATCCAATTCACATAACAATTAATCAACAAATATAAATCATAACAATCTCTCTCTAATATATTATAATCACATTTATAATATATATGAATAATTGGATAGTGTTCTCTACATTATTCATATCCATTAAATCACATTTAATTATATTAGATTATCATTCTCATGCATTCAAACAATATGAATCAAATTTAAATTATTCATGATAATTGAATTACATTTAATTATCTATTTCTCAATGCTTAGATATAATTCAACAATGGAATTATTCTTGAACTCTTTCAAGAATAATGTGCTTTCTCTGCAGATACCTGGAGATAAAGACATGATGATTGTATGTTTCACGTATAGTGACTTGGATATTGAGATCACATCTAAAATTTAGATCCCATGGACTTCTCATAGATACTTGATTAAATCAAGGCCATGAATCTAATCTTCTCATTGCATATGAATCTCATTCAGATCAATGTTCAACACTTGGACCAAGATCAGATTACTTTTCTACTGAGAGGAGTCACTAAAATATAGACTTGTTTCATCATTCCCGTGGAATGGAAGCATCATGGTTATACAATCATTTATGATCACATCACCCTCAGGTATTCCTAATACATGTACATCTTGCATACTGGAAGACCTAGGATAAACCCGAAGATATAGATCAATTTTACAATGTCATCTTTAGGGTTTCATCATCAAGTTTCCCAATCTTGGTCATTGAGAGTCGATATCGATCATATGCTTTCCAATAGCATATATCATACATACAAATTCTTGTCATACTTCCAAAGCACGACGACCATGCTTGGAATTTGATTGGCCCCAATACCTCATGATTGAACTCGTGTCTTTCGATTTTTAAGTGAACCTGTATGATCCCTTTGAGAGATCGTATTACTCATATGCCCTCATATGCACACCAGCTCGTCGGTGTATAGACCTTGGTTAGGTCGTCAACCTATTAGTCTACCAAATGTACATACTTAGACATATAGTAACACATCTGTCTTTGGTCAGAGGATGTGTGCCTATATCGTGACAGTATACAACATATAACTTAGGTTATCTTGATCTCGTTAAGTCAACTCTTTGACTTAGCTAATCTGATACCTCAAAATCTCTATTCCCACGTAGAGGACTTGCATCAAGAGGTCGGTCATATATCAACCTAATGAGAATGGATTGTCATTTCCTACTCAGGCTGGAGATCATCTCTTAACAATCATTTGATGGTGCTTGATGAGTACTCAATCTAACTCCTTAGATATTCATCGAAGCATCAATCTCTACGAATAATTTTGTTGAATGAACAGTTTTATGATTATTAAGATGGCCATGGTACATTCCTAATTGTATAAAGGGATCTTATAGTACATCCATTTATTTAATCTCAAATAGGGAGTGAAAAAACCAATAACTTTTATTGATAAATCAGAAGTTACAATAACATTTATTATAGGAATGGTTTGCCTCGGGCTCACATGGCTAACACTCCTCCAACCATCCCTCCCCCCTCTAGGCCCACCTCTGTCGTCGCCCCTCCCCCTCTAGGTCGTATTCTACTGCCGCCCCTTCCCTTCCAGGCCCTCTACCATCATCACCCCTCCTCTTATCCACCGTTGTCCCTCACCCTCTAGGCCCTTTTCCTCTTCCGTAGTGCTCGCCCTCCAATCCCTCCTCCTCCTATGCGCCTCCCCCTCAAGGCCCTCCTCCACCACCCTCCCCCTTGAAACACTCATCCTCCTCTGCCGCCCTCTCCCTCAAGGCCCCATTCCTCCACTACCCCTCCCCAAGACCCTCCTACTCATTCTCTGTCAGTCCTCCTCTGTTGCCCCTTCCCCTCAAGGCCCTTATCTTTCACCATCCCTCCCCCTCCATGCCCAGTCCATATTCCAGAGCCTCCTTCATAGTCACTGACACCCCTCCTCCTCCTCATCGGCCTCTGCCCCTCCTCCTCGTCATCCCCTCCCATTCATGCCATTCCTTCTCCCCATCTTCCCCAGTCCTACCCTCCTCCCTTTCTCCGCCCCTGCCAGCCCCTCCTCCTCCTATGACCACCACTACCTCCCCAACCCTACCCCCTCCAGTCCCCTACCCCTTCCCCTCTGCTCTTTCAAGAGCACACATGACTGATCATGATGGAAAGACCCACACCTATAGGAGAGGGAGGCAAAGAGGATGCATGCATCATCATAGAGGATGTGGCTTGCTATACAGGAGGGGAAGATGGGGGTGGAGAGGGTGATGCATGACAGAGGGGAGGACCTGGGGCGGGGACGGGGGAGGTTCGGGGATAGGGGAAGAAGCTCAGGTCAGAGGGAGAAGCTTGTGCACTGATGGGAAGGAACATGGGCAAGGAGAGGATCTTGCGGTGGAGGGAGGAGCTTGGGGTAGAGGGAGAGGCACGAGGGAGGAGGGAGGAGCTCTGGCGTGGATGGGGAGGCATTGGGGCAGATAAAGGAGCTTTCTGTTGAGGGGGGGCTCGGGTGCGTACGAGATGGAGATGAAGGGGATGAGGGAGGGGTAAAGTTGGATGATTATACCCCTTTTGGCCAAAACATGGTTGGAGAAAGTCATGATCAAGTTCAACTTATTGATGGGTAAAGTAATAGAGGGGCACGAGTGATAGAACGACATGAGGTCGGGGACACAAGTGATATTCTTAAAATAGGAGGGGCATAAATGATATTATAATATCTCAGAATTATTTAAAAATATGTGAAGTTAAATGAATATTTTACAAATGTATATGAATGCGTAATGGAATGTTAACTTATGCAGACTATTTACAAGTGCATGAATGTTAATTTTGAGATATAAACATGTGAGTGAGTGTCACGACCCGTCCCGCTAAGCGGAACGTGCCGCGACAGAGATCTTTCTGCTTCTTTATCCTCAAGTACACATGTGGCAATCTCATCAAACATAAGTATTTCAAGTTTATATTTCAAAGAAGTGTCTTAAACAGGTTCTATCTATTACAACTCCTTACAAAAGAACAGACGGTACAAAAAAACACAACGAAAACCAAAAGCCACCTCCTCCTAGTGTATAAGTGGTCCTTTCCCCTGCTAGTCGTGATTCTACTGATCTGTACATAATATAATATAACGGGATGAGTCTAAATTCATTTATGAGCTTAGACCCAGTGAAAGGATCTCAAGTTTTTTACATATAGCTAATATCTGAAATATGAGCATCACGACAAAAGTTTATGCTGAATATTGTGAAATAGCTTGAAAGAGAATTTATGACAGAAATTACATATAAAATGTGCTAGTTTTGCAATCGAACGCTGAAATCACTTCTAAAGCAGATAAACTGAAACATAATCATCACTATCAAGCTGTTTGTACTAATCACCGCTGTGGCTAAGTTATCGGATCTTGAATGCTGAAACAAAGCTAAGTCATACGCGCAGACGGTCCCAAAGACCAAAAACACCCTGTATACAGCCCAAAGCCTATATGTATACAGAATGCGGACCCAAAGTCCTCTTGATACCATATCTAATGGTTTGCCATATCTAATGGCGGTTTCAGGGTCATATCTAATGACATCACCATATCTAATGGCTAGTTCATGATTTGTATAAAAGAGCTACTATGGTGCTTATCTTCTAATTCTGATTCTTTTCTTGTCACTAATAAACCGTACTCTTGCTAATTCAAGCTCACAACAGCTAAATCATGAACATAAAACAATCTTGACATAGCATGCATACTCTGACAACTAGAACTAATAAGAACTTGAAATCCGATTCATATTGCATAGTAACTGCATAAAACATATTTCTTATATAAAAAGCTTAAATCTAAGTAGTGAAACTTATGATTCGTGTTCCACAACGAACGAGATGCTTAAACAACGTGCTATCATGATAAAACACCAGCAACGACGTCTGAAATACGTTCTAAAGCTCTGATTTCTTATCAACAGTATAGTACTTGTAATTCATGCGTAAAAGCTTTAGAAAACATGATTTCATACTTGCTATTCAAAACCATGCATAAAAGCTAAAGACAAGTGCTTTAAAATAGCGCTTGAGAATCCCTCACCTGATCGATATCTAACTCGAGTCGAGATCGCCTCCTTTTGTGAATTCTCCCTCTATAGCCGTCCTAGATTTGAGTACTACGGCTCGATGCGGACAGAACTTCGTTACGGCTTTTAAAAACGCTCTCGATCATCGATAGGGCTCCTCTTGTGCTTCTCCCGCAACCTCGGCGGCCTTGCGGCTCTAAGGTGGAGAGATGGGCGTGGGATGAAGTGAGGAGGTGTATGGGGGGTCATGGATATTTATAGGCCCCCATCCCCTTTACATGTGTGACATTTGTCCACATATAAGCCTCTCTTCCATGTATGAAGACACATGGCAGGCACTTGCCATTCATACACCATGGCACAAGTCATAATCATGAGAAAACTTGCTGCCCAAGCAAGAGGCCATACAAGGACACATGTTAGTCTTGAGATGATGACACATGGTAATCTTGGGATTTGACACTTGTCCTAAATGTATGATGACACGTGTCCTATGATATCCTCTCCATGTGTCCTACTTTTGCTAATGACACTTAATTATCACTAATGACGGTTAATTAGCACTAATCATGCTTAGTTAGTCTTAATGAAGTGATTATGGGATAATGAGTATAAATCTATAACATAGTGGGCCCTATGCTAGTAGCGGCTTCTACTACTTATAAGGTACTACCAAAATTCCATATTACTAGATGTGGTTCTATGTTTTGATGTGCTACACAATCCAAAGATCTCTATAAAAGTCATAATTATTCAAGATGGTCTCTGATTTCTACAAAACAAGTTTCAATGAAATCGTTGCATCAAGACGAATCTATTGACTGTGTCAAACACTATCAATTCAATATTTCCTTGAAATAACACTTGATAACATTCAAAAGCATAGTGTACAAAACGTGTATTACAATTCTCCCCTACTTGCAATAAATTTCATCCTCGAAATTTAAGTACCTTTGCTAGCTTGAAAATAAGTGGGGATATTGAGATCTCATTTCTTCCTCTCGTTCCCACGTGGCTTCTTCTACTGCGTGAGTCCTCCATAAAACTTTAACTAAGGGAATCTTCTTTATACGAAGCTCTTGTACTTTATAATCTAGAATTTCTACAGGAACCTCCTCGTATGATAGATCTTCCTTCAACTGAATATCTTGGGGTTGTATCATATGGGTTGGATCGGGAATAAACTTCCGAAGTGTGGAGACATGAAAGACATCATGTATTCTTGCTAGTTCAGATGGAAGTCGAAGACGATAGGCCACACTTCCGATTCTCTCTGTGATCTCGTAAGGGCCAATGTATCTTGGACTTAGTTTCCCTTTCTTCCCAAATCTAATTAAGCCTTTACATGGAGAAACTTTCAGAAACACGTGGTCTCTCACTTGAAATTCTAAATCTCTCCTTCGCTTATCTGCATAACTTTTCTGTCTGCTTTGTGCTGCTTTCAAGCATCTCTTGATTTCCTCAACTTTTTCTATTGTGCTTTGGATTAATTCAGGTTGAACTAATTTCCTTTATCCAACTTCACTCCAACAGATAGTTGTTCTACAGGGTCTACCATATAAGGCTTCATAAGGTGCCATCCCAATACTAGCATGATAGTTGTTATTGTATGCAAACTCTATAAGTGAGATATGTTCATCCCAGCTTTCTTTAAAACTCAGTGCACAAGCTCTAAGCATGTCTTCTAAAGTATGGATAGTCCGTTCTGATTGGCCATCTGTTTGAGGATGAAAGGCCGTACTGAATGCTAACTTTGTTCCCATAGCTTTATGTAAGCTTGGCCAAAGTTTAGAAGTAGATCGTGGATCTCTATCAGAAACAATTGACACAGGAGCACCATGACGGCTAACTATCTCATTAACAAAGATCTTTCCCAAGCGGTCTAGACTGTATGTCATGTTAATGGCTAAGAAATGTACAGACTTAGTTAATCTGTCTACTATGACCCATATTGCATCGTGACCTTGACGGGTCCTCGGAAATCCTGTAACAAAATCCATAGTGACGTGTTCCCATTTCCATTCTGGTATTGGAATTGGCTGTAATGTCCCCGCTGGTCTCAAACGCTCCGGTTTAGTTTGTTGGCATATAAAACATCTAGAAACATATTCTGCAATCTCTCTCTTCATGCCAGACCACCAATAGTAGTTCTTAAGTGTCCTATACATCTTAGTACTTCCTGGATGCATAGTATACATGGAGTTATGTGCCTCTTCCAGAATCTCAGTCTTTATATCAGATTTCCTTGGAACACACAATCTTCCTTTAAAGAATAAGACCCCTTGACCATCTGTTGTATATCCGACTTCATCACCTCCCTTAATCTTCTCAATCATTCTAATGATTTCAGAATCATGGAATTGTGCCTCCTTAATTTTATCATATAATATGGGTCTTACTTGTAAGGATGCTAATAAGGCTCCAGAGCTATTTATGATTAACTTTACACGTAACACTTTCAACTGATAATATTCTCCTTTTAAGTGAGATAGCTGACCATTAGACTTTCTACTGAGAGCATCGGCTATGACATTGGCTTTCCCCGGGTGATCTTCTATAGAACAATCATAATCTTTGATTAGCTCTAACCATCTTCTTTACCTTAAATTCAACTCTTTCTGAGAGAAAATATATTTCAAACTCTTAAGATTCGACAAGTTTCTCCATATAGGTAGTGTCTCCAGATCTTTAAGGAAAACACTATAGCAGCTAACTCAAGGTCATGAGTTGGTTAATTTAACTCATGTTGTTTTAGCTGTCTAGAAGCATAAGCAATCACCTTATCATTCTGCATTAAGACGCATCCCAGCCCTTGTCTTGAGGCATCGCTATAGATTACATAATTACCTTTCCCTAATGGAAGGCTAAGTATAGGTGCTGAGGTGAGGCGACTCTTGAGTTCCTTAAAACTCTTCTCGCATTCTTCGTCCCAATTATACTTCACATTCTTCCTAGTTAATCTTGTCAATGGTGCGTCAATTCTAGAGAATTTTTCAACAAATCTTCGATAATACCCTGCTAATCCAAGGAAACTTCGGATTTCTGATGCATTTATCGGTCGTTCCCGTCTAAGAACCGCTTCTATCTTCGATGGATCTACTGTTATTCCTTCTCCAGATATGACATGGCCTAGAAATGCAACATTCTTCAACCAAAACTCACATTTATCAAACTTTGCATATAATCGGTGTTCTTTCAGAGTTTCAAGTACAATTCTCAAGTGTTCTCTATGTTCTTCCTCTGTTTTAGAATATACTAGAATATCATCAATAAATACGATCACGAACTTGTCCAGATATGGACGGAAAACCCTATTCATCAAGTCCATAAAAGCAGCTGGGGCATTTGTCAATCCAAAAGGCATTACTAGGAATTCATAATGCCCATATCGGGTTCGGAATGCAGTTTTAGGGACATCTTCTCCTCTAATCTTTAACTGATGATAGCCAGATCTCAAATCGATCTTGGAAAATACAGAGGCTCCTTGCAATTGGTCAAATAAATCATCTATTCTGGGTAGAGGATAGTTATTGCGAACAGTCACTCTGTTTAGTCTCCTGTAATCTATACAAAGTCTCATGGAACCATCTTTCTTCTTGACAAATAAAACAGGAGCACCCCAAGGGGACATACTGGATTGTATAAATCCCTTATCTGTCAACTCCTGCAATTGGATTTTGAGTTCTTTAAGCTCAGTTGGGGCCATTCTGTAAGGAGCTAAGGCAATTGGATTGGTACCCAGAATGAGATCAATAGTGAATTCAATTTCCCTATCAGGAGGAATTCCTGGTAATTCATTTAGAAACACTTCTGGAAACTCCTTCACCACAGAGATATTTTCTAAATTGTCTGCTTTTGCCTTAGTATTAAATACATAAGCAACATAAGAGGAATATCCCTTTCTTAATAACTTCTGGGCCAAGAGACAGGAGATGACATGGGTAGGATATATCCTTCTTTCTCCATAGAAAGTGAATTCGATTTCTAAAAGTAACATGCTTCTTATGACAGTCTAGAAGAGCATGATATGTACTCAAGAAATCCATTCCTATGATAGCATCAATTTCCCTTATCTCCATAGGAATCAGGTCTACCTCAATATAATTTTCTCCTATCTTTACCAAACAATTTCGGAAAACATTCATAATAATTTCTGGTTCTCCCTTAGGCAAAGAAACTGCTAAAGCATGCTTGAGAGTACTTGTTACTTTATCAGCATATATGGAGAATCTTTGTGATATAAAAGAATGACTTGCACCAGAATCAATAAGAGTATATGCACTTTTACTAAAAATAATAGTGGTACCTGATACTGACATCGTCTGCGGATATGACCTCCTCTAAGGTCATAGCAAAAGCTTTTCCCTCTCTCTGGTTTGATCTCTTCTGTGTATTGTTTTTATTTTGTTCCCTTGCAGGTGGAGGACGACGTACAACAATATCACGATTTTTATTTTGTGCTGGTCTTCCCATAACCCGGTGGCCATGGACCAGTACGGGGCAATTCTGACATATGTGGCCTATCTCGCCACATTGATAACACCCAGTGGTCCCCTTGCGGCAAGTTCCCGGATGATACTTTCCACAGTTTGTATGTTGTGGAAAAGAAAGAGTTCTGTTTTCAGAAGTCCCAACTGTATATCTATTTGTTTGATTCCCATGTACTCTAAGAGCTGACCTATTATCTTGCCTTGAATTCCCAGCTATTCTTGGTTCTTTATTCATGTTTCCTCTCCATAGGGGTCTATCTGCAAATCTTTTCTTTCCGTGATCATTGCACTTTCTTCTTTCTATCACCACTCGTTCAGCCCTACGAGCAGCCTCCACTAATTTTGCATAATCAGTATATCCCGTGGCCGATACCATTTCCTTTAAATCAATATGCATACCATCTTCTAGACGTCTACATTTTTCTTCCTCAGTTGCAACCAGAGAAGCAGTAAACTTTGAAAGTTTAGTAAATTTCTTCTCACATTCATCAAACAGATTGCTTCCCTGAGTAAGGAATAGGAATTCCCTACGTTTCTCTTCCTGATAAACCCGTGGGTAGTATTTTTCATTGAACTCTTTCTCAAATATCTCCCATGTAATGTGAGATGGGTTTGAATATTTCATTTTCACCGATGTCCACCAATCATCAGCACTATCTTTCAGAAGAAATATGGTATACTTCAACTTTTGTTCATCCGTACAGTCCACTAGAGCAAATATTTTCTCCATATTCTTGAACCATTCTCTGGCTTTCTTTGGATCAGTGTCTCCTACAAATGGTTCTCCTCCCAACTTCTTTACATGTTCAAATGGTAACTGGTGCTCGAATTCATGTCTTTTAACTGAGTGGGCAGCCATGCCTCCTAGTGTTTGAGCTATCAAGGTCAACGTGTCGTACACGTTGTTATTGTTATCATTCTCGTGACTAGGGCCTTGTGTGGTCATAGGTGGCTGCTCTGCTGCCATTGTTTCCTATAAAAATAAAACTTCAGTTAGATCCTTCATCAACAAAATCCTCCAACAATGATTCTAGACATCCTCAAGACTATAATATCAATAACTAAATTATCTTACAATAATTATAGGTCAACTCCTAATATAATTCTTCCTCAAGGTCCTAAAACCTTTGCTCTGATACCACAAGTTGTCATGACCCATCCCACTAAGCGGAACGTGCCGCGACAGAGATCTTTCTGCTTCTTTATCCTCAAGTACACATGTGGCAATCTCATCAAACATAAGTATTTCAAGTTTATATTTCAAAGGAGTGTCTTAAACAGGTTCTATCTATTACAACTCCTTACAAAAGAACAGGCAGTACAAAAAAAACACAACGAAAATCAAAAGCCACCTCCTCCTAGTGTATAAGCGGTCCTTTCCCCTGCTAGTCGTGATTCTGCTGATCTGTACATAATATAATATAACGGGATGAGTCTAAACCTATTTATGAGCTTAGACCCAGTGAAAGGATCTCTAGCTTTTTACATATAGCTAAAATCTGAAATATGAGCATCACGACAAAAGTTTATGCTGAATATTGTGAAATAGCTTGAAAGAGACTTTATGACAGAAATTACATATAAAACATGCTAGTTTTGCAATTGAACGCTGAAAACACTTCTAAAGCAGGTAAACTGAAACATAATCATCACTATCAAGCTGTTTGTACTAATCACCACTGTGGCTAAGTTATCGGATCATGAACGCTGAAACAAAGCTAAGTCATACGCGCAGACGGTCCCAAAGACCAAAAACACCCTGTATACGGTCCAAAGCCTATATGTATACAGAATGCGGACCCAAAGTCCTCTTGATACCATATCTAATGGTTTGCCATATCTAATGGCGGTTTCAGGGTCATATCTAATGACATCACCATTTCTAATGGCTAGTTCATGATTTGTATAAAAGAGCTACTGTGGTGCTTATCTTGTAATTCTGATTCTTTTCTTGTCACTAATAAACCGTACTCTTGCTAATTCAAGCTCATAACAACTAAATCATGAACATAAAATAATCTTGACATAGCATGTACACTCTGACAACTATAACTAATAAGAACTTGAAATCCAATTCATATTGCATAGTAACTGCATAAAACATATTTCTTATATAAAAAGCTTAAATCTAAGTAGTGAAACTTATGATTCATGTTCCACAAAGAATGAAATTCTTAAACAACGTGCTATCATGATAAAACACCTGCAACGACGTCTGAAATACGTTCTAAAGCCCTGATTTCGTATCAACAGTATAGTACTTGTAATTCATGCGTAAAAGCTTTAGAAAACACGATTTCATACTTGCTTTTCAAAACCATGCATAAAAGCTAAAGACTAGTGCTTTAAAATAGCGCTTGAGAATCCCTCACCTGATCGATATCTAACTCGAGTCGAGATCGCCTCCTTTTGTGAATTCTCCCTCTATTGCCGTCCAAGATTTGAGTACTACGGCTCGATGCGGACTAAACTTCGTTACGGCTTTTAAAAATGCTCTCGATCACCGACAAGGCTTCGCCGTGGCTCCTCTCGTGCTCCTCCTGCAACCTCGGCGGCCTTGCGGCTCTAAGGTGGAGAGATGGGCGTGGGATGAAGTGAGGAGGTGTATGGGGGGTCATGGATATTTATAGGCCCCCATCCCCTTTACATGCGTGACATTTGTCCACATATAAGCCTCTCTTCCATGTATGAAGACACATGGTAGGCACTTGCCATTCATACACCATGGCACATGTCATAATCATGAGAAAACTTGCTGCCCAAGCAATACGCCATACAAGGACACATGTTAGTCTTGAGATGATGTCACATGGTAATCTTGGGATTTGACACTTGTCCTAAATGTATGATGACACGTGTCCTATGATATCCTCTCCATGTGTCCTACTTTTGCTAATGACACTTAATTATCACTAATGACGGTTAATTAGCACTAATCATGCTTAATTAGTCTTAATGAAGTGATTATGGGCTAATGAGTATAAATCTATAACATAGTGGGCCCTATGCTAGTAGCGGCTTCTACTACTTATAAGGTACTACCAAAATTCCAGATTACTAGATGTGGTTCTATGTTTTGATGTGCTACACAATCCAAAGATCTCTTTAAAAGACATAATTATTCAAGATGGTCTCTGATTTTTACAAAACAAGTTTCAATGAAATCATTGCATCAAGACGAATCTATTGACTGTGTCAAACACAATCAATTCAATATTTCCTTGAAATAACACTTGATAACATTCAAAGCATAGTATACAAAACGCATATTACAATGAGCTTATTTTCTCGGGACGAAGCTATGCTTTTAGATAATTAGAGTGATGAATTGCGTGTTCATCAATGTTGCAACGAGGACATTGTGAATATAAGTGGGAGGGGTCTTAGCACCCCAACCCCAAATATAGTCCCACATCTAAAACTCACGATGTGTTGTTGTGGGCTATAAGTGGTGGAGATTGCGACTTTGACAATTTGGGATCACTACAACAAAATTGAACTAATGAAATATCAACTAATCATCGTTAATTTTTTTATTCAAAATTTAACGATGATTAATTAGAAGTTTGAACAATAGCAACGGATAAGCGTCGCTATGTGGACCGTTGCCAATGATATACAACATATATTATATTCAACGCGAATTTCGAGTGCGAAAAATCACTTCGCAATGATAATATCGTCATTATATATTTAACAACCGCCAATTTAGTGATGGATTTTGAAAAAATGTCACTATAGCTCAATTTTGTTGTAATGGATTAAGCATTTTTGGTGGTTGTCAATAGGTCCAATTGGGCTCGAACCCAACAAATTGGTCCGGGCTAGTTTTTCTTATTAACAGACTGTGGGCCTAAGCTTTGGATGTTAACATACCACTTTTCTGTATCATTTTCCTCGTTAACGGACCGGTGTTCTAAGCCCGGGATGTTACAAATGGTATTTAGAGTTGATTTCCCTCTAATAGTGGAAAGGGCTACTAGACAGGTAGATCCGTCCCTACAAAGATATATGAGTAAAATGTTGCCGTAGTGTGAAGCCGTCACGTCACTGTCACTGGGAATAAGTGACGGACCATGTCGCAGCAACGAGGACGCTACGAATGTTGGCTTGTTGGAATATAAAAGAAAGACATCAAAAAGAACTACAGAAAAAGATTACTGGGTATTTACTCACGAAGGCTTCTAACCGGTGTTTGATTATATGACGTGAGATGAGAATGGCTACAGCATCATATCGTGAATCAAACACATCACATGAGTTGGAGAATCATCATATACCGAAGCTCACGATGGGAAGTCCATAACGTCAATGGCACGAACCCATGCAGTTTATTTTATTATAACGATAGATGCATGTTACAGCATATGAACTAGACTTGGGCATCTTGGACATTGCACATTTATTTTGTTTTTGTTAACTATGTAGAAACCCAAGCTTTATTATTTACTGCCCATGCCTAACGTACTATACCTTGGGCGGAGCAGCTGGAGGATGTATTCCGGCACATTTCAAGATGCAAGTCTTGTAGTTAGTTTCACACACATCATTACCATCCGTGCAAGCTCTCCTCGCATCCACGCACGAAAGGACGCATTCCTCAAGTCCGTGTTCCGGCAGAGCAGCTCCTGAAGCCATCTGAGCAGACAGGATAGTCGAGCAAAGCACAAACATAGCTAACAGGAAGCCGCGAATAGCCATGGCAACTGGTGCAGTTATTGGAGCTAAGTACGCCAAATGTTGATGTGCGATATGTGCAACAAAGCCAAAGCTCCCATGCACTTATATACACAATCTAGGGCCTGTTTGGTTGCAGGGTTGGGCAGGGTTGGCCCAACCCTGGTTACTATTCACAAGGGTACTTCCTCCTCACAGATTACTATTCACCCATCCCAACCCAGCCCAACCCAACCCTGCCCAACCCAGTAACCAAACAGACCCATAGGGTATCCTAAAGTCTCCTTTGTTGTCGTAGACAGCAGTTAGTCATAGCCCTTAGTTGTAAGGCACTACTAATCATTATTAAGGAATAATGAGTTTTGAGAGAGGTCAATTGCATTACCCCTCGGACATGGTTTACTGTCTTTGAAGGGCTAGTTATGTAGCAGTTGGCTTTCGTCCCACAGTTTAATATCTCGGTTGTAGCAAATGCCTATTCTTTATTTAAAGGCCAAAGAATAGCTGCCACCTTTATGAGAGAGGAAGAGACCCATGGCAAATTTGCATCTTCAAGAGTTGGGGGGAGTACATGTTGATGAGATATCAGATACCAAGGCCTAACACAGTAGCCCACGCCTCTGAACGTACTGAAATATAGGAGGTACTTCATGTTGACGGAGAACAACGAATCACATCGAAGACATTATTGTCTGAACAATAACATGTTCAAGAGAAAAAACTCTCGTACTATATACATGTTTAGGTGAAGTTGGATTAATTATGATAGCCTTGTTTTTTTTCGTTTTTCTTCTTTCTGTTTGAGATAGCTATGAGTACATTTTAAATGCAGATTGTCGTAAACTCGCCTTTCTCCGGTGGGGGTGTACGTTTTATTTGTGAATAATAATCTTTTTGAAATATTTAGTGTCTACATTCGTTATCTAGTTGTAATGCTAGATCTCTTCAGATAATAAAAACATAGCTATCCAACTTGAAATTCATGTCAATCGATATATAACTCTTGCCTCCAAAAATTTCTACGCTTGGGGCATCAAAACAAAAATTTATTGCGGTAGGTTAGGCTTATGATGATTCCAAAGCATAAGTGAACTTCTCCTATTTCTTTTTAAAATCTTCCCTTCATGAACTATGCAAGTAATCTACTAGAAATTGACAGGGCAGGCGATTATGGTGGGTTTTTAGGTCGGGCCTTATGTCATTACAAAAACTATGAGCATGTATAAAATATACGATGTGATTCCTAATGTGTCCATTAGATGGTCATTTTCCTAATGGGCGTAAGGGACCTGTCAGGAATGCCATACCTCCTACGGTTGCTCGCACTTGTTTTGGATATGGTTTGGATATCTTAAAGCGTAAAGCAAATATGTGTGGTTTTTGCTAAAACACCCTATCCATCCTTTAAGAGAAGGCATACATTTTTACGAAGTAGCACATTGTGGGATGAGAAGAATTGAATGTCTTTTTACTGAGCTCTATATCTCTTTATATATGTAGTGCTTAGAGAAAATTAACAAATATTACCAAAATGGTAAAATGTTAAAGAGGAGGAATGTCATTCATTTTCTCAAGCATATAAATATCAATCTTCCTCTCAATCATATCAATCATCTTCTCAATCATATCCTCTAACTCTTCCCTCTCAAGCTGTAGCATATATTTCGATCATGCTCAGTTTGCTCAGTAACGTTAAAACTAGAGGCTTTGAATGAAGAAGACTTGGAAGAAGACAAGTTGTAGCAGAGAATAAGGTGCAAAGAAGTAGTTTGAGGAAGAAAGTGGTGTTACTTAGAAATGGTTCACTAGAGTAGAGGAAACTCATCGGAGCTTGTTTCTAATTATTGCCTCAAGAGCTGTTCTGATGGGGTAGCTTGAAGTTCTACAACAGAGCTTGGAGCTCACTGTTACGTGGCTAAATTACCACGAATCTCACTAGAGGTGAGAACCAGACTCATCGTTGCTCGATTGAGGTCATTCTTACATTGTTACCATAGACCTCGAATAGCTGGAGCTCTCCTCTGTCTCGAATGGCAGATAAGTCTGAAATGGGAAGATGGGGTTAGTTGTGATGGCGAGTGACGATGATTAGTTAGGCGTGGGTCATTGTGCAATGTTGTTGACCTCATGGGGGTGGCTGATAGTTTCGAGGATTGAAGAGGGGAGTAGTGGTGACTAAAGAAGAGAGGAGGGAGTGGGTATTTGCAAAATTGTGTGAGATTGAAGAGTTGACCATGTAGTCAACACTTAAATTTTGTGATTGGATGATGAGTGAAGAGGAGTAGGGGTTGCTAATATGGTTATGTGGGAGAGTGGAAACGAATGAGAGTATGCAAAGTGGCTTTGACTGGACAAATGAACCATGAACATACAAGACAATTTTAAAAAGATAAGAGATTAATTCAAATGCCAAAATTATAAACATGAAAAATTAGATCTCGATGTCATTAAGACATCAAAGTAAAATAAAATAATATATACAAGAAACTAATTTTTAAGGTATTTGAAAGTATTAAAATACAAAATTTAAAGAGTTTTGTATTTTTATCTTTAGTTTTTGATAGCAAACTACATGCAAAAAAAAGTAAAATAAAAAACTATAAATAAATTAAAATCTTGAATTATTATTTTTTGATTTTGAATAATCAAGAAAAAAGTGAATAAAAACAAGAAAAAAGTATGTATAAAATATACAAAATCACAACACTTCTTCTATGCTTTCTGGTTTTTTTTGTATTTTAATTTTTTATTTTATTAAAATAAAAAATAAAGAAAAAAAGTTAATTATGTACATGAAATAGTAAAACAAAGTTACCAAATATTTATAAAGAGCAATTAGGTCCCGTAACTGACATTTTGTAAACAAGCTCAGATTTTAAAGGGACAACTTTCATCAGATAAATAATTTTATAAATTAAATTTTGAAAGTGAGTTAGGTGAAAAATGAGTTCATAGGATTGGAAATTCAACTAAGAAGTTTGATTTTACAGCTTTTTCAAGTCAAGATATAAGAGCATTTATTCAATATGGAATTTATTTTATATTTTTGTATTTTACTATACATTTTGTGTACAAGTTAGAAGAATTGAGTTAAAAAGAGTTAGTATGAAAAAGTCAATAAAATCTAGGATTATTAAAAGAGAATATGTACATAATTTGATCTCTCTATTTTTGTGAATTTTATTTTGGATTATTTTTTTGACTTATTTACAAATAATATATTATTAGTCCATTTTTATTGCAAGATGTATTTTGTTAACTTACTGATTTTAGGGGCATTTTTTTGTGTTTTGTTCAAGGATTCAAGCTAAGATTAGATATTAAGATGAAGAATCACAATTCAACAATGCCGTAGAGGCTTGGTGAAAAGATCTAATAGTTTGATCCTCTAAAGTAACTGATAAATTCTGTAATAATCCCTTCTGAATTTGACTTTGAGTGAAGTGGCAATCAATCTCAACATTCTTTGTATGCTCAAGAAACATGGTATTGTTTGCAATGTATATGGCCACTCAATCGTCACATCTAACCTCCATCACAATGGTATCAATAATATGCAGGTTAGTTACAACTAATGTAATCCATACAAATTCACCAACAACATGGGTCATTGTCCTATACTCACTACACATACTAGAGAGAAATTAAAATCTATTGATGGTTCTCCATGTAATAAGTCACCTAACAAATATATAGAAACTGATAGTTCACTATTTTGTCAACTAAGCACCCCTTGGTAATAAGAATTAAAATATGCCACAAGGTTGGTAGAGGCATCTTGGTAAACAAAAGTCTCTTTCCGGGATCAATAGTACATAAACTGACGTAATGTCCCAACAACAAGAGACATATCTGGTCTAGTAATAATCAAAATATAACAACTTTCCAACATGACATCTATATCTTGTTGTCTCACCAACATCATTTGTCTCATACAAACATGCTTTGGGATTCACAAGAATCTAGGCAGACTTGGATCTTGACATCCCAACCTCCCGCATGAAGTCAGTAGTATACTTCCTCAGAGACATAATAACATCCCACTTATTACGAGCAAACTCTATCCCGGAAAGTATCTCGACGGCCCAAGGTCCGCGATGATGAACCTTTCCACATTTTCTTTAAAAACTAGGAATGGTATAAGGATGATATGGAAAATTCCAAACTCCTGAAGATCTCTAATTACTTTTAGAACCAAGAATAGGGGCTTTGCTTAAGGCTATATATAAAGTTCTTAAGCAAAAACACCTTTTTACACTCCCCTCAACCTTAAAGCTAGAGGGATGCTGCATGTAAATAACATCCTCCTACAAATCATATAGATAAAGACATTCTTCACATCAAGCTGATAAAAGGCCAATCTTTCTACATCACCACAGTCACACGAATCCTCATAGTATATAGGTGAGCCACATGAGAAAAAGTGTCAATGACATCAACCCCATATATCAAAGCCATTGACTACTAGTCTCTCTTTATACTTTGCCAAAAACCCATCATGGTTATACTTTACACTACAAATAACTCATATGGAGCCAACTACTAGTACCCTTTTGGTGGATTCACAAATTGCCATGAACCACGAGTAAGAGCACTCATCTCCTCTTCCATGTCCTAACATCACTTGGAATCATGAAGTATCTCAATTATGTGGAGGGAAGAACTGTAGTTGTTAGTGCTTGATCAAACTATTAGTTCTTTGTTTCTTATAGTAGTTTTAAAGATGACAAAGACACAAATATCGTAGTCGCTCTCATGTTTATTGTGATTGTAGAACTATAGAGTGTTTCAACATTAGAAACATTACGAAGTGAACTTTATCGATCGAGTTGAAAAATCTTCGAATTTTCTTTGAATTGTTAAAAAAGTTGTTGCATTATTTACATTGTATTTTGGCAAAGTTGTAATCTCATATGCATCTTCAAAAACTTTTCAAAATCAAGAATATGAAGAATTCAATAATTATTGATCACTTTTGTTCACTAATTGATTATCCTTGATAGACCATATGTTTACATTAATCAACCACCTAGGATCGACCAACTATTGTTTACGATCGATCATATTTTGAACATTGCATACTCAATGGTCATAAAATTATATTTTACCCTTTTGACGCGATCAATCAGATTGGATTGATCCATCATATCTTACAAATCTTCATTTATGTCTTAGGGATCAATTGGGTTTTACGGGTTTTAATTATGTGAGAAATCATCGAAGTGAATAACGTCGTTGTAATTCAAAAATGAATTCAATGAAAAATTTTCATTTTAAAGAGAAGAATGTGCTAATTATTAACCTAGTATAGCTCCCATGGTCAAACACAAGGAGGCAAGCATTTTTAAAAGGGTTATTAATTATGAAAATTTATAAATATTTTTAATTTTTTAATTTTGCAAAATTTTATATATTTTTAATTTTCAAAATTAATTTATGAGCGTACTATATACAAAAGTAAAAAGAATTTTTTGTATTTTCAAATATGTAAAAATGCTCAAAATAAAAAAATAAATTGTTTTTGTGTTTTTATCAATTTTTTACTATTTTTATTGATTTTATGATATTTTTATATTTTTATATTTTTTACTGATTTAAGAATGAAAATAATGTTTGAAGTAAATCTGGCTACTATTTTCTTGTATTTTTAAAATAGAATATAAAAGAAATAATCTGGAAATAAAATTTATACAAAAGAGTTTTTATTCAGTTTTCAAATAAGACAATATATATTGTGATTTTTTTATTATTTTATATGATTTTTATAAGTTTTTTGTATATTCAAAATTTTAAGATTTTCTAATCGATTTTTTGTTTGATTTTATATAGGAGACAAATTAAAATAAAATACTTGTTTGACTAAGATCCAGAAAACTTCTGATGATTGAATATGCTTTTATTGCTAATAATTTGTAATTTACTGTTGTTCATATCGGTGATGCACTTGTTCTTCTTGAAGATAACCATTACCTTAATCCCATTTATTTCTTCACAATTTTTATTTTTTCCTTGCTCTAATAATTGATCTTTTGGATCCTCCATCCTTTGTGGGTCTTCCGACAATAAAGGCTCTACTACTTTTGGACCGAACCCATAGGTAAAACACCAACGTGCTTCATCGAAACTTGAAGTCCCTAAAACAAAATCTCCATGAACCATAAGGTTCTCTTCAATTTCAAAGTCCTTTTGTTGTTTCTGATTAAAGAAAGAAGTTTAAAGAAGTATCTATAGTAGGACCCCCTACTGAATGTTGAAGATATTTTGGCTCTGATAAAATATTCCCTGTAGGTTGCCAAATCTTAAAATCACGTACCAAGTCTACATGTTTATTCTTCTTGTTCTTTGATTTACAATCTTCTATGTTATGCCCAATCACAAAATAAGAAGAACAAAATTTAGGATTTTTTCGGAAATGAACTTCTGCCTGAATTTCTGGGCACCGTTCTTAATCCATACAAAAACCACTGTGGGTTTGTATTATAAATTCCCATGTACGTTCTGACATAACTAGGCCTTAAAAAAATATTTTACCTCTTTGTCCACACAGATAAATCTTCCAATCACTTTGGCAATTGATTTAATAATTCTTGGATTTTGAAGATGAACATCCAGAGAAGCCCCATCCTAACAACTAGTTGGGTGGTTGTAAGATAAGGTCTGAAGTATGGTGACCATCAAAAGATGGTCACCCATTCTTGCCAAAACATAAAGCTCCTAGAAGCATAAACCACAACAAAATCTTATTCACAGGTGATACAAACCAAGATATGCTTAGCATCAAGGTCTCCAACATAAATTTCCCCTTTAGAAGCCAGCTTCTTTTTGAGGAAGTTAAAAAGCCACCAATTCAGCTCTGGAATTTTAAAAGCAGGCAACTAAACTCGAAGAAAAGGGTCTTTGAAGTTGAACAATTTCATCCTTTGTGATTTCAATGGTATATTCTCCATCCTTAAATGTTGCCTCTCTAATTTGAATTGGATTCCCAAAATTAGGAGGGGATCCTTTCAATAATGGTGCAAGAGAAGGCATAAGAACTGTCTCCTTTCTTTGAAAATTAACTTTTCTCACATATTTAACATCTCCAAAAAAGGGGATTTATCTAATGGAAAGTCAATCTACTCCTCAAGAGTCGTCATATATAAAATGAGGTCAATAACCACGTCCCTTGAAAGTAGGAAACAATTATCCCTCCTTGCTATTGTATCAAGAAAACAACTCACCTTCCTTCTTTGTAGAAAACCCTAACAAACAACCCCCAAAACCAGGAACCCCAACAAACTACTCCAGGAACCTTAACACTTTTACAGCACCCAACCAACCCTAACGCCTCCACAAACTCCAAGATGCTGCAAACTCAAAAAGTCCCAGGTGCATAAAGATCTCTAGCATCAGATCTACCACCAATTGTAGCATATCCAAACACAAAGTCCTAAATCAAGTACGCTATCACCACGAAAGTGCAACAACAAAGGTGCAGAATCGGCTCTTTTGAATAGATCCAGCTCAACAGAACCAAACCCAGATTCCAATCCAAATATCTCAGGTGCAAAGAATTCCACAGATCTCAAGAACAAAGAACAAAATCTATCCCAAAATCGGTTTAAATCTCATTCCACAACTCCCAAGATTCATAATAAATGCAAATCGATGATCTATCCCATAATAAGGCCAATAAAACTAATTTAGTATGAAAAATAAAAGGTGGAAAAAGAGCTGCAAGTCACCTAGAAATATCCCCTTTTTTTGGAGCTTTCTTAAGCTTTTGGGTTTTTCGTGTAGGGTTTTGAGATACTAGCATTTTTTAATCGTAATCCTGGTCATATGGGGCTAGGTACCCCTTTTTTATTAATAAAAAAAGATATTAAAATGATGTAATATGAGGTCAAGACCTTTTCATAAAAATGGCCAATATTTCCTTCGGAATAATGGCTAACATGGCCTCAGATAAAATAAAAATATTCACTAAGTTGATGACCTATGTAAACTTATTCCTTTGCTTTTCTAAATATTGGAGTCATCTCTTCATCGATCCCATTTCTATTGAGTATTTTTGTTGAATTCATTACCATATTCCTTGCAGCAATTTATATAAGGTTCATTATAATCCATCTCAGAATCTCTAACATAATCATTTACTATTGCAATATCCTTAGAAAAAGCCTCATAATTTACTAAAAGAAGTGAAGGTGTTGAGGTTTCTGTATTCAACAAGCAAGGTTCACTAGAAAGTGAAGGAGTTACCTTCTCTAAACTTCTTTTCTTTTTCTGCTTGTGTTTCTAGGATTCAGCTGTCTTCCAACCTTCATCATTTTTTTCAGATTGGTAGTAGGAAAATTCTGTAATAAAAGGAAATGGTACTTCTTCTCTTAGAGCTCATTCATCTGTTCTTTTAATAAAAATCATGACATCATTTCTTCTGCTTGATAGTCAATTCGTGTATCCACTTCAAGCATGGGCCTTTGTCTTTATCCATAATGTGTGCAAATTTATTATGTCCAATGATTGATGTTTTCCACTTAATCCGTGATCCTGCAAGTTTATCTCTACCTGATCATGTTGTTGAACTTGTTGTTGTTGCTCTCTCAATTGTTTTTTTTATCTTGAGTCATCTATTTTTGCTCCTAATTTTTTTGCTACTGATCCTGATTTATTTGTTGCTCTAAAGTCTCCTCCTTTGAATTTTCAATCTCCAAGGGAATTTTTTGTTGCCAATGTTTTTTGGTTCTTTGTTCTCCATCTACTTACTAGCATTTTGCATTCCTCCACCATGTGCCCAATAATAAATCTGGAAGTACAAAACCTGGGCAAGTTTTCATAAATGATTTTTTACTCGAAGGTTTGAGTTCCATTCTTAATCCACACATAGTCTACTCTTGGTGCAGAAAGATCAATCTCCACATACATTCTGATGCGGCTCGACCTTAAGAACTCTTTCACCTCTTTGTCAACATAGATGTATTTTTCAATAAGTTTGGCGATGGATTTGATAAGGCCAGGGTCTTGAATATGTACATTCAAACAAGGCGAACCTACTGAAACAGTCACTAGAGTTGTTCTGAGATTGGGACAAAATAAAGGAGACCATCTAAGGATGCTGACCTAATCCTGCAGGTATTTAAAGTCCCCAATGGCATAACCTTTAATAATGGTCTTGTTTACATCCAGAACGAATAAGAATATGCTTATAGTCCAGGATCCACAGGAAAATTCCCCATGCGTTTCCTATCCTATTTGATCTCTAAAAAATTTCCAAATGATACTAATTCCCCCTAGATGTTTGAAACTTGGCCACCGAACAAGATATAAAAGGCCTTTGAAGTTGAGGCACCTCATCCTCAGAAATTTCAATAATATGCTCCCCATTTATACAGTTTGCATCCCAAATAGGAACCATCTCCCCAAAAGTAGGAGGAGAATTTATTCCATGCATAAAAGAGGCAAAAACTGGCCTTGGTATTTCTTTATTTGCATCGGCAAAAATTTTATTTAATTAAGATTTTTCCCAATTCTCACTGCCTTTAAAAATTAAAAATCATCATTTTAAATCGATGGCATCTCCTTTGAATGAGACATCAACAACCAATTATTCCAATATAGCCCTATACAAAATCCCACGAAAGGAGATCTCACACCACCTCTCCTCCCCAAAATCAAAAAATAAAAAAAAATCCAAAAGTAGTCAGACATCATTGACAAGAATAATCAGAATAAAATGGATCAGAAGCCCTTCTTTCTCTCATTTTTTGAAACATTTTAGCCCTTTCTTCACCACGATCTTCCCAAGAATTTCCACTCTCTAGCCTCAATGCCAAATTAGAATTTGCCATCTTCCTCACCAACAACAAAGATCAATGTCTAGCTGCAAGAGGAACCCATCATGCGATAGCAATGATAAAAGTTTGCGAATCCAAACACAAATTCCGAAGATGCAAAACACAATAGAAAAGAGGATCTAATCCATTTGTAAAGTGTTTTAGAGTCAATATAATTGTTAAAAATGATGTAGAATTGGAGAAATCAACAATCTCCTACAAGTTGCCTATTTTTTCCAGAGCTTCTCTCTCCTAGGATTTAAGGGTTGGGGGTTTAGATGCCAGCTTTTTTGAACAAGCTTGGTAATTTTGGCAAACCCGGGTGTCCCCTCTCATTGATAAAAGAAATATATTACAATGATGCTCATATGAGGCATGATCCCTCTTACATGACATAATCAACTCAAGATGGGCCACATGTACTTCGAAAACTCAAGTCTATCTTGACGTTCATATGAGGCATGTAGCCTTTTACATGACCCAATCATCTCAATGGCCAGCATGGACCTCAAAACAAAATTTAATCACTTTCTATGTATTTTATCTGGGACTTCTTCTTAGCTTTTCTATATTTGAGTTCCTTTTCCACACATATTCAAAAAACCTTTTTTAGCATACAAAATAAATCAATGTACTTCAAGAACGCTCACTAAGGATTGCATCTGAATCCTCTTATTCACTTCATCCTCTTCTTCAACTGACATTCTTACCGCTTTATCATTTTTTCAGTAACTCAAGATCATTAGAAGGAATCACAGGAACTTCAATGTTCACTAGACATTGAGGCATTATGAATCGTCCAGGGCATCAATGTTCATTAAACACTGAGTCGTGAAATCCACATTGGCTTCTCCATGATTCTTCTCCTACATTTGCTGCAAAGAATTTTGAGGATCAATATCCTCACAAGATGATGAATCTATGATTCTCATTCTTTATTCTTTTATTTATGCTTTATCTTTTAGCGAATACATCTATAAATATATGTAAATACAATAACTTAACATTACACATTTTCTTGTCAATATTGCATAATTAACACATATTTTCCAAAAATAAAAGAATAAAGAAAAATAAAAAAAAGAAGGATGTAATTATGAAATAAGTACAAACTGACCCAAATTCAAAGAGAAGGTCAATAAATGACCTGATCGACGGGAAAGAAAGTAAGGGAAATATGGTCCTTGTATAGTCACTTGATATATATATATATAAGTATTTATATTTATTTATATTTTGTACATATTATATTTTAACATTTGTGCATACCTTTGATAATAAAATAAAAATAAAATAAAATTATAAAACACAAAATAAAATAAAAATAAAAATCCAAAATTCATTGTATAAGACACACATGCGTATATTGTACAGATCATCTATTTAATTAATATAACTATTTCTTCTATAAAAATCAAATAAAATTAATTTTATATTCCTCAAATTTTATGCAAATAAATAAAATGTAAAGTAAAACATATTTTTGTAAAAATAATAACATAAAATACATGTATATAATATATCGGTATGTTATACATGTGTATAATACACTATACTGTATATATGATGTCCTAACAATAATTAAAATTCATAAAAAATTGTTTGTAAAAGAATAAATATTTTCCATTTTATTCAATTTTTATTTAAAATTCATATGCTATTTTATGTTCATTATTCTTTCATTTTTAGATTGGAATTTTTCTATCGGTCCACCTCAGCTTGTTGACCTCAGTCAACCTTCTCCCCCAGTTGACCCGACCAGACAGACTCTTTGTCGAACCTGAATTTTTCAGAATTTTCCCGATCAGGTCCGACAACTCTTTACCTCGCTTTTTACGCTCGAATATTCGATTAGGATCCGTGATTCTCGTGGACCATTAGGCAAGGTCGGATCTACATAGGATTTCACTTGCCTCACAGATCTTTCTAGACCCTATGATCATCCTATAAATGCTTCGCCCTACCTCCCTCACTCTCTATCTCGTCCCTCGCACCTTCTTTCCTATACTCGCATCTCCAAAATAGTGACATGGTTTTAAAGGAATGTTTGGATGCTTTGATCAGTGCAGAATTAGATGTTGCTTATACCTCGTGGCCGAAGCTCTGCCGCGATCATCCTTTTCTTCTTCCCGCCATAGAATCAAGGCCATGACCTCACCTCCTCCTTTGCCATACTTCGCCGTTCGCCTTAATCTTCCTAGATAACCTCCATTTCCCTTTATTTTCACGCTTCACTTCGATTCAGATCATTTGCCAACCACAATATTCTTGGCTCCGACTACCACAGTCAGTGCTCCATGATCACTTCCATCCGCACCGATCTCCACCTATTCACGTCATTGTCCCTCTCCAATGATTTGAGACCCCTGAATCTCACTCAACAAAGCGATGTAAGGATAGGTTCCTCCCCTCGCTTCTGTCGGAACCAAAAGCCCCATTCCACCTCAATTCTCTCATATTTGAAAGAAATAACATGATCGGAGCAAAGCCTCCCAGTCTCTCGTTCCTTCATAAGTACCCACACACACAAGGAAGCGCGGTTTGAGCCTCATTCTAGGTGGCATAGTAGCTCCAAGGTGGAGCACCACTCTCAGCCATCTGACCATCAACTCCTTCATCAGAGCATCCTAGCTAACGTGGAGTGATTTCACAACAATGCCAAACCCTTTAGCGATTTCATCGAACTCAAGGATCTCTCTCCACATCCGGTTGAAGTTCACCTGAGATGAGTTCGTCTAGAACACTTCTACGTTGTTCGATATAGAGAGGGAGCTCCAAAAATAACCAAAGTCGTCCATTATTGCCCAACGTCCAATCGTCTTATCAAAGTTGTCCCACATCTGCGCCGCCCGACCAAGTAGCCTTGCAGACCGTTCTATTAGACCTGATGTATCAGATCTGGCTGCATACCTCCGACACATTCAGAACCGTTAGATCTTTTTGCAGGAGCACATCAGAGCCATCAAGACCCCACGCGCATGCCACGTGACTCGAGGGTATTTTGGATTTTCCCCTGCAATGTCATTTTATTCGATTCAGTATAATAAATAGAATGTGTAGTTAAGAACTTTTATAGTAAGACCCATGTAGTTTTTATATTTACTTTTTAGTTTAGTCAAGTTGAGTCCATATGCGCACCCACGTGATTTTCTGGGAAATTTACACTACAAATCCTTAACTTCTTATATGTTATGGAATAATTTTATAAGTTTTGAGAATTGCATTTATACCCCTGTATGCATGTTCCACGGTATATGCATGTACTTGCTTCGTTAATTGCATAGAGGTCTTCAAACATTTAATACTTCTTATTTGCTAGGAACTAGGACTTAAAATAATATCAATATGTTCCTTGTAAACTATTTTTAATTACACATCTTATATTTAGTGCAATAAATGGCTAATTAACTCCGAAATTACGCAAACATCGTAGGTGACTCCTTATTGCATGCTTTGCTTGTGTTAATTTTTGCAGTTAGTTTTTTTACATTTTTCTATTATTAAAAATTCAAAAAACCTTAAAAAGTCTTAGAAAAATTATAAGAATTCAAAATTATATATATAAAAATTTAAAAAATTAGAGTAGTTGTCTTTTATTATCCTTAAGCTCCATTATCATTTTTACTCAAAAATATTTTCATAAAAAAATTGTAAAACACTTGAAAACTTATAAATATTATATAAAATCATAGGAAAAAATCCAAAAATTGTGATTCTAGTCTTTATTTATAGATATTTGTTTATATGTCATCATAAAAAGAACTTTCATGAGTATTGAGAACTTTACCTATTTTTAGTTTACAAATTACTCCTGGTTGTTTACTGTTTCTCTATGTTATCACTGTTTGGATTTTAGAAAAATCACAAATACATTTGAAAAATATACAATAATTACCAAAAAACACTATAAAATAGGTAAACCCTTAAAATTATTTTATTACATTTTTCTATGCATTTTTGTTGCCTTGAAAAAAATTCAAAAAGAGTCTTTGTGTGTGTGCACTTGTTTGCTTATATTGTAAAATTAAAATTTTGAAAAATTAAAAACCAGTAAAGATAATAAAAATATTTTGAAATCGAATACTTAGATCTTAATTGCGCTACTTATGTTTGACGCTGGTATCTATACCGGGCTAATAATAGTAGCAAAACTGCTCGATTTAACTGTTCGATTCATTGGTGGTTTATTTTCTCATTGACCGATCGATTGATTAGGGTCACAATGACATTTTCTTAATTAATAATTTAACCATAATTGATCGGTCGTTCTTTAGAATGGCACTATTGACTGGGAGCATGACTAAGTAGTTAGATTTCACCTATTTTTTGTATGTTCTTGCTTCTCTCGTTTATAACCGCTTCTGACAATCTTTTGTTTTGCTTTTTGTGCGAGGTACCGCTTGGAGGATGATTCGGTCTACTTGAAGGGACCTACACCTGAGGAGGAGTAGAGGACCAGGAGGAGCAATTATATTAGATAGAATTCCTTAAGTTTTATTTATTTTTGCACAGATTCTTGTAATAACCTAGACTTGTGGAGCTCATGGACTTGAACATTATTCGGGATATGTTTTGCCGAGTGCCTGTGCACTCGGGGACGTCACCTATTTTTTCGCACTTTTCCAACTTTTATTTATATTTGTTTCTCGAGGATTTAGCCCCTAGACTTAGGTTTATTTTGGTTGAGCTCAAGAGAACTAAGGTCCAAATACACTAATAGAATATTTGTTCCTATAGATCACATTTTGAACTTAGTCAAATAAAATACGGAATTAATTGGATTAGAAACCACACTCTGTGAGAAGTCGCATACAACGCTAGCAAGACCTGTTGTGGCTAGCACCGAGCGAATTCCAAGACCAAACTAGGGTCTCTTTGGTTGATTAGTATCAGTTCTTCCTGTAATAGAAGCTATCACCTAGGGACGATTTCCTCACACATCATATAGATTAGTTTTAAGTCAACCTTTAAATTTATGAGTGGATCATTTTGCATGTAGACTTTTGGAGCAAGGTACACATTTCTTACTCTGCATGTATCATTGTATTTAATCACGCACCAGCTTTTACGCTTTTCTCCCCCAGTTTTATTGGACTTAAATAAAAAAGAAAATTGAAAGTTTTGTTAGACATTTTCTTATTCATAAAAATACCTAAAAAGATATAACCGAATAAAATCTAGGACTGCTAAAGCACACTTGAACTAAAACTAAACTTCACTCAATTTTTTTTGTTTTGGGGAGAGTAACCCCCTCCTTGTCTGATTTTATTATTGAGATTTAAGAGATACGCACACTAGGATAGAGTCACACCTGGACTTTCTTCAAACTACCGATTCTAAAAAACGATAGCTAATCTCCAATGGGATTTTCGAGTAGCCGATAAACGGTCCAAACTTCCTTAGCAGAATGGGTAGTTTAGAGGACCTTGTGTAAAGCTCCATCCTCAAGTAAAATCGGGTAGCCAGAAATGGTCCGTACTTACACCCATATTGGGTGGAAATAGGTGCAACTAGTCATAAGAATCCGTTCTAATCTCCAGGGATAATCGAACTCCTAACAACTCGCAAACCCATTCTGTAAGATTGGATTATCACCAAAAATAAAATCTGACAATATAAAAGACAAAATTCTCACGGTCATCACTATGTTATGTTGGTGAATTGGGGGTTTATTTTCTCATCCTGTTTTCATCCCAGATCTAATCCTCATAAATCCCCACATCACGATAATGGGTAGGAGGTCTCTTAGGCTACCTCTGACAGTACCATTTTCTAGCACTCTTGCCCATTCATCTAGGGTGACTTTAGAAATCTCAGACCAACTATCTGAACCCAAATCCACCCCTACCATGTTCCCCCTCGACTATCGTTCTTCCGCTCTTGAGGTACAACCATACATGCCAGCATATATATATATATATATATATATATATATATATATATATATATATATATATATACACACACATTCATTTGACAACACTTGAGCTAGGGTCCTTTGCCTTTGAAGAGACTGGTGAGATGGCCAATAGTGAAGGAAGAACCGACGAGCAGCCTCAAACGTCCTCATTTGTATTAAATCAAGCCACCATCAATAATACATTTCTATCTTCCCTAGAGACCATGCAACAACATATCTGAGACCATGGAGTATTCATGGTAGAAGTGAGGAGGGAACTCACACAGATGCAGGCCAGATGAGAGGAGCTAGACAGAAATGCTGCTGGTGGAGAAATACCAAGAGCTGAGGGTGGAGATCGACGCTAGGACAACACGTAGGATCCAGCCAGATCATCCCATACCATGAGACAATTGCACAACCCTGGTACAACTCTCACCCACCGATGGATTCAATTTCTAGTTGTCTTAGGCTATTTCGAACTCCGTCCCTAGACCATTCAGCTACTTCCCAAATTTCACGGGATATCCCCCGAAGAGCCCCATCTCCATCTACAGGAGTTCGAGATGATTTACAGTATTGTCCATGACAGACTGGTGGACGAGGACACAATCAAGCTGATAGACTTTCCATTCTCTTTGGTTGACAGAGCAGCCTACTAGCGGAAGCACTTGGGGAAGGTTATCACTACTTGGGAACAACTTCGGACTGACTACTTGAACAAGTACTATCCACTCGACCAGACCAACGTAGTCAGAGCCATGATCAGTAATTTCAACATGATCCCTAATGAATAGTTCCATGAAGCTTGGGATTACTTTAGAAAGTTCATCGACAGGTATCCCCACCATGAGATAAGCAACCCTAACCTCGTCTAGAGTTTCTTCTATGGGCTGATACTTGAGCTGCAGTGGCTAGTAAATGCCTTGTGTGGAGGTTCCTACTTCCCTAAGGATGAAGACCAAGTCTGGGCCATATATGAGGAGATGGACGAAAACTATATTGTAATGTCCCAGACTCAGGTTTATACTCAAAGGAAGCCTCTTCCGTAGCAATTTTCATACCAGATGATAGCATGCATTGAGGCCGGTCCTTCTACCTCTTCTATGATAGAAACATTAGCTCAATCTTCAGCTGCCTATATGGGTATCATCAACCAAGTTGGACCGAATAGAGATCATTTAGAAGAGGTGTGCTAGGGCCTTGACAAGCTCAACAAGATTGATATATTGGCCTAAACTCTTAGTGACCTGAAGACCCTAATCATGTGTCTCCAAGAGATACAGACGGCTTCTCAACCCCATTCCAAGTCACGGGTGATCCATGGAGTATCTCTTCTCATCCTTCCACCTCATATCGCCAGGTTCACCACATTCAGGAGGAACCGATTCAACCACTCCTGCATTACCAATTGTCATCACCACCTTCCTCACACACTCAGTTGGTGGTGTACCATCAAGATCATCCTGTGGTGTTCCTTCCACCGCTACTCCACGAGCATTAGGAGCCATTGATGGAAATCAGTGGGATCTGATACTCCTAGTATAAACCGCATCCCGGGATCCATCCTGACCATACTGGCTTCCGATAGTCTACTGGAGGTACTTCATCCTAGCAGCAGCCTCCGACACAGGCAGGGCAAGGCTACCAATCACATCTGCGCCAGTACTCCCAACAACAATAACACGGTCATCGTCCCCAGTATTAGGGCCAACAATGGAGGCAACTATAGCCTTTGCAACAATTCTCCCAGCCTCCTCACTCATATCAGCAACAACATATGCCTCATTTCCAACTATTCAACCCGTCCGGTTCTCATACTCACTCATATGAGAACCCAACTTTTGATTATCTTGTATGTATGCTTTCTGATCAGCAAGCCACTTTCTGGCAAGACATGGATGAGTTCCGACAAGAGATGAGAGAAATAATTAAGGGCAAAGCTACCATACCTGCTCAGATTAAACCTAACCCGAACAATATGAAGAGAAAGACTGAGCAGGTACAACCGACAGAGACCGCCTCTCCTAGTGTTCATACAGTTTTTTTGTCCTCTCCTTTACCTGAGGATCCCTATGAAAAAATACAAAAAATGGGAAACCTTAAAAAATCAAAATTATGAATGAACGACAGATTTCTGTATCACCTGTGAGTCCATCTGTTGTGCTCGATGATTTATGCATGGATTCTAGTCTTATGAATGTCCAGGAACCTACTCCTGACCCTCGTCTTTCTGATGAGGGTCCCTCTATCCCCTTTCCTCAAACACTTCTCTTAGATAAGGGCCCTAAAATAGAAAATACCAAAAAGAGACAACAGTTAGAGTTCAGCGAATAGGACAAACATATTTCATATGCAGATGACTCTTTAGGAGGCACTTGAGCACATCCCTCTATTCAAGAAAAATCGTAGAGACAAGACCACCACTTGTAGGAAGAAGAGGACTCATAATGCAGAAATCCATGTGCTCACCCATGCCACCTACTTCGCCATCTAGAACCGATTGCCAGCCATGAGACCCAATGAAGGATCTCCTTATGTCAGATGCCATATTCATGAGAAACGTTTCGATTAGACTCTATTAGATAGCAGGTCCTTGATTAACCTCCTCCTAGATATCTTACTTGACCGTTTCGAGTTTGGCCCTCTTAAAGAGAGAAGGATAGTCCTTCAGTTTGTGGATCGATCTGTTAAGAGACCGAAGGGGTTATTAAAGGATGTTGTCGTCATAATTCGAAACCTAAAATTCCCCGTGGACTTCATTGTGTTCTACGTGGAGATCCCTGAATCTGTAACCAATACCCCTATCATTTTAGGATTACCATTCTTGGCCACAACTAAGACAATATGCCATCATGATAGCAGGAAGGTATACTTTCACGTTGAGGGTGAGAGTATAAAAATAGAGATGATTGAAGAAATCAGAGCTAGAGATAATCTTGCTTCGAGCAGAGTAGATGATAGATTGAGAGCTAGACATCCACCAAGAGTATGATTTCGTGATTACAGATGATGAAGTCGTTTGGAAAGATCTGATTTCACGAGCTCTTATCATACCCTTAGAGATTGCAGAGCCATATACGATAGTTGATGAGAGTTTGGAGAGAACACTCATGGCACAAGACACTTTAGAGGTCGACGATTGTGATTTGGATAGTAAAGTAGATTACGTTTCTTGTGATTCCGATCCCTCTGATACAGATACCAACTTCGATTGGCAGGACTTTGATGAGTATTTACCATGCCCGATGACCATAGAGCCCACAACTAGGGTGGAGATCGAGCCAGTACAGTTGATAGACTCCCTAGTCGAGCCATCTTTGTTACATTTACAGATTCAACGAGAGTTCTCCCATGCAGATGTTGTAGCTTTCACGCAGACTTTTCAGAGGTCGGATCTGCCAACTCCCATTTGTTTTGAATTGAAGACCTTGCCACATAGTATGAAGTACAGATTCCTTGCAGGTGAGCTAGAAATGTTCTCATTCATTATCTCAACAGATTTGACTAAAGACCAAGAATCTCGTTTGATGGAGGTTCTTAAGAGAAACCGCAAGGCAATCGGATGGAGTGTAGCTGATCTCTAGGGGATATGTCCGACCCCATGCTCTCAGCACATATATATTGAACATGATGCTAAGCCATCGCATGAGTTCCAACGGAGGCAGAGCTCCAATCTTCGAGATGCAACCATGAAAGAAATATCTAAGTAGTGGAGCGTTGATTTTATCTACCCCATCTCCGACTCCAAATGGGTTAGTCCTTGATGACTGAAAAATAAATCACTCGCTATCAGGCTAAAGTAAAAATCAATCCACGTTTGTTGTGACCCGAATAATGAGGCTCAGTTAATCAAGAAAAGTCAGATCACCAAATAAGAGTAATCAGAAAGGAAATCTGAATAGCAGTCTCATTATTTATTTAACCTCGTATAGCGGCTAGGGTCGAACTCAAGGAGCACGAATAGGCCAAGTGGCCTACGAAGTAGTCGAAAAATGAAATAAAAAGGTAAACTATTTTTAGGTGGTTTTTATGGGTTTTTAAAACTTTTTTTATTTTTAATTATAAAGGAATAAGGGAAAAGGGGTAAAAGCACACAAACCACAATTTATTAAACACTCCAAAACAAATCAGAAAATTCAAATAAATTTGTTTTTGTGTTTTATAGGTTTTAAGTGTTTTTGATAATTTTCTCAAGATTTTATGATTTTTTTGTTGATTTTATAAAAATGGAAAAAGGTTAAAAAAATCAGAATCAATGTGCAGCAAGATTTGAAAGAAAGGCTAATTAAAAATATATAATTAGCCTCTAAAAATCTAAAGACAAATTTTATGAACACTGGAAATAAAAACTAAGTTATAGAAATCAAAATTGCATTTTTTTGTATTTTGTAGAATTTTTAAGAATTTTTATAAGATTTTTAGGGTTTTGAGATTTTTAGGTGTTTTATAAATCCAAAATCAACCAAAATTGGACTGAAGCTAAAAAACACTAAAAGAAACAGTAAGTATTTTTTTAGAATTTTTAAAAGGTTTTTTATTTTTAATTGATTTTTCAATTCAAACAGTAATAAAAATACGTGTTTTTGAATTTTAAAAAATACCAAACAACTCAAAAATGTCCCAAAAATTTAGTGAAATTTTTACACAGTGGCAGGAGCCACGTATCCAAATTTCACTTGATTTGGAATTAATTTGATATTTTATTCAACCAATACAAAAGCCACAGCACATAGAGACCAAAATGCAAAGAAACAAAGTTCTAGGGGCTCAACAGAAACACGTGCTAGAAGTATAGGGGCTAAACCACAAAATTCACACAAAATTTGCACATGTTCCAATTCCAGTACGCACGGGGGTATATATGCAAATAATAAAACTAAAGATTCATTCCAGAATAGTCAGAAAATCCAAGCCTAAACATGCAATTTGCCCACAAAATCACATGTCGATGCACGCGTCTCCACAAAGTAGGGACTAAAATGCAAATATAAGACACCTACAAGTCCAGATATGCAAATTATCCAAGTGTGCAAGTTTATTTAATAGACTAAATAGAAACTAAAATAAAATGTAGGGGATCGGGCGCAAGTTACCCAACCAAAGCACGTGCAGGGCAAGTGAAGGCCAGGTGCCGGGCGGTGACTGGCGGATGGTGGGCGGCTGTGATGGCGCCTCCTGGAAGATCCAACTATGCTGACACGATGCCGAACATGGGTGCACATGCCCGTTAGATCTGGTATCCAACGGCCTGACAAGAGCAGGGCACGGACGACTCGGATGATATCTGGAGGCGAGGCACGATCCGACGACAGAGAGATAGGCTGGAAGAACTCCTCCTGAGTGAGCTTCTCTGGCGTGCTGGGAGGGATCCGAGCGTCCGAATGAAGATCGGAGAGGGGGGTTCTCCTCGCAATGACGATCCGCGTCGGGTGGTGGCGTCCGATGGAGTCCCAACAGTTCGATCCTCCGGCGATGGATGAGGGAGCTGGGCAACTCCGACGAAGGATGGAAGACGCCACCAAGGGGGGTTTCCTGTGCTTATTAACCTGCAAGATAAAACTTGTGCTCGGAGGAAGACTTCGGCAAGGGTTATTTGCGAAATGACAAAGGGAAGCGGCGTGGATAGGCGAAGGGAGGTTCCGACGGAGGCGGCGGAAGGAACCATACCCGATCTTGGCTTGGATAGCCAAGATTGAGGTGATCAGATCGTGGAAGGAAGGTGACGATGGGTCGAGGGATCTATCTATACGGATGAGATGAAACGATGGGGCTCCGGCCACTGGGGCGGAGCTGGCAGAGCTAAGTGGAAAAGATCGAATCTAAATGATGAATTGAAATCTAAGGGAAGTACCTGATTGTTGGAGTCAACTGTGGGGGAGATGCTAGATCTCCAGCGGTCTTCTCCTCGATGGAGCGCCGCCTCCAGAGGTTCGGGCTACGCCGGCGGCGGAGCTCGACGACGATGGTCACCGGACCTAGGGCAAACGCCTCCAAATCCTCACTGCAACACTCTCGATCACTCGTTGTCACTCAAGGATGAAGGTGGAGGTCCTGGGAGTCAAAGACAGGAGCAAAGGTACGTCGAATGGCGGAAGGAGGCGATGCTATATAGTGCAGGGGTCTGAGAAAGAAGACGATCGAGTGCGCAATTCGATGCTCGGATTCCTAAGAAAAATGGCGGGCGTGAATCTCGGATGAAAACTACAATCGGAGCCCAGGGTTTGAGTGAATGGCGGTTGGATCGATCCGAGAAAATTTGGAGAAATCGGGTAGGAATCGGATCCGGGTGCAAAGTGGTCCGGGGGGAGAGTTGACCGGGGGTCAACAATCCCCCGTGGACCAATGAGATTATTCCTTTTATTAATTGTTTGTAAATTCATTTTCAAATAGTAAATGATTTTATTTCGAAAAGTTTTCAACATGAAAAATGTTTATTATTTTTCAAAGTATTTTTTTGTGATTTTTATTTATTTTTTTGAAAAATAAATTAATGTATGTACATAGGATATAAAATATATAGATAAAATATCTGGGTAAATTTTTTATTTTTATTTTTATTTGTTTATTTTTTTACAATCATCCCTATTTTATATTTTATTTATTTTCAACATAAAATTTGGGATATTAAATAATTTTTATTTAATTTTTATTATGTATTTACAAGAGTAAAATAAATATATATAGGTACATATATACATGGCATATCCAAGGGGAAGAGAGAATTTATTTTTGTTTTATTTTTGTTTTTCTTATTTTTATTTTATTTTTATAAATAAATACATATTATGAGGGACACATAAATATTTTTATTTGATGAAAATAATAATATATACATAAAAGGGGGAATATGTGCAAGGTTGATTCACCCTATCTCTTTCTTCTTATTTTATTTTGCGGTCAGGCCCATGTTGAGCCCTCCCTTTGGTTCATGTCACTCAATATTTATTCTAAACATTTCCCTCTTTTCTTTATTTCTTTATTCCTTTATTTTTACACAAAAACATGCTAATTATTACAATTTACAGAATGCATGCATTTTGACAAATTATTGTATTACAAACACTTACATGGTATTTTACCAAGGTTTCTAGCTAAAATAAAGGAATAAAGAGTGATGAATGGTGATTCATCAGTCCTTTACATGCGGTACCCAAGAAGACGGGTATCACTATAGTTGTGAATGAGTCTAGAGAGGAGATATCTACTCATCTACCCACTTATTGGAGGGTCTGTGTAGACTACAGACGATTGAATCAAGCCATGAAGAAGGATCATTTGACGCTATCATTTATTTATCAGATTATCGAGAGGTAAGCTTGGAAGAGTCACTACTGTTTTCTTGATGGGTACTCAGGATACAATTAGGTAGCCACAGTGCTAGAATATTAGGAGAAAATGAAGTTCGCATGTCCGTTTGGAATGTATGCTTTTAGACGGATGGCCTTTGATTTGCCCCGACTGCATTCCAAAGGTGCTAGCTTTCCATCTTCTTGGACATGGTGGGTGAATGTTTAGAGGTATTCATGGATGACTTTTTAATCTATGGTGATGGATTTAATGCATGTATTGTTTGTCTAGATCGAGTACTTCAGTTTTGTATCAAGGTCCACCTTGTTTTATCATGGGAAAAGAGTCATTTCATGATGACTCAAGGGACGGTCCTTGGTCACATCATCTCCAACATGCGCATGGCGGTTAATCCAGCAAAGGTGAATATCATCAAGAAGATCAATCCACCATCTAATTTGAGATAGTTGTGGTCTTTTCTGGGACATGTCAGTTTCTACCAATAGTTCATATAGGACTTCAGCTGAATTGCTCGATCGCTTACCGATATGTTGATAAAAGACACCGAGTTACTTGTCGATGATAGGTGTCTTTCATCATTTGAGACTCTGAAGTGATTTGTTGTGCAAGCTCCCTGCCCTTCAACCACCCGATTGGTCTCTCCCCTTCGAGATCATGACAGATGCTTTGGATTTTGTTGTAGGGTTGTGCTTGGACAAAGGAGGGATAACTTACCGTTTTCCATTCACTATACTAGCCGAACTTTGGATGCCGCTTAACAGAATTACACTATGACTGCGAAGGAGATGCTAGCCGTAGTTTTTTCTTTGCATAAGTTTCGATCTTATATTCTTAGATCTAGATTGACTATCTATACCGATCACATCGCCAGCCGATACCTCATGGCAAAGAAGGATGCCAAAGCTAGATTGACCAGATGGATCCTTCTACTCCAACAGTTTGATATAAAGATAAAGGATAAACATGGAGTCAAGAATGTGATGATGGATCACCTCTCCCAATTATAGCATCTTGAGGATTCTTATCAGACCACACCTATACTGAGACATTTCCAGATGAGGTGATTCTTGTTGTCACTTCTCCCCCATGGTATGTTGACATTGTAAACTATCTTGTTGCCAAGAAAGTTGGCACGTGCAGTGACTCGAGACCTTCCTTGCGAAGTACAAGTCCTACCATTGGGAGGATCCCACCCTTTACCACAAAGGAGGGATAGCGTTTGGAAATGGTGCATTCCTCAAGAGGAGCAGCATAGCGTCATCGCCTATTGCCACAAGCTTGATGCAGGAGGACATCATTTTGGGAGACAGACATCACAAAAAGTTCTCCAATCCGACATTTGGTGGTCTACCCTCTTCAAGGATTCAGATGAATTCGTGAAGAAGTGCCCTGATTGTCAGAGGATGGGCACTTGTGGACAGAAAAATATGATGATGATGCAGGACATTTACTTATGTGAGGTTTTTGACGCATGTGGCATCAATTTCATGGGCCTATTCCCTGAGAGTTAGGGATTTGAGTACATTCTGTTAGCTGTAGACTATGTGAGTCGTTGGTTGAGGCCATCCCTGCCCGATCTGCCGATGCAAAGACAGTTTGCAAAATTTTGAGGAAGAATATCATTTCATGGTTCGAGGTACCTAGAGTCTTGATTTCTAACGGGGGGACTAATTTTATCAATGACAAGGTAAGGACCCTTGCTAACGAGTTCAACATTGGCCATAGAGTTGCCATGCCATATCACCCAGAAACTAATGGTCTTTTTGAGGTTTCAAATAGGGAGATTAAGACCAATTTGTAGAAGGTTGTCCGTCTATACCAAAGGGATTGGTCACGACTTTTGAACTTGGCCTTGTAGTCCTATAGGACTTCCTTCAAAATCCCTTTGGGAAGATCTCCACTCAGACTCGTTTATGGCAAACCATGCCACTTATTAGCTGAGATCAAGCACAAGTCACTTTGGGTAGTTACTAAGCTATTATTGGATACTATGAGTATTGGAGAACAGAAGAGAGCAGAATTGACAACCCTCAAGGAGTTAAGAGACAAAACCTTCTCAAGTAGCTTACAATATAAGGATAAAAGTGAAGATAGGGCATGATTCTCATATTAGCCATAAGCAGTTTGAGCTGAACAAGAAAGTATGGTATTTTGATTCTAGACTAAGATTGTTTCCAGGGAAATTACAGAGTAAATGGAAGGTACCTTACATGGTCAGAAAGATGCACGACAACGGAGGCATTGATATATCTGTGTTGTTTTCGGATTCCACCTTTCTAGTCAATGGTCAACTCCTGAAGTCATATCTTGATCATGATTCGATGATCGTCGACGTTGCTCCTACTCATTTTGTATTAGATATGATCTTTGACTCACATAACTTGCATCTCATACCTGATTATCATTTCTACTCCGCAGCTGTATAGATCCATCGTGCCTATATCATTCATTCTTCTCGTTTAACACCCCTTATTCATCTTATGATTATGTTACACTTAGCTGTATAGATCCATCGTGCCTATATCGTTCATTCTTCTTGTTTAACACCCCTTCTTCGTCTTATGGTTATGTTATACTTAGGATAAGCCTTATCCAAAGTATTGGGGGGGGGGGTTAAACCTATGACTATTCATTTGACTCTATTACCTATATTTTTTATTCCTATACTTGGGGATATTTTATCCTAAATATTGGGAGGTAATACATGTACATTCTATTATCCGATTTTTCCCTTGTCTACAATCTTCTACACTTAGGATTTCTTGATCCTAAGTATAACAAGATCACCGATTTCTATTCATTATATTTTTTCATTCATCGTGATAGTATAGCATTCTTTTTACTTCCCCATACTCAACACGAGTTATGTCTTCCTTCATCGCTCTTTGATCACTCTGAGGACATCCTTCGAGCTAAGTATAGGGGGTGTCGTATATATTGTATATATACATTAGCCATAACTCATACTTTGAGTGTGTATTAATAACATAATAAAAATATTGGCAAAATTATTTGTAAAATCCTTTTCAAAACTATTTTTATAAAAATGTTTGCAAAAATGTTTTGTGTGCAAAATATTTGTAAATAATTTTCTATAACAAAATTCTATATATAGTACAAATTTTTTGAAAATTTGTTGTGAAAATAAAATGTTGACAACAACAGTTTTGAAAAATTCTTTGCAAAATATTGTATCACATGGGAAATAGCTTATGGGGTATGAAAACTACTTGTATATATGTGTACATTAAAAATCAAAATCTACACCTAACTCTTTGTATATAAGTATCATGTAAATAAAATCCATTTTATAATAAAACCTGTAATATAAACCCTTTTGTAAATAATGTATATATCTTTGTAAAAATCTTTCCTTATTTCAAAATACCAAAAAATTTAAAAATCCAAATTTCCATAAAAAATGCATATTTTTGAAAATTCCCTAAAAAAAGAGTGTTAATTGCATGTGCATTCTTCGGAATCATGGTTGACATTTAAAATAGTTTGGAATTAAATTGAAGAATGGAGCTAGGATAAAACGTTAATCCATTGAACTTTAGAGGAACCGTATAGGATTTGGGGTTAAGACTTTTCAGGTCCATAGTGACTCAATTCTTTGAGTCCTCTAGGCTATGTTCACATGTTGTCTTGATAGTCCTAAGTCGAACACTTAACAACTCACACATGACTCTCAGATACAATGGCTTGACTTGGACACATACCTTACACATATCTTAACATAGATGATGTGGTGAGGAGACAGAATCCTTTGGCTTGGAGTAGAATACGAGGGTGTACAACTAGCAGGAACTTCTCGTCCTCCTCTAGGGAGGGAAGTGCGCCTCAACTTGGTCTAGTAGCATTGAGGTCTAAAGATAGGAGATTGTGGGTTGCAATAAAGCTTCAAAAGAGGGATAGTCTATTGGCTAAAGAAGAAAAACTCCTTATGTACATGTTGCTCTATGTATCTATGTTGTATATATGCGCATCGAAAAATGTGCAAAATTGTAAAAAAAAGCTCCAAAAAAGGAGACATGCCTGATTGAAAATAAAATGCATACCGGAGTATATATAGTGAATAAGCAAAGCTCCTGTATTGCACCAACTCATCTCATGGAAGCTTTCACCTAGACTTAGCTACACTAGTTAAGCTCCAATGGATATGTAGCTACACTTGTCACGGTCCATTCTCACCTTTTCCCCGCTTCTTGACCTGGTTGCACTTGAACTTAGAAGGGAATATCCCGCTCCTCGAGGAAAGAGTTGCTAGACTAGGGAGTTAGAGTTACCTTATTGAGGGAGGTTGTTTCTTTGCCATTTTTGAGGTGAGGAGCTACACATAACATACACAATACAAGGAAAGAATCATAGTCATTAGTGTTTGCGTATGTAGACTTGTTCTGACTCAGTTGTTGAGGAGACCTGACCATAGAACTGTGGAATTGGTAGGCTGTTGAGTCTTAAACTTATTTCCCAATAAGGTTCTGCCCAATTAATAATCCAAAGGTCTGACTGAGCTCCATAGTCCAATTTAATAAATATAAGTTTAATAATCAACCTTGGCTCTTTATTTTTCTTTTTCTTCTTGTTTTCATTCTTTTTCAAATAAGTGTTTGCTAAGGGACTAGCAAAGGTAAAGTATAGGGGATGATGAATCTATGATTCTCATTCTTTAATCTTTTATTTTATCTTTATCTTTTAATAAAAAAATCTATAAATATATGTAAATACAATAACCTAACATTACACATGTCCTTGTTAATATTGCATAATTAACAAATATTTTCCAAAAATAAAAGAATACAGAGAAAAGAAAAAGAATTAAGGAAGTAATTATTAAATAAGTACAGACTAACCCAAACCCCCATAGAAGGTCAATAAATGACCTGGTCGACAAGGAAGAAAGTATGGGAAATAGGATCCTTGTATAGACACTTGATATCTATATCTATAAATAATTATATTTAATTTGTATTCATATCATATTTTTAACTTTTGTGCATACCTTTAATAATAAAATAAAAAATAAAATAAAAATTAGAAAACATAAGATAAAATAAAAAATCCAAAATTCATTGTACAAAAGACACATATGTGTATATTGTACAGATAATCTATTTAATTAATATATCTACTTACTCTATAAAAATCAAATAAAAATCATTTTATATTCCTTAAATTATTTTGAAAATATATAAAATATAAAAAAACACATTTTTTGTAAAAATAATAAAATAAAATACATCTATACAGTATATAGGTATATTATACCTGTGTATAATACCTATATTATATATATTGTATATATGATGTCAAAAATAATTAAAATTCACAAAAAAATCATTTGTCAAGTAATAAACATTTTTCATTTTATTTATTTTTCATTTTTAATTCATTTGCTATTTTATATTCATTATTCTTTCATTTTTTAGCCTGAAATTTTTCTATTGGTCCACCTCATCTTGTTGACCTCGGTCAACCTTCTCCTTCAACTGACCCGACCCGATAGACTCTTCGCCTGGACCCGATTTCTTAGAATTTTCCTGGTTGGGTCTGACCACTCTTTTCCTCGCTTTTTACGCCCAAATCTTCGCCTAGGATCCGTGATCCTCGTGGATCCCTCTGTGATGTCGGATCTACCTAGGATTTTGCTTGCCTTGCCGATCTTTCTTGACCTTATGATCATCCTATAAATGCTTTGCTCTGCTCTCTCACTCACTAGCTCGTCCCTCGAGCCTTCTTTCCTCCACTCGCATATCCAAAACAATGATAGGGTTATAGAGGAACATTTGGATGCTCTGATCAGTGTGGTATTAGACATTGCTCACCTCGTAGCAGGAGCTTCACTGTGATCAGCCTCTTCTGCTTCCTGCTGTAGAACCGAGGCCAAGACTTCACCTCTGCCTTCATCACACTTTATCGTTCAACTTAGGATACTCAGATAACCACCATTCCCTTGTATTTTTGCTCTTCACTTTGATCAGATCATCAGCCATCCGTCATATTCTCAGCTCCGACTACCATGGTCAGATCTCCACGATCACTTCCACCTGCATCAATCTTCACCTCTTAATGTCACCATCCCTTTCCCATACTCTGACCCCCTTGAATCTCGTTCAATGGAGTGAGATTAGGATAAGTTCCTCCCCTCGCTTCCATCGGGAACCAAAAGCCATTCCACCTCGTTTCTCTTCATATTAGCAACCAATAACGTGACTGGAGCAAAGCCTCCGAGTCTCTCGTTCCTATGCAGGTACCCACGCACACAAGGAAGTCCAGTTTGAGCCCCATTCCAGGTGGCGGAGCAGCTCCAGGTGGAGCACCACCATTTCAGCCATCCGACCATCGGCTCCCTTATCAGGGCACCTTGGCTGACGTGAAGTGACTTCATAGTGGTGCCTGACCCTTTATCGATTTCATTGGACCCATGGATTTATCTCCACGTTCGGTTGAAATTTTCCGGAGCTGAGTTTGTCCAGCACCCTTCTTTGTTGTTTTATCTGGAGAGGGATCTCCATAACTGATCAAAGTCGTCCATTATTGCCCAACTTCCAACTGTCTAATCAAAGTTAGTCCCTCATATGCGCTTCCTGACCAAGCAGCCGTGTGGACTGTTGGATTAGACCTGACATGTCAGATCTGACCATACACCCTCGACACATTCAGAACCGTCAGAACTTTTCACAGGATCTCATTAGAGCCGTCAGAGACCCCACATGCATGCCACGTGCCTTGAGGGTATTTTGCATCCCCCCATGTCTTTTTATTTCGATTCAATATATTAAATAGAATGTGTGTTAAGAACTTTTTCAGTTAGACCCTTGTAGTTTTCATATTTACTTTTTAGTCTAGTCGAGTTGAGTCCACGTACGCACATACATGTTTTTATAGGAAATTTGCACTACAAATCTTGAACTTCTTATATGTTATGGAATGAACTATAAGTTTTGATAATTGCATTTACACCATGTATGCATGTTACACGTGATGCGCATGTGCTTGATGAGTTAATTGCATACATGTCCTCAAACTTTTACTACTTGTTATCTGTTAGGACCTAGGACTTAAAATAATTGCAATATGGTCCCTGTAAACTGTTTTTTATTATGTGTCTTTCATTTAATGCAATAAATTGCTAATTAGCTCCAAATATTACTCAAAAATCATAGGTGACTCTTGTTTGCATGCATTGTTTGTGGTAATTTTTGCTGGTTAGTTTCTTTATAATTTTCTATTATTAAAAATACAAAAACCCTTAAAAAATGTCATGTTTGACTTAGAAAATCATAAATATTCAAATATATATCCAAAAATTCTATAAAATTTAGAGTAGTTATCTTTATTGTCCTTATGCTCCAGTATCATTTCTACTCAAAAATAATTCATAAAAACTAAAACAAATTACAAAACAATTAAAAACCTAAAAAATATAAAATCATTAAAAAACATAGAAATTCTTATTTTAGTCTCTATTTGTAGATATTTACTTATATTTCATCATAAAAAATACTTTTAGGAGTTTTGGGTACTTTACTTATTTTTAAATTACAAACTACTCCCGGTTGTTTACTATTTGTCTATTTTATCACTCTTTGATTTTTAGAAAATCATAAAAAAATCTGAAAAATACCAAAAATTACCAAAACACTATTAAATATATAAAAACCCAAAATATATTTATTATAATTATCTGCACATTTTTTATCCTTTAAAAAATATACAAAAAGAGTGTTTGTGTGCGTATTGTATTTGTTTGCTTATATTGGAAAATTAAAATTTTGAAAAATTAAAAACCACTAAAACCATACAAATCTTTTGAAATTGACTACTTAGCTCTTAATTATGCTCCTTGTGTTCGACCCTTGTTGCCATACCAGGTTAATAAATGTAGCAAAACCTCTCAAGTTGACTGGTCTATTCATTAGTGGTTTATTTTCTCGTTGATCGATTGATTGATTAGAGTCACAATGACACTTGCTTAATTAATAACTTAACCCTAGTTGATCGGTCGTTCTTCACTGGACATGTCTTGTTGCAGGTTCTTTAACTTGAAAGGGATGGGAGAGACATTCCCATAAGGATCAGTCCTCAATCCAGAATACTTAGCACTATTAGAAGATTTTTTAACCTTAGACCATCCTTCCTTAATGTAACCATCAAATGAAGTTGTTCCATGCTACACATCCCTTCTTCAAACTCTAGAATGGTTACTATAGACTTACTCTTTGAATAAACTTTGCCTCTTTTTCAATTTCCATGGGATCCTTCTGTCGCTCATCAATGATTCCTTCTTGAGTTTCAGCTAGAATGGGATCTTGATGTTGTTGTTTAAAGGGAGTATAGGGAACAACCTTTCCAGATAGAAAACCTTTTTCAACATAGGTTTTTACCCCTCTTTCTGTAGCTTTTGTTTCTTGGGATTTTTGGCCTTTTCATTCTGAATTTGGGAGGGAGTAGCTCTTTGGCTTTTTTTTTGCTTCCCCTTCTTTTTAGGTGTCACTTTTGTCCAATATTCTTCATATTTCTCTTCATTAGGTTTGGAAATGTGGAATTGGGCTAGGGGGTGGCCAAAAGCAGTTATTTCTTTATGCAGTTGTTCTATTTCCTCCCCATTTGTAATCACCAAAGCTCCATCTCTCCGAACAACCTCAACAGGAGGATCAATCCCCTCCATCAAAACTCCCTTTCCCTTATCCGAGAACTAAAGTAGGTTCAACATTCCTTCATTATTCAACCCAGTACTTCATCAAGATCCAAGGAAATATAATTTTCATTGTTTTGTTGTGGAATCTTATAAGGAAGCATTGCTTGTACTTGCCTCAAGTCCTGAGGCAGCAAGGTTTGCTATGCTCTTTGCCTATGATGTTGCTGATTAAATAATGATGCTTCTTGTTCAGAGCATTGAAGCAAGCCACCCCCTTTTTGCTTATGTTGAGGAAACACTTGTTTCGTTTCCATGTGCTCCTACGGGTGGGATAAATTATCCCCTCTTTAGGCTGATGAAGATGCAACTTGCTGGCCTTCATTTTGGGTTGTTATCAGTTGTGTCCCGTTGAGATATTGCGGTATCTGTTATAGCCCACCCTTTTTGGAACATCATTTTAGATACTGACTTCTTTCACAATGATCACTTATTTCCCTCAGGATAGTTGCCATAAATCCTCATCCTAAACAACCATTAACTTTGGGGATACAAGGGCTATTAATTAAAAAATGAAGGCTAAAAATATCTTATTATTCCCAATTTCTTCTTTTTCCTCCCTCCTTTCCATCGTACCTTTTCTCCTCCTCCAACCACCCTCCCCCTCTAGGCCAACCTCCATCATCGCTCCTCCCCCTCTTGACCCTCCTCTGCTGTCGCCCCTTCCCTACAAGTCCCTCTGCCATTATCGCCCCTCCTCTCCTCCTCTGATGCCCCTCCCTATCTAGAACCTCCTCCTCCTCCTCCTCTACCCCTTTCCCTCCAAGCCCTCCTTCTCCTCTGCCCCTCCCCCTTGAGGCCCTCCTCCTCCACAACCCTCCCCCTCGAGGCCCTCCTCCTCCTCTGTCCGTCCGCCTCTACTGCTCTCCTCCTCAAGGCCCTCCTCCTCCCTCCCATCAAGTCCCTTCTCCTCCGCCACCCCTCCAGGTCCAGTCCATGCTCTAACACCTCCTCTGTAGTTGTCTCTACCCCTCCTCCTCCTCCTCAGCCTCGTCAGCCTCCGCCCCTCCTCCTCGCAAGCCCCTCCCATTCCGACTGTTCCTCCGCCCCATCCTCCACAACCCTATCCATTCTCCCTTTCTCCTATGCTAGCCCCTCCTTATATGACCACCAACTCATCCCCAACCCCACCTCCTCCAGCTCCCACCCCCTCCTCCTTCGCTCCTCCAAGAGCACACATCACTGATAGTGATGGAAAGACTCATACCTGCATGAGAGGGGAGGTGGAGAGGACACATGCATCATCATATATGAGGAGTCTTACTATGCAAGGGGAAGAGTTGGGGTGGAGAGGGAGATGCATGGAAGAGAGGAGGAGTTGGGGCGGGGTGAAGGGGGGAATTCGGGGATGGATGAAGATGCTCGGGTCGGAGAGAGAAGCACGGGCACATAGGGGAAGGGACATGGGTGGAGAGAGGAGCTCGGGGCAGAGGGAGTGGTATGGGGGTGGAGGAAAAAGCATGGGGTGGAGGGAGGAGCCCGAGCGCGGGGGGGGGGGGGGGGGGGGCACCGGGGTTGGTGGAGGAGCTCGCGGTAGAGGGGGGAGCTCAAGTACGTATGATCTGGATATGAAAGGGAGGAGGGAGGGGTAGAGTTGGACGGTTATGCCCCTCATAACCAAATCATGGTTTGAGAAAATCATAGTTAAGTTCGACTTATTGATGGGTAAAGTAACAGAGGGGAACAAGTGACAGATCGACAAGAAGTGGGGGGCATAAGTGATATTCCTAAAAGAGGAGGGTCATAAATGATATTGTAATATCCCAAAGGGGAACAACTAATAAAAACCTTTTTTTCATTCTTTGTTACTGTTGTTAAAAATTCCCTAGCTACTGCTGTTATTTTAACTTATCCAAAGGAGTTTGCATTCGTAACTCCTGTTCATGCTCCTTTTGTTGTTGGTTATCTCCTTGCAGTCCGACAGTTGAGCCATGATGGTCAACCTTCTTCTATTCATTAATTCTAATAGGGAGCCATTGCTCAGTCACTTTGCTCACCCCCTTTGTTTGCTGCCCTTTTTTTACAATTTTCTTGATTGTGCCCAATTGTACAACATTGAAAGCAAAACATTAGCACTCTCTCGTAAATAATATTCTGTTTGAAAGATTGAGCACCATTTTCAATCACCACATATTCAGTTTAAGGATTGAAGAGGTCTATCTCAACATAAACCCTCACATAGCTCAGTCTTGTGAACTCAATGACACTCTTATCCGCACAAATAAATCTTCCTATAACTTGTGCAATGGATTTAGTGACTCCTGGGTTGTGAAGACATTTAAGCAACTTGTGAGACTTGAAATTCCAAAGAAGGTAAAGGGCATAAGGTAAAAGACCTATCATTAAACCCAAAAAGAAATTCCCTAGGCCAACAAAAAATTGAATCAAATCAACATGTCCTCTTTCTATTTATCCTCCAAGGTTGTGGTTGTACAATATGTATCCTAACTCTAGAATATTCTTGCTGCCTTTCCGTGTGTCCTCAGCAAATTGGGCCCCCAAAAATGACTTGGGACCACAAACAAGGTGAGCGAAAGGAAACATGATGCAGATCGTCTGCTGCAAGTAAATTACAGCAGACCCTACTGCAATGGGTTGGATGCATGACACATGTGAGGAGGGAATCTAATGGTTGGGGCACTAACTCAAATTGAAAACCCCAAACCCTCTCTCCTTTCCTCACACGACACCTCCCCCTCTCCACGATGAGATCTGCCCTAGGACACCCCCCGAAGCCCTCCTCGACGCGTTGCTCCTCCCCCTTTGCCTCCCTTCTCAGTGTGCACCCTCCTCGATGCACTCTCTCCTATACTGACACTCTCCCTCCTCCTGCCATACCCTACTTTGTCAACATCTTCCAAGTTTCTGTTGAAATTCGGTAACAATATCTTTCTCTATAGTTGAGTTTTCTTTTGGGATTTCAGTGGTTCGAACAATGTTGCCTTAATTTTTTGCATACAACCACACTCATTTCATATCTAGAAGAGTGATTCACTACATTTTTTAAATAGATATCCTTTGAAACAAAGTTGATATTTACATGGACTATTGTGTTATGTTAACATGGTGTTTTACACCATGGGTTCTATGGTGGGTTTTGTATGCATCCTTATGTTGTGAGTCAATTAGCTATATAAGCATATCCGAAAATAAAACGCTCTAAAAGAATAATATGCAACACCTCATGAAATACCTGATCTTTATTCATTAAACATTAACATCATTATCGCATTTCAATACTTCTCATGATACATGTAGTATATCCATCCATCTTTCCATTATTTGATCACTATTTAGTTTTCATATGCATTCCTCTTATTAAATATCCATCGTCCTTATGAAGTAAGTTCAACAAAAGAGGACTGGTTAATAATTTATCCCATGAGAGCATCATGCTTAACTCTAAACTATATGTAATATTTCCTCCCTCCTCGACTTTGAAATAACATATTCCCCCCCTCGACCTCGTAAACTTGCTAACTCTTACAATATAGACCCTTCGATTAACTCCCGTCTACTTGGTTATTAAAACTAACCGGATTCTATTAATTTCTTTTCCATAATACCCATTTTATTTCTCAAAATTACAAAAATGCTATCCCTTCTCCCTCACGCCTCCTCCACGACAACCCCTCCTCCCCTCCCACTCCTGCATTCTGCCAAGTAGACTTCGCATTCAAAACATTATGAGCATCTCCAAGGTCACCTCTGCCTCTGCCCGACCTCCCCATGATTTTTGTTGTTCAAAAACAACAATTTATTAATTTATATTAAATCAAATATATGTTGCATTATCATCAAAATAATTTAATTCAATAAAAATCAATTATCATAAGATAGTGATATAATAATTAAAATAGGATAATAATCCACCCAAAATTAGGTGACGCCACCTCATGATTTGGTGGATTATCTCCTCCTTTTAATTCATAACATCATCTCTTTTTTTACAATATTATCCATTAAATTAATTCCCAATTAATTAGTGTATTTCTATTCCAAAATTATCCATTAAATTAATTCCCAATAAATTTGTGAATATTTTAGTCATGTCATTGAAAATATGTGAATCATATTCACAGCCCAAACTAAATTGTAAATTACATTTCCAATTAATTACTTAATGTGAATCCAATTCACATTAACAATTAACAAATGCTATTTACTAAGGTGCTCTCTCTCTCTCTAATATATTATAAATCACATTATAATATATACACAGATATTTTGGATAGCATTATCCACAATCTGCAGTTCCTTGATAATTAAATCCCATTTAATTATCTTGGATAATAATTCTCATAATATGAATCCCCATTATATTATTTTTTATGACTAAATCATTTAATTATCAACATCTTGTTGCTTGGATATATAATTCATCAAATGAATTATTCTTGAACTCCTTCAAGAATAATGTGCCTTCTCCGCAGATACTTGGAGATAAGGACATGGCGATTGTATTGTATTGTTCCACGTATAGTTGCTTAGATGTTGAGATCTCATCTCAAATCCAGATCTCACAGACCTCCCACAGATGCTTGATTAAATCAAGACAACAGATCTAATCTTCTCATTGCATCTGAATCTCATTAACACCAATGTCCAACACTTGGATCAAGATCAGATTGCTTCTCTACTAAGAGGAGCCACTAAAATCCAAACCTATTTCATCACTCCCTCGGAATGGAAGCGTCATGGTTATACAATCGTTTATGATCACATCACCCTCAGGTATTCCCAATACCTGTACATCCTGCATACAGGAAGACCTATGATCAACCTGAAGATTAAGATCAATTTTACATTGTCTTCTTCAGGGTTTGATCACCAAGTTTCTCAATCTTGGTCATTGGGAATCGGTATCGATCACATGCTTTCCCAAAGCATATATTATACCTTCAAATTCTTGTCATGCTTCCAAAGCACAATGACCATGCAAGGAATTTGATCGGTCCCAATACCTCATGAGTGAGCTCATGTCTTCTGGTTCATAAGTGAACCTGTATGATCCCTTTGAGAGATCGTATTACTCATATGTCCTTACATGCACACCAGTGCGCCGGTGTATAGACCTTGGTTAGGTCATCAACCTATTGGTCAGCCAAATGTACACACTCAGACATATAGTAACACATCTGTCTCCGGTCAGAGGATGTGTGCCTATGCTGCGACAACATTCAACATAGGACTTAGGTTATCGCGATCTCTCTAAGTTTATCCTTTGACCTAACTAATCTGACACCCCTGAGTCACTATTCTCACACAGAGGACTTGCATCAAGAGGTCAGTCATATATCAGCCTATGTGAGAAAGGATTGCCATCTCCAACTCAAGCTGGAGATCATCTCTTAATAATTATTTGACGGTGCTTGATGTGTCCTCTATCTACTCTTTAGATATTCATCCGAACAACAGCCTCTATGATTCATTTAATGAATAAACAGCTATATGATCATCAAGATGGCCATGGTACATAACCCTAATTGTACAGAGGGACCTTATAGTGCATTCATTCATTTAATTTCAGAAAGGGAGTGAAACATCAATAACCTTTATTGATAAACATATATATTACAATAACATTTATTGTAAGAATGTTTCGCCTAGGGCTCACATGTCCAACAACACTAGCCCTCAGAACCATTCAGATACAATTCGTAAACCCATACTCATTACATGCTGGTCAAAAACCTTCTGTGTCAGAGGTTTGTTAAGAGGATCAACAACGTTGCCAGCAGAGGCCACCTTGGTGATGATGTGGTATTCCTTTCCACGTGCTTGCTCTTTTAATGCCATCTGGGTTCCTTTGCCTGGGCAATGGCTCCCGTGTTATTGCAGAGTAACGAGATGGGAGTATCAGAGGAAACTACGCCAAGCTCCAAGATGAACTTGCGCAACCACACCGCCTCCTTTGCAGCATCCGATGCGGCAATGTATTCGGCTTCTGTTGTTGAATCCGCCGTAGTGTCCTGCTTCTTGCTTCTCCAGCTCACAACATCACCGTTCAACAGGAAAACAAACCCTGATGTCGACTTTCAATCATCAATATCCGACTGGAAGTCTGAATCTGTATATCCCAAGACTTGGAGATCACCATCTCCATAGACCAAGATGTAATTTTGTGTCCGCCTTAGATATTTGAATATGTTCTTTACTGCATTCCGGTGTTGCTCTCCATAGCAGCCATGGTAACGACTGATGAATACACATTCATCACTCTTTATTCTTATATTTTAGCTACAAAAACCTTTGCAAATGCATGTATATTCATGTAAATACAAATAATTATCAAAAGCATGCATTGTATAAAGTTTAATAATTAGCATGTTTTTGTGCAAAAATAAAAAGAATAAAGAGTAAAAAGAAAAAGAGGGAAATATTTAGAATAAATATTGAGCAACCTAATCCCAAGGGAGGGCTCAGCATGGGCCTGACCACATAAAAACCAAAGTAGAGGGAGATAGGGACTCATGTGTGTAGATATTTATGTAAATACAATAAAAATATTTTCCTCCCAAAAAAAAAGATTAAAGAGGTTTGTAAATATTTGTATATATTTAAATATAAAAACAAGATAATAATAGAAAAAAATTAAAAAGAAAACAAAAACATCACTCATATACATAGTCACCTTGTATATAGTCCACCCATCCCTATTTATTTAGCTTTATAAATAAATAAAATTAATTTCCAAAAAGTTTGTAAATATTCTATATGATATGGTGTAAGTAAATAAAATAAAAACAATTAAAACAAAAACAAAATAAAAATAACAAAAATCAAAAATCCAAGAATACCTTGTAAATATACCATGTATATATATGTACATATCTATTTATTTAGCCTATGTATATAAATAATAAAAATAAAATAAAAATATGTCCGTATTCCTAATTTTATGATATAAATAAATAAAATATAAAATGGGAATAAAATTGTATAAAATAACAAATTAAAAATAAAAATTAAAAATCTATATGTTGTATATATACCTATATATATCCCTACTATGTAAATACCTTATTTTTTCTTTGAAAAATTAATTAAAAATCACTAAAAAATAGAAAAAATTAAAATAAAAATATTTCATGTTTTAACTTTTTAATAATTCAGCCATTAGCTACCTTTAATTTCACTTTCAAATATCTGCCACGTGGCCTTCATCCATTGGCCCTGGGGATTGTTGACCGCCAGGTCAACTACCCCCCCCCCCCCCAGGACCACTTTCCACGGGTTAGGCGCCCGACCCGAATTTCTCCCTATTTCAGCGCCTAAACCCCGGGTCCGATTCCTTCCTGATATATCCGACACCCTCGCCGGAGCCACCGCCTCGAGATCCGCGCTCCAGAATGACCTACCCGCGCTCATCTTCCCGGACCCTCCAACATATATAGCCCGAGCTCCGCCACCTCCATTCCCATCTTTGGCCATTCGTTCCACCCCCCAGTGAGCTCCAGTGCGTGCGTGAGAGTGACAGCTCACTCCAGGTGCTGTCGAAGCGAGGAGAGGGACCGGATACCACTGATCCGGCGAATATCACCGCCGTGCTCCGCCCAGAGCAGGAGCTCGAGCCTCGGAGGTCGGCGCTCCTCGAGGCTAGGACCAGGAGGAATCCACCATCACCTCTTCCTTCCTCCCGCGCACGTTCTCCATATTTCCATTCAACCCAGCTCGCACAGGAGCTGGGGTTCGAGCTCCTCCGTCCATGCCTTCGCCGGAGCTCGCCCGCACCGACCCCCGATCACCTTCACCTCGCCTAACCGGGTCGAGGCAGTTTGCCCTCAACCCGCGAGTCTTCTGGTGTACTTTGCAGGGTCATCCAAGCCCATCTGAGGGCTTGGACCATTCGGTCCAGGAGCTCCACCTCCGCCGACCTCGCCGGAGCTCTCCAGAGCTTGGTTGGGTCATCGGAGGGCACCATCAGCTGCGGAACGTCATCGCAGAGCTTCTCCGATCTTCAGAAGCAGCAGGGGAGGATCTCAGCGCGTGTGTCGGGCCGGCGAAGCTCGCCGGCCGACTGTTCTTCCAGCATCTTCCCCGACCGTCCGATCAGCCTCAGACCTCCAGTTCGCATCTCGACCGTCTATCTGAGGAGGTCCCTTCACCGTCAGATCTTTGGAGGACTGATCCCAGCCGTCGATCCAGCGAGGCTTACCCGCGACGCACCGTCACCGTTAGATCTACACGTGGCGAGGCCCAGACCATTGGATTCGCGTGAGGAGTCCAGCTTTGGAGCGCCAGCCGTCCTTCACCGTCAGATGCACCACGTGGCGTTCATCCAACGGCTCCATTAATAAAAGGGTAATTTACCCTTAGGCCCTCCTTTTTATCTTATTTAGCGATTAATCTTGTAAATATTTAGTGTAGTTTTTTAGTTTTTGGTACAATTGCATAGAGGACCCTCCACTTTACTTTCTTTGCATTTATGCCCCTGTGTGTGGTGTAGCACGTGCTTCGACACGTGGTTTTCTGGGCTTTTTGCATTTAATGCCTTGTAGTTCTGAGATGTTATGGATTGAATGAAAACTTTTGAGTATTTGCATTTATACCCTTGTGCGTAGAGTAATTCTGCATGTGCGTTTATTCTTGGGTTATTTGCAAGACTAGCCCTCGGACTTTTAGTACCTGTTACCAAAAGGTCCTAGGACTTAGTTTTTATCATATTTAGGTCCCTGAGTGCCTCAGGCACGCGATTTGCACGTGTTTATCTGGGTATTTTGCACCGGACCCCCCAGAACTCTTGGTATTTGCACTTAGGTCCCTGTGCACAGTGCCTCCTCTTTATTTTTGAATAAAATAGCAAACATACTCCAAATCCAATTAAAATTGGACACATGGCTCCTGCCATTGTGTAAATTTTTCTGGGATTTTTGGAGACATTTTTATGTTGATTTGATATTTTTAAAAATTCAGAAACACGTATTTTCTTTACTGTATATCTTTGAAAATTCACAAAAAATATCAACCTCATCTAAAAATTACAAAAAAAGTACCTACTGTTTGTTCTGGCTTGCTTGATTTTATAGCCAATTTTGGCTATTTTTCATTATCTAAAACACCTAAAAATTGAAAAACACTAAAAAAACTCAATAAAATTCTAATTAAATAATTTAAAAATCAAAAAATAATAATTTAGGTGCTCAAATTTTTCTTGTTTTCTTCTCTATACAGGAAAAATACCTCCAGGCTTATTGGGGACTTTTAGATATTTTATCTAAGTACCTCAAGCTCGGTTGGACAGTACCTCCTTTTTAATTCACTGTTTGATTTTTAGAACATTAAATAAACATCAGAAAAATCCCAAGTATTCACTAAAAACAGTAAAAATTATAAAACACACAAAATAATTTTTCTGGAATTTTTGCTTGAGTTTTTATACATTAAATAAATAGTTGAATTGCTTGCTTTACTTGTTTTCCTTAGTTTCTTAATTAATTAAAAATCCAAAAAAAATATAAAAACCCTAAAACCACCAAAAATACCTCTTTTCTTCTCTTTTATTCTCTTCGACTACTTCGTAGGTTGCAAGGCCAATTCGTGCTCCTTGAGTTCGACCCTGGTCGCTATACCAGGTTAATAAAATAGCAAGACCGCTATTGATCTTTAGTTGATTTTATCTATTATTGGTGGTCTCTTTTTTCTGGATTGACCGCATCTGGTGACTTGGGTCGCAATGACCATTTTAGATACCTTTACCTGAGTCACCTTGGTTTTGTGGGTCATCAGAATGGCGCCGTTGCCGGGGAGCACGGCTTAGTAGTCGATTTTTGAGTTTTTCCGCGGTTTTTCTTTTCGCAGCTTTTTGTATAGCTTTCTGCATATATATATATATATATATCTGACATTTTTATAATAATTTGGTTTATGACACTTTGTCTGTTTCTTGCGAGGGCCCGAGGACCGAGGCGGCGACTCTAGAGTAGCCGGCGTAACCGCGGGATTTGGAGGCGACTCCTTTCTGCACGGAGCCGCAGGAGAGCGTGAGGAGCAGCTTAGTGTAGAGTAGTTTAGATTTATTTCAGTCCATTGTATTTGAACTATTGTAATAATATAGGTACATTCGGACAGACAGTTAGACTCTCGGGTCTGTTTCGCCGAGCACCGGTGTGCTCGGGGGACCCTTTAGACTAGTTTAGATTTTTCGCGGCTTTTTCGCAGTTTTAGCTTTTCAGCTGCCTTTTACGGTTTTCAGCGGTTTTTCTCGAGCCCCTAGACTTAGGATTTTCTGCTTGACTGTGCCATAATTAGTAGGTTCCCCACACTTAATTGCTTGCCTGTTCCTATAGAGAGATAATTGGACCTACTAATAATTCACTAATAAAAATAGCTTAGTCGCTTTCCTGAAAGCCTACGCGCTGCGAGCCTGCCCCGTCAAGCGCTACTCCTGAACTCGACCTGTCGAGAAGAGGAGGGGTGGGTCTAGACCGGACTCTTTGGATCGAGGGCGAGTGACTAAGCTAGACGGTTCTGTCGAGTAGAAATTGCCTGTTTAGGACTCGGTTTTCCGTCTGCACCATTTAGGTAGTTTTATTTCTGTCTTTAAAATTCTGCGCGGATCATCTTGCCTGTAGACTGTTGGAGTCAGGTACGCATTTCTATCTCTGCATGCATCATTGATTTCTCGTGCATCGGCTTTTTCGTCTTATCCCCCCTGTTTTGGACTTAATAACCAGGAGAACCGAAAAATTCGTTAGGCATTTGTGCTTGCATTAAAAAAATCTAAAAAAGAAAAACTATAAAATTGGGACTGCTAAAACTATCGACCCTAAAAGACACCTCACCGAAAAAATCTGTCTTGGGGTGAGCAACCCCCTCATTGTTGGTTGGATTGCGCGAGAGAGTGACCCGCACACTAGGTAGAGCCCTCCGGTGCTATATCCGACTGATTACCGACTTTTCTGTGCGGGCCAGTCGGTTGGGGTAGCATCGAGTATCCCAACAGGTCACGTAAGCGCTCTGACAGATTGTTTGTTCACCTAATAAAAACTGACAAGATAATTTGACCGAGCCTTTACGGTCTTCAGCTCGTGTTGCGTTGGTGAACAGAGGGTTTGGTTGCCGATCATAGTTTTTCCAGATCTCATCCGCCTTACTCGCCAGATCACGATGATGGGCAGGAGGTCTCTTAGGCAGCCTCTGGCTGCACCGCTTTTTAGCACTCCTGACCATTCATCTAGGTCGGTTCGTGGGAGCTCTGACCCGCTCTCCGAACCCGAGTATGATTCCACCCGGTTCCCCCCTCGACCACCCTTCTTCTGATTCAGAGCTACCAGTGCCAGAGGAGAGACAGACAGATGATTTATCGACACCTGAGTTCGGTTGTTTTGGTTTTTCAGAGACGATGGCCGGTAGTTCTGATGATCGCACCAGAGGTCCACAGGGAGAGCAGCATTTCGTTCTGGACCAGGGTTCGATCAACTCCACCCTGATCGCCTCCCTCGAGTCAGTGTAGCAGCAGTTGAGGGATCAGGGGACATTCATGATGGACATGAGGAGAGAGCTCGAGCAGATGAGAGCCAACCGCGACAACCGCGGAGAAGGAGGACCCGACGATGCGGCAGCTGCCGCCGCAGCAGCAGCCGCAGCAGCAGGAGGAGCATTACCACCACTTAGATCGATGCGGGAGAACCATAATCTCGGGTCAACCTTGACACACCGCTGGGTGGTACTTCTAGCGATCGTGGGGGACTTCAAGTTCCCCCCGAACACCTTGCAGCTCTTACCTCGGTTTCACGGTTTGGCGACAGAGGAGCCTCATCTCCATCTGCAGGAGTTCGAGATGATATGCAGCACTGTCCACGATCGTCAGGTGGACCAGGATACTATCAGGATGATTGCCTTCCCCTTTTCCTTAGCAGACAGAGCAGCCACCTCGCTGAAGCACTTGGGGAAGTTCGTTTACACCTGGGAGCAGCTCCGCACCGAGTACTTGAACAAGTACTATCCACTTGGGCGGAACAATGCAGCGAGAGCCCTCATCAGCAACTTCTCCACGCTCCCCAACGAGCAATTTCATGAGGCTGGGAGAGGTTTCGTTAGCTGACTGACCGATGCCCGCACCATGATATTTCGAAGCCCAACCTTGTGCAGAGCTTCTTCAGCGGGCTGACACCAGAGCTCCAGGGCTTGGTGAATGCTTCTTGTGGCGGGTCTTACTTCGTCAAGGATCACGACCAGGTCTGGGCCATCTACGAGGAGATGGCCGAGAACTACATGGTGATGTCCCAAACCAGGTTGTACACTCAGGGCTGACCCCAGCAGCCAGGACCCGTGCAGTACCAGAGGATAGCACGGGTCGACGCCGGTCCTTCCAGTTCGTCCGCAGTAGCAGCAGCACAGGTAGAGTCCACAGCTGCGGACATGGGCATCATTAGCGAGAAGTTGGATCGGATGGAGCTGATAGAGAAGAAGCAGTGCCAGGGCATCACTCAGATGGAGCAGATGGCAAAGACTCTGAGCGACATGAAGACTCAGCTCATGTGTCTCCAGGAGGCACAGACGGCTCCACAGCCCCGTCTTCAGTCGCAAGGCGATACTGGCGGCAGCAGCAGCTCGTTCCAGCGCTCCAGCTCACACCAGCAGCCTAGACAGGTTCACCTTGTACAGGCAGAGCCGTACCAGCAGCAGCAACCCTCCTACCAGTCCCCACCATCTCCAGACATGCAGATGGTGGTATACGAGCCGGATCAGCCTCTGGCAGTACTCCCGCCAGCCCAGTACGATGCAGAGCCGTTGATGGATGTCAACGGGATTTGGTATGACCGTCCTCAGCCTGGGATCCGACGAGACCATCCCGGATTCAGGTGGGGGAGTGCAGGTACCCAGCCCCACTAGCAGCCATCTGGCCAGGGAGGCCAATACAGCCAGCAGAGGGATCACCAGCAGCAGTAGCCCCCAGTTTACCAGTCACAGCAGCAGTCATCCTTCGTTCCTCATCCCTATCAGCAGGGACAATCTTGGAGGCGAGAGCAGCCATACCAGCCACACCAGCAGCAACACCCTCCTACCTACCCCTCTCAGCAGCAGCAGCACCAGTTCCAGCAGCCTCATTACCAGAGAGGCTACCCGTCGGGCTCTCATGGTCCACCATACGAGAGCCCCACCTTGGACGACATAGCCTGCCTCCTCACGGACCAGCAGGCTACTTTCAGACGGGAGATGGACGAGTTCCGCCAGGAGATGCGGGATATCGTGAGAGGGAAGGCCGCCATCCCTGCCCAGATAGAGCCGAATCCCAACAGCTTGAAGCGGAAATATGAGCAGGTAGTTTGTACTGAGTATACCACTCCTAGTGATGCACTTGGTGATATGACTGGATATCTGTTTGATACTGATTTTGTCACACTTAGGAGCAGTAGGATGCCAGCAGGCGGCGCCTCATCTGAGCGACATCATGAGGATACACTAGAGCGCCAGATGAGGAGGAGGAGAGCGGTACTGAGGCCGCACATGCTGATGATGGTGGTATTGATGCCACCAAGGATGTTGATCCTCCAGGCGGTGCTGAGGCCGCCACTTCACCAGTTCGAGGAGGTGGTACTTACGCTACTCCTGATGCCGAGCCAGAGAGCGGTACTGAGGCCGCACATGCTGATGATGGTGGTACTGATGCCACCAAGGATGTTGATCCTCCAGGCGGTGCTGAGGCTGCCACATCACCAGTTCGAGGAGGTGGTACTGACGCCACTCCTGATGCCGAGCCAGAGCACGGTACTGAGGCCGCGAGACATCCAGCAGAGCCAGCCGATGGTGGTACTGAGGCCACCAGAGTTCATGTAGAGAGAGCTGTTGTTTTTCCTTCACCCGATGTATCTCTGAACAGTTCTGTGAATAAAGAAAAGGGTTTATTTTCTTCTGGTCCCACTGTGGTGCATGATGTACGTGTGGATCCGGTCGTCGAACCGCCTAGACTCTTTTCTAGTCCTTCATCTGAGAAGGACACTGTGATCCCCTTCCCTAGAGCCCTTCAGATAGGGAAGGGGAAGAAAAAAGAAAAAGATCCAAAAAAGAGAGAGCAGGAGGAGTTCAGCCAGAGCATGATCGACAGATTCCATATACAGCTGACCCTTCAGGAGGCTTTGCAGCACATCCCCCTTCTTCAGCGATCGTTGAGAGACAGGACTACAGTCAGGAGGAGGAGGAGGAACCACCATTTAGGGAATGACAGGAGAATGAAATCAGTCTGCATTTCAGAATCCATGTAGGCTCCCAGGGTTTCCAATTCAGAGAGGTACCCAAACACTTTGAGTATGTGTTCTCTGACAGAGGTCCCTTCCTGCATCTTGCAGCGAATAAGCTCTTTCATCACATTGTAGCACTGTGTGCGGTTTATGTCACCGAATATTTCCTTCAGATTCAGCATGATTTCTTGACAACGGTTCATTTCAACATGTTGCTTCTGAAGCACATTGGACAATGACCCAAGAATATAGCACCTTACCAAGTTATGCTCTTCATTCATTAAAAGATTTATCTTCCACAGTCTTAAGATTTTCTATCTTGTCCTTGGATAGCACATACGAGATGCGCTCCGCAGATAGAACAAGATCCAAATTTCGGATCCAATCCGAATGATTTGGTCTGGTCAACTGATTGACCTCCAGGAGTCTGTTAAGTGGGTTCATGGACTTCATTTTCTGAAATTAAGAATGCACTATATTAGAACATGTAAATAATTATATACATTTTTAAAATATTTGATTAAGGTATTTTAAATCGAATTTGTCTTGCTATGTCAACTTTTAAAGATTATTCCCTTATTGTCTTTCAAAGTAAGAGATATACTTACCGCTATATCTCAAGCAAGATCTCGGATCTCCTGTCTATCCTTATCACATCCCAATAATATGAAAACTTGTGACTCAAATAAAGAGAAGCGGGAACACATTCCGCCTTCCAAGTCCAACTTGCATTTTTCAATTCGGTCTTTAACCCTACTATGTATAAAATTGTATAAAAATAACAAATTAAAAATAAAAATTAAAAATCTATATGTTGTATATATACCTATATATAACCCTACTATGTAAATACCTTATTTTTACTTTGAAAAATTAATTAAAAATCACTAAAAAATAGAAAAAATTAAAATAAAAATATTTCATGTTTTAACTTTTTAATAATTCAGCCATTAGCTACCTTTAATTTCACTTTCAAATATCTGCCACGTGGCCTTCATCCATTGGCCCTGGGGATTGTTGACCGCCAGGTCAACTACCCCCCCCCCCCAGGACCACTTTCCACGGGTTAGGCGCCTGACCCGAATTTCTCCCTATTTCAGCGCCTAAACCCCGGGTCCGATTCCTTCCTGATATATCCGACACCCTCGCCGGAGCCACCGCCTCGAGATCCGCGCTCCAGAATGACCTACCCGCGCTCATCTTCCCGGACCCTCCAACATATATAGCCCGAGCTCCGCCACCTCCATTCCCATCTTTGGCCATTCGTTCCACCCCCCAGTGAGCTCCAGTGCGTGCATGAGAGTGACAGCTCACTCCAGGTGCTGTCGAAGCGAGGAGAGGGACCGGATACCACTGATCCGACGAATATCACCGCCTTGCTCCGCCCAGAGCAGGAGCTCGAGCCTCAGAGGTCGGCGCTCCTCGAGGCAAGGACCAGGAGCTACGCAAGCTCGCCCCCAGTCGATTCGTCCACCTAGGTATACCCAGTTCGCTTTCTTTTTTGCTAATTTTAGGTTACCCCCAATCCGCTCCGCCCTCGTGTTTCGCCGATTCCGACCACCTCACATTCCCGTTCGATCATCGGAATCCACCATCACCTCTGCCTTCCTCCCGCGCACGTTCTCCATATTTCCATTCAACCCAGCTCGCACAGGAGTTGGGGTTCGAGCTCCTCCGTCCATGCCTTCGCCAGAGCTCGCCCTCACCGACCCCCAGATCACCTTCACCTCGCCTAACCGGGTCGAGGCAGTTTGCCCTCAACCCGCGAGCCTTCTGGTGTACTTTGCAGGGTCATCCAAGCCCATCTGAGGGCTTGGACCATTCGGTCCAGGAGCTCCACCTCCGCCGACCTCGCCGGAGCTCTCCAGAGCTCGGTTGGGTCATCGGAGGGCACCATCAGCTGCGGAACGTCATCGCGGAGCTTCTCCGATCTTCAGAAGCAGCAGGGGAGGATCTCAGCGCGTGTGTCGGGCCGGCGAAGCTCGCCGGCCGACTGTTCTTCCAGCATCTTCCCCGACCGTCCGATCAGCCTCAGACCTCCAGTTCGCATCTCGACCGTCTATTTGAGGAGGTCCCTTCACCGTCAGATCTTTGGAGGACTGATCCCAGCCGTCGATCCAGCGAGGCTTACCCGCGACGCACCGTCACCGTTAGATCTACACGTGGCGAGGCCCAGACCGTTGGATTCGCGTGAGGAGTCCAGCTTTGGAGCGCCAGCCGTCCTTCACCGTCAGATGCACCACGTGGCGTTCATCCAACGGCTCCATTAATAAAAGGGTAATTTACCCTTAGGCCCTCCTTTTTATCTTATTTAGCGATTAATCTTGTAAATATTTAGTGTAGTTTTTTAGTTTTTGGTACAATTGCATAGAGGACCCTCCACTTTACTTTCTTTGCATTTATGCCCCTGTGTATGGTGTAGCACGTGCTTCGACACGTGGTTTTCTGGGCTTTTTGCATTTAATGCCTTGTAGTTCTGAGATGTTATGGATTGAATGAAAACTTTTGAGTATTTGCATTTATACCCTTGTGCGTAGAGTAATTCTGCATGTGCGTTTATTCTTGGGTTATTTGCAAGACTAGCCCTCGGACTTTTAGTACATGTTACCAAAAGGTCCTAGGACTTAGTTTTTATCATATTTAGGTCCCTGAGTGCCCCAGGCACGCGCTTTGCACGTGTTTATCTGGGTATTTTGCACCGGACCCCCCAGAACTCTTGGTATTTGCACTTAGGTCCTGTGCACAGTGCCTCCTCTTTATTTTTGAATAAAATAGCAAACATACTCCAAATCCAATTAAAATTGGACACATGGCTCCTGCCATTGTGTAAATTTTTCTGGGATTTTTGGAGACATTTTTATGTTGATTTGATATTTTTAAAAATTCAGAAACACGTATTTTCTTTACTGTATATCTTTGAAAATCACAAAAAATATCAAACCTCATCTAAAAATTACAAAAAAGTACCTACTATTTGTTTTGGCTTGCTTGATGTTATAGCCAATTTTGGCTATTTTTCATTATCTAAAACACCTAAAAATTGAAAAACACTAAAAAATTCATAAAAATTCTAATAAATAATTTAAAAATCCAAAAATAATAATTTAGATGCTCAAATTTTTCTTGTTTTCTTCTCTATACAGGAAAAATACCTCCAGGCTTATTGGGGACTTTTAGATATTTTATCTAAGTCCCTCAAGCTCGGTTGGACAGTACCTCCTTTTTATTCACTGTTTGATTTTTAGAAAATTAAATAAACATCAAAAAAAATCCCAAAAATTCATTAAAAACAGTAAAAATTATAAAACACACAAAAATAATTTTTCTGGAATTTTTTCTTGAGTTTTGATACATTAAATAAATAGTTGAATTGCTTGCTTTACTTGTTTTCCTTAGTTTCTTAATTAATTAAAAATCCAAAAAAATATAAAAACCCTAAAACCACCAAAAATACCTCTTTTCTTCTCTTTTATTCTCTTCGACTACTTCGTAGGTTGCAAGGCCAATTCGTGCTCCTTGAGTTCGACCCTGGTCGCTATACCAGGTTAATAAAATAGCAAGACCGCTATTGATCTTTAGTTGATTTTATCTATTATTGGTGGTCTCTTTTTTCTGGATTGATCGCATCTGGTGACTTGGGTCGCAATGACCATTTTAGATACCTTTATCTGAGTCACCTTGGTTTTGTGGGTCATCAGAATGGCGCCGTTGCCGGGGAGCACGGCTTAGTAGTCGATTTTTGAGTTTTTTCCGTGGTTTTTCTTTTCGCGGCTTTTTGTATAGCTTTCTGCATATATATATATATATATATATATATATATATATATATATATATATCTGACATTTTTATAATAATTTGGTTTGTGACACTTTGTCTGTTTCTTGCGAGGGCCCGAGGACCGAGGCGGCGACTCTAGAGTAGCCAGCGTAACCGTGGGATTCGGAGGCGACTCCTTTCTGCACGGAGCCGCAGGAGAGCGTGAGGAGCAGCTTAGTGTAGAGTAGTTTAGATTTATTTCAGTCCATTGTATTTGAACTATTGTAATAATACAGGTACATTCGAACAGACAGTTAGACTCTCGGGTCTGTTTCGCCGAGCACCGGTGTGCTCGGGGGACCCTTTAGACTAGTTTAGATTTTTCGCGGCTTTTTCGCAGTTTTAGCTTTTTAGCTGCCTTTTACGGTTTTCAGCGGTTTTTCTCGAGCCCCTAGACTTAGGATTTTCTGCTTGACTGTGCCGTAATTAGTAGGTTCCCCACACTTAATTGCTTGCCTGTTCCTATAGAAAGATAATTGGACCTACTAATAATTCACTAATAAAAATAGTTTAGTCGCTTTCCTGAAAGCCTACGCGCTGCGAGCCTGCCCCGTCAAGCGCTACTCCTGAACTCGACCTGTCGAGAAGAGGAGGGGTGGGTCTAGACCGGACTCTTTGGATCGAGGGCGAGTGACTAAGCTAGACGGTTCTGTCGAGTAGAAATTGCCTGTTTAGGACTCGGTTTTCCGCCTGCACCATTTAGGTAGTTTTATTTCTGTCTTTAAAATTCTGCGCGGATCATCTTGCATGTAGACTGTTGGAGTCAGGTACGCATTTCTATCTCTGCATGCATCATTGATTTCTCGTGCATCGGCTTTTTCGTCTTCTTCCCCCTGTTTTGGACTTAATAACCAGGAGAACCGAAAAATTCGTTAGGCGTTTGTGCTTGCATTAAAAAAAACTAAAAAAGAAAAACTATAAAATTGGGACTGCTAAAACTATCGACCCTAAAAGACACCTCACCGAAAAAAATCTGTCTTGGGGTGAGCAACCCCCTCATTGGTTGGTTTGATTGCGCGAGAGAGTGACCCGCACACTAGGTAGAGCCCTCCGGTGCTATATCCGACTGATTACCGACTTTTCTGTGCGGGCCAGTCGGTTAGGGTAGCATCGAGTATCCCAACAGGTCACGTAAGCGCTCTGACAGATTGTTTGTTCACCTAATAAAAACTGACAAGATAATTTGACCGAGCCTTTACGGTCTTCGGCTCGTGTTGCGTTGGTGAACAGAGGGTTTGGTTGCCAATCATAGTTTTTCCAGATCTCATCCGCCTTACTCACCAGATCACGATGATGGGCAGGAGGTCTCTTAGGCAGCCTCTGGCTGCACCGCTTTTTAGCACTCCTGACCATTCATCTAGGTCGGTTCGTGGGAGCTCAGACCCGCTCTCCGAACCCGAGTATGATTCCACCCTGTTCCCCCTCGACCACCCTTCTTCTGATTCAGAGATACCAGTGCCAGAGGAGAGACAGACAGATGATTTATCGACACCTGAGTTCGGTTGTTTTGGTTTTTCAAAGACGATGGCCGGCAGTTCTGATGATCGCACCAGAGGTCCACAGGGAGAGCAGCATTTCGTTCTGGACCAGGGTTCGATCAACTCCACCCTGATCGCCTCCCTCGAGTCAGTGTAGCAGCAGTTGAGGGATCAGGGGACATTCATGATGGACATGAGGAGAGAGCTCGAGCAGATGAGAGCCAACCACGACAACCGCGGAGGAGGAGGACCCGACGATGCGGCAGCTGCCGCCGCAGCCGCAGCCGCGGCAGCAGCCGCAGCAGCAGCAGCAGGAGGAGGAGCATTACCACCACTTAGATCGATGCGGGAGAACCACAATCTCGGGTCAACCTTGACACACCGCTGGGTGGTACTTCCAGCGATCGTGGGGGACTTCAAGTTCCCCCCGAACACCTTGCAGCTCTTACCTCGGTTTCACGGTTTGGCGACAGAGGAGCCTCATCTCCACCTGCAGGAGTTCGAGATGATATGCAGCGCTGTCCACGATCGTCAGGTGGACCAGGATACTATCAGGATGATTGCCTTCCCCTTTTCCTTAGCAGACAGAGCAGCCACCTGGCTGAAGCACTTGGGGAAGTTCGTTTACACCTGGGAGCAGCTCCGCACCGAGTACTTGAACAAGTACTATCCACTTGGGCGGAACAATGCAGCGAGAGCCCTCATCAGCAACTTCTCCACGCTCCCCAACGAGCAATTTCATGAGGCATGGGAGAGGTTTCGTTAGCTGACTGACTGATGCCCGCACCATGATATTTCGAAGCCCAACCTTGTGCAGAGCTTCTTCAGCGGGCTGACACCAGAGCTCCAGGGCTTGGTGAATGCTTCTTGTGGCAGGTCTTACTTCGTCAAGGATCACGACCAGGTCTGGGCCATCTACGAGGAGATGGCCGAGAACTACATGGTGATGTCCCAGACCAGGTTGTACACTCAGGGCTGACCCCAGCAGCTAGGACCCGTGCAGTACCAGAGGATAGCACGGGTCGACGCCGGTCCTTCCAGCTCGTCCGCAGTAGCAGCAGCACAGGTAGAGTCCACAGCTGCGGACATGGGCATCATTAGCGAGAAGTTGGATCGGATGGAGCTGATAGAGAAGAAGCAGTGCCAGGGCATCACTCAGATGGAGCAGATGGCACAGACTCTGAGCGACATGAAGACCCAGCTCATGTGTCTCCAGGAGGCACAGACGGCTCCACAGCTCCGTCTTCAGTCGCGAGGCGATACTGGCGACAGCAGCAGCTCGTTCCAGCGCTCCAGCTCACACCAGCAGCCTAGACAGGTTCACCTTGTACAGGCAGAGCCGTACCAGCAGCAGCAACCCTCCTACCAGTCCCCACCATCTCCAGACATGCAGATGGTGGTATACCAGTCGGATCAGCCTCTGGCAGTACTCCCGCCAGCCCAGTACGATGCAGAGCCGTTGATGGATGTCAACGGGATTTGGTATGACCGTCCTCAGCCTGGGATCCGACGAGACCATCCCGAATTCAGGTGGAGGAGTGGAGGTACCCAGCCCCAGTAGCAGCCATCTGGCCAGGGAGGCCAATACAGCCAGCAGAGGGATCACCAGCAGCAGCAGCCCCCAGTTTACCAGTCACAGCAGCAGTCATCCTTCGTTCCTTGTCCCTATCAGCAGGGACAATCTTGGAGGCGAGAGCAGCCATACCAGCCACAGCAGCAGCAACACCCTCCTACCTACCCCTCTCAGCAGCAGCAGCAGCACCAGTTCCAGCAGCCTCATTACCAGAGAGGCTACCCGTCGGGCTCTCATGGTCCACCATACGAGAGCCCCACCTTGGACGACATAGCCTGCGTCCTCACGGACCAGCAGGCTACTTTCAGACGGGAGATGGACGAGTTCCTCCAGGAGATGCGGGACATCGTGAGAGGGAAGGCCGCCATCCCTGCCCAGATAGAGCCGAATCCCAACAGCTTGAAGCGAAAATCTGAGCAGGTAGTTTGTACTGAGTATACCACTCCTAGTGATGCACTTGGTGATATGACTGGATATCTGTTTGATACTGATTTTGTCAACTTAGGAGCGGTAGGATGCCAGCAGGCGGCGCCTCGTCTGAGCGACATCATGAGGATACACCTAGAGCGCCAGATGAGGAGGAGGAGAGCAGTACTGAGGCCGCACATGCTGATGATGGTGGTACTGATGCCACCAAGGATGTTGATCCTCCAGGCGGTGCTGAGGCCGCCACTTCACCAGTTCGAGGAGGTGGTACTTACGCCACTCCTGATGCCGAGCCAGAGAGCGGTACTGAGGCCGCACATGCTAATGATGGTGGTACTGATGCCACCAAGGATGTTGATCCTCCAGGCGGTGCTGAGGCCGCCACTTCACCAGTTCGAGGAGGTGGTACTGACGCCACTCCTGATGCCGAGCCAGAGCACGGTACTGAGGCCGCGAGACGTCCAGCAGAGCCAGCCGATGGTGGTACTGAGGCCACCAGAGTTCATGTAGAGAGAGCTGTTGTTTTTCCTTCACCCGATGTATCTCTAAACAGTTCTGTGAATAAAGAAAAGGGTTTATTTTCTTCTGGTCCCACTGTGGTGCATGATGTATGTGTGGATCCGGTCGTCGAACCGCCTAGACTCTTTTCTAGTCCTTCATCTGAGAAGGACACTGTGATCCCCTTCCCTAGAGCCCTTCAGATAGGGAAGGGGAAGAAAAAAGAAAAAAGATCCAAAAAAGAGAGAGCGGGAGGAGTTCATCCAGAGCATGATCGACAGATTCCATATACAGCTGACCCTTCAGGAGGCTTTGCAGCACATCCCCCTTCTTCAGCGATCGTTGAGAGACAGGACTACAGTCAGGAGGAGGAGGAGGAACCACCATTCAGAGATTCATGTGCTGACGAAAGCCATGTGCTTCGCGATTCAGAACCATCTGCCGGCCAAGAGGCCAGATTCAGGAGCCCCATATGTCAGATGTCATATCAGAGAGCAGAGGTTTGACCGTACTCTATTGGATAGCGGATCGTCTATCAACCTCCTTCCGGCAGCCCTTCTCGACTGCTTCGAGTTGGGTACTCTTAGATAGAGCAGGACAGTCCTTCAGTTTGCTGATAGATCTGTCAAGAGACCGAAGGGGTTGTTGCGAGACGTTGTCGTCACTATTCAGGGTCTGCAATTCCCCGTGGACTTCGTAGTGTTGGACATGGAGATCCCTGATTTAGTGACCGATACCCCCATCATTTTAGGTCGCCCGTTCTTGGCCACAGCCAAGGCAGTGACCAACCATGATAGCGGGAAGGTATACTTTTGCGTCGAGGGCGAAAGTGTACAAATAGAGACAGTCGAGGACTACAGAGCCAGAGAGAGATCATGCTCAGAGACCACTTCAGATACAGAGCAGCTGACAGATGCAGGGCTAGACATCCACCAGGACTGTGACTTTGTGATCACAGACGATGAGGCAGTTTGGGCAGACCTAGCAGCACAGGCCATCCTCCCATTTTCAGACACAGACACAGCTGATGCTGAGATGACAGCAGAGGAGAGTTTGGAGAGCACAACCCTGGTTCAGGATACTACAGAGGCAGCAGAGCCGGTTCTCGACCGCGATACAGAGTTCAGTGACGGTGGTACTGAGGCCACCTTATGTGACAGTGGTACTGATGCCACCTTGTTTGATGCAGATCCCTCGGATTCAGAGTCTGATTTGGCTGATTGCGATGACCAGATGCCAGACCTGAGTCCCATAGAGCCTACAGCTGAGGAGAAGGTAGATGCAGAGCAGATCAGAGACAGTACAGTTGAGCAGCCTTTTCCAGATCTGGTTTGCGAGAGTTCGTTGTCTTTCTCCCAGGAAGACCTGGCAGCATACCCGCATCTTCTTTCGAAGCCAGAGTTGCCAGCGCCCAGTTGTCCAGAGCTGAAGCCACTTCCTTCATCGTTGAAGTATAGATTCCTTGCGGGTGAGCATGAGATGTACCCGGTCATTATCTCAGCCGATTTGACTGGAGAGCAGGAATCCCGTCTGATGGGGGTTCTTGAAAAGAACCGCAAGGCAATAGGATGGAGCGTACAGATCTCCAGGGGATTAGTCCGGCCCTGTGCTCCCACCATATCTATCTCGAGGATGAGGCAAAGTCGTCGCGTGAGTTCCAGCGGCGGCTGAACCCAAATCTGAGAGAGGTTGTCATGAAGGAAATTTCGAAATGGTGGAGCGTTGATTTTATCTATCCAATCTCCGACTCCAAGTGGGTCAGCCCTTTGCATGTGGTGTCCAAGAAGACGGGCATCACTACAGTGATTAGCGAGTCTGGAGAGGAGATTGCTACACGAGTACCCACTTCTTGGCGGGTTTGTGTTGACTACAGGAGACTCAACCAGGCCACCAAGAAGGATCATTTCCCCCTGCCCTTTATTGATCAGATTATTGAGAGACTGGCATGGAAGAGCCATTATTGTTTTCTGGATGGGTACTCGGGCTACAACCAGGTGGCCATCGCTCCTGAGGATCAGGAGAAGACCACCTTTACCTGTCCCTTCAGCACATACGCCTTCCGACGCATTCCATTTGGGCTATGCAACTCCCCTGCGACTTTTCAGAGATGCATGCTGTCGATCTTTTCGGACATGGTAGGGGAGTGCTTAGAGGTCTTCATGGATGATTTCTCGGTTTACGGCGATGGATTCGACTCCTGTCTTGACTGCCTAGACCGAGTACTTCAGCGATGTATTGAGGTCCGCTTGGTTCTTTCTTGGGAGAAGAGTCACTTTATGGTGACTCAAGGGACGGTGCTTGGTCACATCATCTCCAACAGGGGCATGGAGGTTGATCCGGCCAAGGTTGATGTCATTAGAAAACTCACACCACCGTCCAATTTGCGGCAGTTACGGTCTTTCCTGGGGCACGTCGGTTTTTATCGGCAGTTCATCCGTGATTTCAGTAGAGTTGCCCGACCATTGACTGACCTGCTGACGAAAGACACCGAGTTCCTTGTCGATGACAAGTGTCTTTCGTCCTTTGATACTCTCAAGCAGTGTATTGTTGAGGCTCCTGTCCTCCAGCCACCAGATTGGTCTCTCCCATTCGAGATCATGACGGACGCCTCCGATTTTGCCGTGGGGGCTGTGCTGGGACAGAGGAGGGATGGAGTTCCATTTGCTATCCACTATGCTAGCTGCACCTTGGATTCCGCCCAGCGGAATTATACAGTCACAGAGAAGGAGATGCTAGCAGTAGTGTTCGCCCTAGATAAGTTCAGATCGTACATCATTGGATCTAGAGTGACTTTGTATACTGATCATACCGCCATCCGATACCTCATGGCAAAGAAGGATGCCAAAGCCAGACTAACTAGATGGATCCTTCTACTCCAGGAGTTTGACATTGAGATTAAGGATAAGCCTGGAGTCAAGAATGTGGTGGCGGATCATCTCTCCCGTTTACAGCAGCCTGAGGAGTCTGAGCAGATTGATCCCATTTGTGAGACCTTCCAGATGAGGCGATCCTTGCTATCGCCTCACTCCCGTGGTACGCTGATATTGTGAACTTTCTTGTTGCTAAGAAAGTCCCACAAGGTTGGCCCAGACAGAGGCTTGAGACCTTCCTCGCGAAGGCCAAGTCTTACCATTGGGAGGATCCCATCCTTTACCACGAAGGAGGGGACAGTGTCTGGCGTAGGTGCATCCCTCAGGATGAGCACCATAGCGTCCTCACTTACTGCCACAAGCTTGAGGCAGGAGGACATCACTCTGGGAGGAGAACGGCATAGAAAGTGCTCCAATCCGGCTTGTGGTGGCCTACCCTCTTCAAGGACTCTGATGAGTTCGTGAAGAGGTGTACTGACTGTCAGAGGATGGGCACTTGTGGACAGCGTGATATGATGCCGATGCAGCCCATTCACTTCTGTGAGGTTTTTGACGCATGGGGCATCGATTTCATGGGTCCATTCCCTAAGAGTCAGGGATTTGAGTACATTCTGTTGGCCGTTGATTATGTTAGTCGTTGGGTTGAGGCTATCCCCGCCCGAGCCGCTGATGCCAGGACTGTTTGCAGATTTTTGAGGAAGCACATCATCACGCGGTTCGGGGTACCTCGAGTATTGATTTCAGATGGGGGGTCTCATTTCATCAATGACCAAGTGAAGGCACTTGCTAGTGAGTTCGGCATAGATCATTGAGTTGCCACTCCATACCATCCACAAACGAATGGTCTAGCCGAGGTCTCGAACAGGGAGATCAAGACTATTTTGCAGAAAGTCGTCCGCCCTGACCGAAAGGATTGGTCACAGCTTTTGGACTCGGTCTTGTGGGCATATAGGACGTCTTTCAAGACACCATTGGGAACATCTCCTTTTCGCCTAGTTTATGGCAAGCCGTGCCATTTACCTGTTGAGTTGAGGCACAAGTCACTTTGGGCAGTCACGGATATTCTTTTAGATCCAGATAGTGTAGGAGACCAGAGGAGGGCAGAGTTAGCAGCTTTGGAGGAGCTTAGAGATACAGCCTTCTCAAACAGCCTACAGTATAAGGAGAGAGTGAAAGAGTGGCATGATTCTCATATCAGCCACAAGCATTTTGAGCCTGGATAGAGAGTATGGTTGTTTGATGCGAGGCTTCGTTTATTTCCAGGGAAGCTACAAAACAAGTGGAAGGGACCTTACCTTGTGAGAAAGGTACACGACAACGGTAGCATTGATATATCCGAGTTGTCTTCTGAGAGTACCTTTCGAGTGAACGGCCAGCGGCTCAAGCCATTTCTAGATCATGAGCCGCGGGACGTTGATGTTGCCCCTATTCACTTTGCCTGAGATGTGGTCTCTTGATTCACATCTATTGCATCTCACGCCTGATTATCACTATTCTTCCGACTTGTATAGATCCAGTTGTCTATATCACACTATTCTTTAGTCCCACATCCCCTTTCTCATCTTATGATTATGCTATACTTAGGGTGTACTTTACCCTAAGTATAGGGGGGATGTAGGACCTACGGGTATTCTTTTCATTCGTTCTGCCCCTGTTTTGCTGCCTATACTTAGGGATATTTTACCCTAAGTATAGGGGGGCAGACTCTGTTCATTCTCCACTCGGATTTCCCTTCATGTACAGCTTGCTATACTTAGGATTAGTTAATCCTAAGTATAGGTTAAAACCACCGAGTTCTCCTCATTCTATTCATTCATTCATCTCTGTACTTAGCCATTCCTTTTCACTTCCCTTTTACTAAGCACGAGTTATGTCTTCTTCATCGCTCTTGATCACTCTGAGGACATCGTTCGAGATAAGTATGGGGGGTGTATATATTTCATATATACTTTAGCCATAACTCGTACTTTGTGTGAGTATGTTAATAAATAAGATGGCTAAAAACCCCAAAAATCACAAAAATTAAAAATTTTTCCTGTAAATCATCATTCTTTTATTGCACAAACATAGCTAGTGTACAAAATTATTTTTGTAAAAATATTTTCAAAAAGTTTGTGTAAATATTTTCTTATCAAAATTATATATATATATATAGTACAAAATTTTTCCAAAATGTTTTGAAAATCAAAAGTTTGCAAAAAATCTTGTGTAAATGTTTGTAAATACTTTTGCAAAACTTGCACTTCATGCATCCATCCATTCATGAGTTCAAAACATTTTTCAAAAATTTTGCACGATTGTAAATATTTGTAAATAGCATCTTTGTGTATATATGTATATAGTTTTTCCTGGATGATAGTTGACATTTAAACTAAGCCTGGAATTAAATTGGGAAATGGAGCTTGATTAAGATCTTAATCCACCTAATTCTAAGAGGAACCTTATAGGGATTAGGGTTAAGGCTTTTCAGGTCCATAAGGACTTAATTCTTTGAGTCCACTAGGTTATGAGCATATGTCATCTTGATGACCCTAGGTAGAGCACTTAACAACACACGCATGACTCTTAGAGATAATGGCTTGACTTGCACCAGCACTTTACACATGGCTCTCCACGGATGAGGTGGTGAGGAGGCAGTTTCCTTTGGCTTGGGGTAGCATAGGAGGGTAATACTTCTAGGCGGAACCTCTCTTCTTCTTCTAGTGAAGGAAGTGCGCCTCAACTTGGTCTAGTGGTGATGAAGGCTAAAGACAGAAGCCGTGGGTTGCAATAAAGCTTCAAAAGAGGGATAGTCTACTGGCTCAAGAGGAAAATTTCTTGTATATATGCTGCACCTTGTAGATATGTTGTACAGAGGCAATTGAAAAAAAAATGCAAAATACAAAAAGAACTCCAAAAGAGTGGTGGGTCGGATTGAAAATTTAATAACCCCACCGGAGTGTATATAGTCAAATAAAGCAAAGCTTATGGTATCCATGTTACATCTCATGAAGCTTGCAGCGGGAGACTTAGCTACACTGGCTGAGCTTCCAAAAGTCTATACTTCTTCCCCCTCTTATTGAGCCGGTTGCACTTGAACTTAGAAGGGAATACCCCGCTTCTCGATGAAAGAGTTTCTAGACCGAGGCATTAGAGTTACCAGGTTGAGGGAGGTTGTTTCTTTGTTACTTCTGAGGTGGGGAGCTACATATCACTTACATTGCATGGAAAGATTCATGGTCATTAGAGTTTGTGTATGTAGACTTGTTCTGATCTGGTTTATTGAGGAGTCTTGTCCATAGATTGGTGGAACTTAGAGACTATTGAGTTTTAAGCTTAAGTCTAAATAAGGTTCCGACACATTAATAATCCAAAGATCTGATCGAGCTCCATAATTCAATTTAATGAAGGAAAGTTTAATATTCAACCTTGATCCATGTATATTCCTCTCTTTTTCTTTTTCTTTCTTTCTTTTTCACTTCTTTTTCAAATAAGTGTTTGCTAAGGGACTAGCAAAAGTTAAATATAGGGGGGTGATGAATACCCATTCATCACTCTTTATTCTTATATTTTAGCTACAAAAACCTTTGCAAATGCATGTATATTCATGTAAATACAAATAATTATCAAAAGCATGCATTGTATAAAGTTTAATAATTAGCATGTTTTTGTGCAAAAATAAAAAGAATAAAGAGTAAAAAGAAAAAGAGGGAAATATTTAGAATAAATATTGAGCAACCTAATTCCAAGGGAGGGCTCAGCATGGGCCTGACCGCATAAAAACCAAAGTAGAGGGAGATAGGGACTCATGTGTCTAGATATTTATGTAAATACAATAAAAATATTTTCCTCCCAAAAAAATAGATTAAAGAGGTTTGTAAATATTTGTATATATTTAAATATAAAAACAAGATAAAAATAGAAAAAAAATTAAAAAGAAAACAAAAACATCACTCATATACATAGTCACCTTGTATATAGTCCACTCATCCCTATTTATTGAGCTTTATAAATAAATAAAATTAAGTTCCAAAAAGTTTGTAAATATTCCATATGATATGGTGTAAGTAAATAAAATAAAAACAATTAAACAAAAACAAAATAAAAATAACAAAAATCAAAAATCCAAGAATACTTTGTAAATATACCATGTATATATATGTACATATCTATTTATTTCACCTATGTATATAAATAATAAAAATAAAATAAAAATATCTTCTTATTCCTAATTTTATGATATAAATAAATAAAATATAAAATGGGAATAAAATTGTATAAAAATAACAAATTTAAAATAAAAATTAAAAATCTATATGTTGTATATATACCTATATATAACCCTACTATGTAAATACCTTATTTTTACTTTGAAAAATTAATTAAAAATCACTAAAAAAATAGAAAAAATTAAAATAAAAATATTTCATGTTTTAACTTTTTAATAATTCGGCCATTAGCTACCTTTTCACTTCCAAATATCTGCCACGTGGCCTTCATCCATTGGCCCTGGGGATTGTTGACCGCCAGGTCAACTACCCCCCCCCCCCCATGACCACTTTCCACGGGTTAGGCGCCCGACCCGACTACCCCCTATTTCAGCGCCTAAACCCAATTCCCCCTCGCCTAAACCCCGGGTCGATTCCTTCCTGATATATCCGACACCCTTGCCGGAGCCACTGCCTCGAGATCCGCGCTCCAGAATGCCCTACCCGCGCTCATCTTCCCGGACCCTCCAACATATATAGCCCGAGCTCCGCCACCTCCATTCCCATCTTTGGCCATTCGTTCCACCCCCCAGTGAGCTCCAGTGCGTGCGTGAGAGTGACAGCTCACTCCAGGTGTTGTCGAAGCGAGGAGAGGGACCGGATACCACTGATCCGGCGAATATCGCCGCCGTGCTCCGCCCAGAGCCGGAGCTCGAGCCTCGGAGGTCAGCGCTCCTCGAGGCAAGGACCAGGAGCTGCGCAAGCTCGCCCCCAGTCGATTCGTCAACCTAGGTATACCCAGTTCGCTTTCTTTTTCGCTAATTTTAGATTACCCCCAATCCGCTCCGCCGTCGTGTTTCGTCGATTCCGACCACCTCACATTCCCGTTCGATCATCGGAATCCACCGTCACCTCCGCCTTCGTCCCGCGCACGTTCTCCATATTTCCATTCAACCCAGCTCGTACAGGAGCTGGGGTTCGAGCTCCTCCGTCCACGCCTTCGCCGAAGCTTGCCCGCACCGACCCCCCGATCACCTTCACCTCGCCTAATCAGGTCGAGGCAGTTTGCCTCGACCCGCGAGCCTTCTGGTGTACTTTGCAGGGTCATCCAAGCCCATCTGAGGGCTTGGACCATTCGGTCCAGGAGCTCCACCTCCGCCGACCTCGCCGGAGCTCTCCAGAGCTCGGTTGGGTCATCGGAGGGCACCATCAGCTGCGGATCGTCATCGCGGAGCTTCTCCGATCTTCAGAAGCAGCAGGGGAGGATCTCAGCGCGTGTGTCGGGCCGGCAAAGCTCGCCGGCCAACTGTTCTTCCAGCATCTTCCCCGACCGTCCGATCAGCCTCAGACCTCCAGTTCGCATCTCGACCGTCTATCTGAGGAGGTCCCTTCACCGTCAGATCTTTGGAGGACTGATCCCAGCCGTCGATCCAGCGAGGCTTACCCGCGACGCACCGTCACCATTAGATCTACACGTGGCGAGGCCCAGACCGTTGGATTCGCGTGAGGAGTCCAGCTTTGGAGCGCCAGCCGTCCTTCACCGTCAGATACACCACGTTGCGTTCATCCAGCGGCTCCATTAATAAAAGGGTAATTTACCCTTAGGCCCTCCTTTTTATCTTATTTAGCGATTAGTCTTGCAAATATTTAGTGTAGTTGTTTAGTTTTTGGTACAATTGCATAGAGGACCCTGCACTTTACTTTCTTTGCATTTATGCCCCTGTGTATGGTGTAGCACGTGCTTCGACACGTGGTTTTCTGGGCTTTTTGCATTTAATGCCTTGTAGTTCTGAGATGTTATGGATTGAATGAAAATTTTGAGTATTTGCATTTATACCCTTGTGCGTAGAGTAATTGTGCATGTGCGTTTATTCTTGGGTTATTTGCAAGACTAGCCCTCGGACTTTTGGTACCTGTTACCAAAAGGTCCTAGGACTTAGTTTTTATCACATTTAGGTCCCTGAGTGCCCCAGGCACGTGCTTTGCACGTGTTTACCTGGGTATTTTGCACCGGACCCCCCAGAACTCTTGGTATTTGCACTTAGGTCCCTGTGCACAGTGCCTCCTCTTTATTTTTGAATAAAATAGCAAACCTACTCCAAATCCAATGAAAATTGGATACACGGCTCCTGCCATTGTGTAATTTTTTCTGAGATTTTTGGAGACATTTTTATGTTGATTTGATATTTTAAAAATTCAAAAACACGTATTTTCTTTACTGTTTATCTTTGAAAATCACAAAAAATATTAAAACTCATCTAAAAATTACAAAAAAAGTACCGACTGTTTATTTTGGCTTGGTTGAGTTTCTAGCCAATTTTAGCTATTTTTCATTATCTAAAACACCTAAAAATTGAAAAACGCTAAAAAACTCATAAAAATTCTAATAAATAATTTAAAAATCCAAAAATAATAATTTAGGTGCTCAAATTTTCCTTGTTTTCATTTCTATACAGAAAAAATACCTCCAGGCTTATTGGGGACTTTTAGATATTTTATCTAAGTCCCTCAAGCTCGGCTGGACAGTACCTTCTTTTTCATTCACTATTTGATTTTTAGAAAATTAAATAAACATCAGAAAAATCCCAAAAATTCACTAAAAACAGTAAAAATTATAAAACACACAAAAATAATTTTTCTGGAATTTTTGCTTGAGTTTTGGTACATTAAATAAATAGTTGAATTGCTTGCTTTACTTGTTTTCCTTAGTTTCTTAATTAATTAAAAATCCAAAAAAATATAAAAACCCTAAACCACCAAAAATACCTCTTTTCTTCTCTTTTATTCTCTTCGACTACTTCGTAGGCCGCAAGGCCAATTCGTGCTCCTTGAGTTCGACCCTGGTCGCTATACCAGGTTAATAAAATAGTAAGACTGCTATTGATCTTTAGTTGATTTTATCTATTATTGGTGGTCTCTTTTTCTGGATTGACGGCATCTGGTGACTTGGGTCGCAACGACCATTTTAGATATCTTTACTTGAGTCGCCTTGGTTTTGTGGGTCATCAACGACTTACCACTCCCACTGCATGGCAGATGTCTGGCCTAGTACACATCATGGCATACATTAAGCTTCCTACAGCTGATGCATAGGGGCATCCAGCCATGGCCTTCTTTTCCTCAACACTTTGAGGAGCCATCCCTTTAGACAGATGGATACCATGTCTTAAGGGGAGGAATCCTTTCTTAGAACTATACATACGGAATCGTTCAAGAATCTTCTTAATGTATCCATGTTGTGCTAATCCCAATATCATCTTTTCTCGGTTTCTGAACAACTTCAGGCCTAAGATGTAAGAGGCTTCTCTAAGATCTTTCATCTCAAAGGTATGGGATAGCCAAATTTTCACACTCGTCATCATTCCTGTATCATTTCGAATGATAAGGATATCATCCATGTAAAGCTCGATGAACACAATGGCGCTCCCACTAAGCTTCTTGTACACATAAGGTTCATCAGGATTCTGCACAAAATCATCTCTTTATGGTTTCGTCAAATATGATGTTCCAGCTACGAGAAGCTTGTTTGAGCCCATAGATGGATTTCTTTAGCTTGAATACTTTTCCATCCTCAACTATGAAGCCCTGGGGCTGCTCTATATAGATATCCTCCTCGAGGTATCCATTGAGGAAAGTTGTCTTGACGTCCATCTGCCAGATGTCATAGTCAAGAGATGCAGCTATAGCTAGCAGTGTCCTGATGGACTTAAGCATAGCCACAGGAGAGAACGTCTCATCGTAGTTGATGCCTTCTCTCTGTGTGTAGACCTTGGCTACTAGCAGTGCCTTGAAAGTCTCTACTTTCCCATCAGATCCTCTTTTTCTCTTGAAGATCCATTTACACCCAATGGATTTCACCCCTTTAGGTGGATCCTCTAGGGTTCATACACCATTCTTATGCATGGAGTCAATTTCTGACTTCATTGCTAGCATCCATCTATCCATGTCATGATCCATGAGTGCTTCATCGAATGAAGAAGGATCATTGTCAGTCTCACCTGACACATGGAATCCATAGCTTTCAGGTGGTGCAACCACCCTCGAACTCCTTCGAAGAGGTATGGGTGTTTCATCTTTATTTATCTCTTCAGTTTCTTGTTTAGGAATCTCAGAATCCTCAGGGGATTCAATGAGTTCCTCTACTTCATTTTTGTCTTGACCTTTAAGGAAATCATCCTCCAGAAATTTCACATCTCTAGAGACAAAGACCTTTTGGGTCTTAGAGTCATAAAGCTGATATCTAATACCATCTTTAACATACCCAATGAAGTAACACTCACAATTGCGAGATTCTAGATTACTTTCATCCTGTTCTTCGCATGGATCAAGCAACCCCAAACCCTCAAGTGTCTTACACTAGGCTTGGTACCATACCATAGCTCGTGAGGAGTTTTGGGTACAGATTTGCTAGGAATCTTGTTTAGTATATATATTGCAGTCTCTACTGCATATCCCCAGAAACTAAGAGGTAAACGTGCTTTGCTCATCATTGAACGGACCATGTCTATGTTGGTCCTGTTGCGTCTTTCAACAACACCATTAAGTTGGGGAGTTCCAGGGGGAGTGAGATTCGAAACAATTCCATTCTCTTTAAGATATTCCTTGAATTCATCGGAGAGGTACTCACCACCTCGGTCAGATCGAATCCGTTTAATCTTCCTATCGGTTTAGTTCTCAACCAAATCCTTAAACTCTTTGAACTTTTCAAAGGTTTCATATTTATGACGTAATAGGAAAATAAACATGTATCGTGAATGGTCATCAATAAACGTCAAATAATATCGATATCTATTTCGAGTTGCGGTACTGAAAGGACCACACACATCAGTATGTATTAGGTCAAGAATACCTTCACATCTCGTAACCTTATTACGGAAAGGCATCCTGGTCATTTTACCTCGAATGCAATTTTCACAGGTAAGTAAAGATTGAACCTGTAGAAAATCTAAAGGTCCATCCTTTATCAATCTATTGATCCTATCAACAGATAAATGGCCAAGCCTTTGATGCCAAATCATATTCGAATGATTTCCATTATCCCTGGATATTTTAGGGTTTTTATTATCAGTGGCAGTGACATTCATGACACATTCATCAATGCACAATTCATAGAGTCCACCAGAAGTCAGAACACCTTCCACAATAAATTTATTATATTGATTAATGACTAACTTATTACAGAAAAGGAAGGAAAATCCATGTCTAACAAGCTTAGATACAGATATCAAATTCCTCCTGACTTCAGGTACATAAAGACACTCTTTAGGTACTAAGACTCGACCACTAGATAACGATAGTCGGCAGGTCCCGATGGCGACTGCTGCAACACTTGCATCAGATCCCATCTGGATGACTATCTCCCTTTTCTTCAGATTCCTAGTTTCATGAAACAAATGCAATGAATTGCATACATGAATAGAAGCATCAGAATCTACAACCCAACTTCATTCTCGTCCAACGAGAAAGCTAGTTTCAATGATGAAAGTAGATTTCATACCTGCTGGGGCTTTACCTTTGTCAACAGTCTTCAGGTATTCTGGACAGTTACGCTGCCAGTGCCCCGGCTTCTTGCAGTGGTGACAGTCATCGGTCTTCTTTGATGTCATCAACGTGGAAGCACTAGAAGATGAACCAACTCCTTGATTCTTCTTCTTTCTCTTCTGGGTTGGGCCCTTCCGAGAACCTTGCTTCTGACCGCGCTTTCCTCTTACTTGTGCAACCATCCAGAAGAGGGACCGTCCTTCCTCATTACGTCTTCTGCAGACTTTAATGCAGCTAATAGCCCAGAGTTAGTGAAATCAGCTTTGCTCATGTGATATGACATGACAAAGTTGTTGAAAGACTTAGGGAATGACAGGAGAATGAAATCAGTCTGCATTTCAGAATCCATGTAGGCTCCCAGGGTTTCCAATTCACAGAGGTACCCAAACACTTTGAGTATGTGTTCTCTGACAGAGGTCCCTTCCTGCATCTTGCACCGAATAAGCTCTTTCATCACATTGTAGCACTGTGTGCGGTTTATGTCACCGAATATTTCCTTCAGATTCAGCATGATTTCTTGACAACGGTTCATTTCAACATGTTGCTTCTGAAGCACATTGGACAATGACCCAAGAATATAGCACCTTACCAAGTTATGCTCTTCATTCATTAAAAGATTTATCTTCCACAGTCTTAAGATTTTCTATCTTGTCCTTGGATAGCACATACGAGATGCGCTCCGTAGATAGAACAAGATCCAAATTTCGGATCCAATCCGAATGATTTGGTCCGGTCAACTGATTGACCTCCAGGAGTCTGTTAAGTGGGTTCATGGACTTCATTTTCTGAAATTAAGAATGCACTATATTAGAACATTTAAATAATTATATACATTTTTAAAATATTTGATTAAGGTATTTTAAATCAAATTTGTCTTGCTATGTCAACTTTGAAAGATTATTCCCTTATTGTCTTTCAAAGTAAGAGATATACTTACCGCTATATCTCAAGCAAGATCTCGGATCTCCTGTCTATCCTTATCACATCCCAATAATATGAAAACTTGTGACTCGAATAAAGAGAAGCGGGAACACATTCCGCCTTCCAAGTCCAACTTGCATTTTTCAATTCGGTCTTTAACACCCGAGCCCACCACCCCTAAGATGATGCTGACCCGTTATTAATTGAACCAACTTTCAACAGGCTTAATACTCGCTATACACAATCCAATATCGCCCCAATAATATGAGTACTCGACGTTGAGGTCACTACGTATACGGACTTACTCCTTCGAGAAGCAAAGAACCTGATCCAAATAAATCATATATAGGATCTGTCACTTCGGACAGGTATCTCCTATATACAATATGTGGCGACGGAATCCTTTGCCTTGACGGGAGACCATGAATGTCACTTATGTGATCATCCACCTCATATTCAAATTGTAATAATTAATTACCATGAATCATATTCACATAATTAATTCTTCCAAGAGAAATACACATCCATTAATAAGAGAGTGTTTTAATAGGATATAATTAATTCAATCACTTTAAGTTAATTATCGATCAAATTATCAATCAACAAACTTGATTATTACTTGAATAATAGGTATAATCTCAAAGTACGTATTATTCGAATTTTAATAATTAGAAAAATACACTTTGACTTCTCCGGCACTATCGAGTCCCTACCCGCTGTCATGGCCAGTACCGACGGGAGTGGGACGGACCACATCCGGTGCAACCCGCTACCCCAACGCTCTCCGACTAGTTACCATATCCAACTCAGGAAAGGATAATGCCAAATAGATCATTATGTACTTTGAGATGCTCATCAGTTTTTCAACCGAAATTATATCATATAATATTCATCAAAACCATTTTGATAATATTATAAGGAGATTTGCTAAACAAATCCCCAATCCTATTCAAGCAAGAGGGGTTTGTATGTAGAAGGAAAACAATGTTTGTTGATGATTTCATATCAACCAATTAATGATCAAGATCAAATATCTTGTCATCTTGGTTAGTGAAATGTCATTCAATTAAGTAATTATCTCTTTAAATATTTCGCAAATATTTATCACTAATTATTTCAGAAAATTAACAATTAACTTTCATCACCTTATGTGAATGACTATCACATGATTCATGATCAAATTCGTCAATTTTTAACAGTGACCCCTACTCACTAAAATCAACATATCTTGATCAATTTAAATCTAAATTACGCAAAATCAGTTTCTTAAGATTACTAATTTGATTTATGACAAAACCCAAGTGATATTTCACGTATTTCAAGGTGCATAAAAACAATAATTAACTCATCAATCATGTTTAGATTCACAGTTCCCGCAACAGTGAATACATGTTTATGCAAAGGGCCATATCTTGAGCAAGTGAAATCCAAATTACATAAACTCAGATCCTATGGTTTCCTTATTTAATGGGGAACAAAATACAATTGAAAATTTCGTCTTTAAACAATTTAAACAGTGCTGACAGAGGTGCGAAAATTGAAATGCGATGAAATTTCGTAACCCGTTCAAACCCATGTCATCCTACCTTTACGGATTATATCCAAAACCTTTCCGACCTAAGGCTCTGATACCACTTGAAGGATACGAGGAATCCTCAAGCGCATCACGGAAGCGTGTTGATCGCATCTCATGCGATCGGGGTGACTAGTCGCACTAGTCGCTAGATGCAGCGGAAATTAAAATTTTTAAATCAAGCGATGAAACCACATGATCACAAGAACATTTCTTGGATCGTTTCATCAAACCAAAAAGTATTAGAAATATCTCTTGAAGTGTGGTTCCTATCACTAGATCTCAAAAGCAAGAGATGCTCCTGACTCAAGTCCGATCTACGAAGATGGCACTTGCGGGCACGATGATGCGACGCGTTCCTCCCGCAATCCTCGATGAAGATCCAAGCCTTGAATCTCTTGATTTCATCCAACGAAATCTAACAATGGAGATCCACGAGCAATCGAAGTGACATCACAATGGCGTAGAGACGATTGCTTGATCTCTCACGACACAAGGTGGACGACCACCTTAGAGAGAGATGTCGAGAATGAGAGAGAGAGAGAAGGCGTGTACAATTCTTGTTTCTTGAAGAGGCTAGGGTTGCCCCCTTTATATAGTAGTTTGGAAGTCCATGGATCACAATCCACGGCATATACAAAATTAATGGTTAGATTGATATGTATATTTAATCAATGGCCATGATCTTTATTGTTCAAAAATAACAATTTATTAATTTCTATTAAATCAAATATATGTTACATTATCATCAACATAATTTAATTCAATAAAAATCAATTATCATAAGATAATGATATAATAATTAAAATAGGATAATAATCCACCCAAAATCATGGGGCGTCACCCATGACCAAGTCATGGGTGACGCCACCTCATGATTTGGTGGATTATCTCCTCCTTTTAATTCATAACATTATCTCTTATTTATTTGCAATATTATCCACTTAATCAATTCCAAATTAATTAGTGTATATTTATTGCAACATTATCCACTAAATTAATTCCCAATTAATTTGTGAATATTTCAGTCTTTTTATTGAAAATATCTGAATCATATTCACAGCCCAAACTAAATTGTAAAATACATTTCCTATTAATTGCTTAATGTGAATCCAATTCACATTAACAATTAACAAATGCTATTTACAAAGGTGCTCTCTCTCTAATATATTATAAATCACATTTATAATATATACACAGATATTATGGATAGCACTGTCCACAATCTGCATTTCCTTGATAATTAAATCCCATTTAATTATCTTGGATAATCATTCTCATAATATGAATCTCATTCGTATTATTCTTGATGATTAAATCTCATTTAATTATCAACATCTTGTTGCTTGGATATATAATTCATCAAATGAATTATTTTTGAACTCCTTCAAGAATAATGTGCTTTCTCCGTAGATACTTGGAGATAAGGACATGGCGATTGTATTGTTACATGTATAGTGACTTGGATATTGAGATCTCATCTCAAATCCTGATCTCACAGACCTCCCACATATGCTTGATTAAATCAAGACTGCAGATCTAATCTTCTCATTGCATATGAATCTCATTCAGACCAATGTCCAACATTTGGACAAAGATTAGGTTGCTTCTCTACTAAGAGGAGCCACTAATATCCAAACCTGTTTCATCACTCCCTCGGAATGGAAGCGTCATGGTTATACAATCGTTTATGATCACATCACCCTCAGGTATTCCCAATACCTGTACATCGTGCATATTGGAAGATCTATGATCAACCTGAAGATTAAGATCAATTTTACACTATCTTCTTCAAGGTTTGATCACCAAGTTTCTCAATCTTGGCGATTGAGAATCAGTATCGATCACATGCTTTCCTAAAGCATATATCATACTTTCAAATTCTTGTCATGCTTCCAAAGCACGACGACCATGCATGGAATTTGATCGGTCCCAATACCTGATGAGTGAGCTCATGTCTTCCGGTTCATAAGTGAACATGTATGATCCCATTGATAGATCGCATTACTCATATGTCCTTACATGCACACCAGCACACCGGTGTATAGACCTTGGTTAGGTCATCAACCTATTGGTCTGCCAAATGTACGCACTCAGATATATAGTAACACATCTGTCTCCGGTCATAGGATGTGTGCCTTTGCTATAACAACATTCAACATAGGACTTAGGTTATCTCGATCTTTCTAAGTCAACCCTTTGACCTAACTAATCTGACACCCTCGAATCATTATTCCCATGCAGAGGACCTGCATCAAGAGGTCGGTCAGATATCAGCCTATGTGAGAAAGGATTGTCATCTCCTACTCAGGCTGGAGATCATCTCTTAATAATCATTTGACGGTGCTTGATGAGTCCTCTATCTAACTCTTTAGATATTCATCCAAACACCAACCTCTATGATTCATTTAATGAATCAACAGCTATATGATCATCAAGATGGACATGGTACATAACCCTAATTGTACAGAGGGACCTTATAGTGCATTCATTCATTTAATTTCAGAAAGAGAGTGAAACATCAATAACCTTTATTGATAAACATATATATTACAATAACATTTATTATAAGAATGGTTCTCCTAGGGCTCACATGTCCAGACCACTCCTCACCCCCTCTGCCTCTGCCTGCCCAGGCCTCTTCCTTGACCTCCACTCCGCCTCCGCCTGACCTCCCCTCCCCTGACCCTCTCCCTGACCTACCTCCCCCTCTCATCGACCTTCTCCCAGACCTCCCCTCACACCCTTCACCTCTGCCTGTCCATTCCTCCTCCCTGACCTCCCCTCCCCCTCCTACTGACCTCTGCCCAGATATCCCACGCCCCTCATCCCCCCGCCTCTGCCTCACCCAGGCCTCCTCCGTGACCCATCTGATCCCCTACCACCGTCCTCTGCCCAGGCCCCCCTCACCCCTCATCCCCTTCGCCTCTGCCCGCCCATGATTCCCATGTGTCGCCCTGACCTCGACCCCTCTCCACATGCCACCCGTGGGGTTTTGCGCAGGAGTTCTTCGTGGGTTGCAAAGACTCCGAGGTGCTCCAACGGTCCCTCCTCGTGCTCTAGCAGTCCCTACTTGCTCCCAGCATCGTCGTTGCATCACCTTTCCACCGTCGAAAGGGTAAGGAAGAGAAAGAAGGAGGAGAGAAGAAGGAAGCAAAGAGAGAGGAGGAGGAGGAAAATCCTACCATTGGATCTACTGCAGTTTGATTAACGCAATCCTAATCTCAAGCAAGTTAATCCAAGAAGTCCCAAACTAACAGCAGGGGTTGTGGGGTAAGACGGAGCAAGGTTACAGAGTCCATGGGGAAAATACGTTGTTTCAAAGACCGATGAGGTAATTGGCAAAGTTTGAGTTTATCGGGTAAAAATCCCTAATATAAAATGATCACATTATTACTACTACATCTATTATGTGTCGCCGCATTTGCTCCTTTCTTATCTTCAAAAGAACTGAACAAATACGTGCATAAATCACACTGAGATCTTTATCACTCCTTGTTAATTCTCTCTCGTCATACAGTAAAACACGTATTTTCCGAGGAAAGTAAGCCACGTTTAAGCAGAATAAACACCATCCACCCACGAGATGGTGGTATCGCAATGTTGATATTTATTCTGGAAGGCTTCTAACCGGTGTTGGATTATATGACGTGAGATGAGAATGGCTACAGCAGCATATCGTGAATCTAACACATCACTTGAGTTGGAGAATCATCATATACCGAAGCTCACGATGGGAAGTCCATAACGTCAATGGCACGAACACATGCAGTTTATTTTATTATAACGAGAGATGCATTTTACAGCATATGAACTAGACTTGCGCATCTTGGACATTGCACATTTATTTTGTTTTTGTTAACTATGTTGAAAACCAAGCTTTATTATTTACTGCCCGTGCCTAACGTCATACAATCTCTGACTATACCTTGGGCGGAGCCGCTGGAGGATGTATTCCGGCGCATTTCAAGATGCAAGTCTTGTAGTTAGTTTCACACACATCATTACCATCCGTGCAAGCTCTCCTCGCATCCACGCATGAAAGGACGCATTCCTCAAGTCCGTGTTCCGGCAGAGCAGCTCCTGCAGCCATCTGAGCAGACAGGATAGTCGAGCAAAGCACAAACATAGCTAACAGGAAGCCGCGAATAGCCATGGCAACTGCTGCAGTTATTGGAGCTAAGTACGCCAAATGTTAATGTAGGATATGTGCAACAAAGCCAATGCTCCCATGCACTTATATACACAATCTATAGGGTATCCTAAAGTCTCCTTTGTTGTCGTAGACAGCAGTTAGTCATAGCCCTTAGTTGTAAGGCACTACTAATCATTATTAATGAATAATGAATTTTGAGAGAGGTCAATTGCATTACCCCTCGGATATGGTTTACGGTCTTTGAAGGGCAAGTTATGTAGCAGTTGGCTTTCGTCCCACAGTTTAATATCTCGGTTGTAGCAAATGCCTATTCTTTATTTAAAGGCCAAAGAATAGCTGCCACCTTTATGAGAGAGGAAGAGACCCATGGCATATTTGCATCTTCAAGAGTTGGGGGGGAGTACATGTTGATGAGATATCAGATACCAAGGCCTCTGAACGTACTGAAATATAGGAGGTACTTCATGTTGACGGAGAACAACGAATCACATCGAAGACATTATTGTCTGAACAATAACATGTTCTAGAGAAAAAACTCTCGTACTATATACATGTTTAGGTGAAGTTGGATTAATTATGATAGCCTTGTTTTTTTTCTGTTTGAGATAACTATGACACTACAACAAAATACCCTTGTCGCAACAAACAGTGCCCACATATATGAAATTTGTGGCCACGAAATAAGATCTGGCCACAACAATTTCGTGGCCACTAACTGTGGCCATAAGTCTCGTCGGGAGAGATATATTGCCATGAATATTCCGTGGCCAATACAAGTGACCACGAAATAGCTGTGACCACAGTTTTTGGTACAATACTACTTGTAGCAATGAATTATCTGTGGCCATAGCTGAAAAGATCTCGCTACAAAATCAGCAATAATTGACAATTTTCCACATCATAAAAAATCTACTGTAAGATAAAAAAAAGTAGCATATCTATGAATATTTAAAAAATGTTGTTGATATAAGGGTACACAAAGAGTAGATGATCTATGATACCAAAAATTGTTGATAGATGGATATAAAAAGTAGCCCGACAAGAAATTGAAAATGTATCTAATATATGGTAAATGAACTTCTATGACTAAATGGTGACTAAATTGGTCTTTTGTGACTTTGTAAGCATCCATAACCTTCGCTAACCACGTGCTATGAGAAATGATCTGCATAAAAGAAAACTAATTCAAGTTAATAACAGAGCACAATGTACTTCAAAGAACTCAATGTCAATTACGTTTACAAATATACTTAAACAAGCATATTTATTAAAAACTAAGTGCTTCATTGACATCTAAAAGAATTGTTAATATCCAACAGATCAAGATAGCTTGTACAATCATTCAGCTATGGTGGGTGGATTAGTACATTACTCCCCCAAGTAAAACAAATACAAACCTCCAACATAGATATGAATGAAATTTTATAAAATTGGAGGCATCCAAAGAGGTGTAATATCCAACAGACTAAAATCGAACTATTTACTTAGATGTTGTATATTGTTATCAACCAAAAATGCTTTTGTATTCCATCATCACTACTAAGCAACAGATCAATGCCTAGATTTCCTTTAGATATGTTTCTGGTCAGATCACGAAATGCAATGATATATATATATATATATATATATATATATATATATATATATATATATATATATATATATATATATATATATGAAAATGGGGCTGCCCCCTAGGGGGAGCTAACTTAGCTCCCCCCGCCCTATTTTCTTCAAAAATTTTTATTTTTTTTGAAAATTTTTTCCGGGAATATTCATCACTATATCCCTATATTATGTCATAAAAACTTCGTGTGAAACAGAGACTTCTACGGTCTCCATCCAGACAGTCATTTTTTTAACGGTAACAGGATTTTTTAAATCGACCCCGTTTGGATGGAGGTCGTACGAGTCTCTGTTTCGCATGAAATTTGAATGACATAATTTAGGGATTTAATAATGAATTTACACGGTTTTAGATTTCAAAAAAAATAAAAAAAATTTGTGAAAAAAGGGCGGGGGGAGCTAAGTTAGCTCCCCCTAGGGGGCATACACATTTTACCCATATATATATATATATATATATATATATATATATATATATATATATATATATATATATCACGAAAGTTGTATCTGGTTCAGAACTACTGTGTGTGTGCGCGCGCGCGCGCACATCTCATAAGATGCTTTATTTATGAGTTAAGCTTGTTGTTATATCCTTTATAAGACCGAGTTCATCTTATTTTTTAAGGAAACAACTTTCATTTGAAACATCCAGTAGTTCTGAACCCGCAAATTACAGGAACCTACTTATGCTCAGAACAAGCATGGAGTTATGATCAAGTGTAGTAAAGATATTTAACTCAGGCCAAATGAAGGAAGCAAATAAATTTGCCAAGACTAGAAAAATTAACCTCATCAACAAGCTTACAAGTTAAATATATGGCCATCTCAGACCTAGTTACAATATAAAGGCTATAGAAGAAAAATGTCTTGGAAAATGCAAGTTCCATCGTATATACAAGAAGGAAAAAACAACACCACTTGCACATGGTCCTGGTTTACTAGTTTTGATGTGAAAGTCACAAGTAAAAATTCTAAAAGTCCGTAATCCCCCCTCCATACGTAAATATCCAATGTAAGCAACATTGTCTATGGCAGTGGGTATAATAAGATTTTGATGAAATAAATTAGCATACTTTTATTTACTAAAGCATGCACCAGGATTAAGTTATTAGGCGCATGTATTAGCTTATTATCTACAATATCTAGGAATGCCCAAATTTCGTTTTTCTGACTCCAGATGTAAATGAACTTCGATTTTGGTCCTATAATAAAATAAAACAATCATTAGAAGATTAAGAAATAATTTATATGAAAAGATAAGGAAATACTAGGTAGGCACTTATATGACATATAAGAACTTTGATTTTGCAAGTATCTTTATATCTATTTTGAAAGAAAAATGGATATACCAATGGTCTTCTATAAGGGTTGAAAATTGGATTTCCTCCCACTGCTTGTGGAAATCCATAATCACTCAAAGAAAGAAAAAAACTAGTCATTGAGCCACCACTAGTATGAGTACTAGCATCTTCATCAAACCAATCACCATTCTCACCAGTATCATTGTTTCCGCTCGTTCGAGAGAAATCTGGAACATTCTAAATGACAAAAACAGAAATTAATATAAAATTTGCCTATTATAGAGACAACTTAATTCAAATATTCTCACTTGTGGATATGGAAAAGGACAAGAAAATCCGACATGTCGGCTAAGTTGTTGCATCTACATAGTGTGTTGTTGTATCCATGCATTTTGCTTTTGAATCACTGCCTCATGGGAAGCAATAACACTTTTTAGTTTCTTCACACTCTCTTGAAATTAGTCACTTATTATAAAATTGTATGCCTTATAAAATCAAAACAAATTGTTACTTTATATTACCTGGTCATCCTTATTTTTTTTGCAAGGATGCTTGCAACTTCTCGCATTCAGATCGCTTACTAGATCTCTCATGTCCTATTCCGATAAAGCGAATATAGTTATTTTTTCCAGTGCCAACAACCTGTAAATAAGGAACTGAGAACATGTCTTCAGAGAGATGTGATTGATTTTCTTGCGATCTTTGGATATGTCTTTCGATCTCAAATTGTTGCAAATTAAAAAATTTGGTATGTGAAATAATATGATTAATATGAACATAGAATGTTTACCACTTTCTCCTCCTCCGGATACATGATTTTCATCATGTCAATATCAGTAGCTTCCCTTTTGTTTTCCTTTTCCTAAAAGATAAATGTTAAAAGAAATATAATTTGTATCCATTATAAAAGCTTGTTATTATCAAAACTTACAAAATCATGACGGTACATAGCCAACGGATGTCTTCCACATCTATGATCCAAGATCTTCTTTTCACGATTCCTTTTATTGATCAAAGCTATTGCCTAAATCAAGAGTAAATACTAACACACAACAACATTGAGTAATGACAACCGCATATTGATCATGTGAAGTTTAATAAAAAAATATTTGTTGGAATATTATCATATTTAGTTGTACAGAGATCAATTTATTACAAGCAGTTGTGCTAAGTAAGTTGGATTTTATTGATCAATGACCATCTGGCCATCATGCTAAAAGGAGAAGATTCGAATTCTCCATGCTTGAATGTTTACCAATAGATTTGTGTTAAAATTATCAATTGAATGAGCTAGAACTTTAAAAAAACGTAAAACCTTTTTTCTACAAGTTTTATCTCAATCAATCTCGTAATATGTCCAATGTTTAAAATTTTCAACTGAAGCTTCAGATTTTGCAGTACTTTTGTAAGTAATTGACAAATCTCAATGAAGAAACAGGCGAGAAAAAGACAAAAAATGACTCTTATTTAAATACCAACACATCGATGAATTAAACCTAATCTCCATTAAGCTTATATTCTTGCATAAATAAACGGACACCTACTCGATGCAACACAAAAACAACAACCGCTGCTAGCAATCATACTCAAACAAGTTTCCAAAACGCGACCTGCTTCATGCAAGCCCAGTGCAAAGATATGCAGTTGTACGGACTCCACTCTGACACCCGTATATAATCCCCTCTGTTTAAGAAGTTAATTAAGATAAAAAGTTTAAAATATAAAGAAAATAACACTGATTACCAGCAATTCCTTTTAGCTCAGGTTACTCTTTATGCTTATCTTAATTTTCAAGAGAAGGGGTTTGTAAAAACAAGTTTCTATTCTACAAAGTTCTAAATAAAATTTACAGAGGATTTGTAGCAGGAATCAAGATTTCTACCATGATTTAATCTGAATAATTCTGAAACGATAATAATTAGAAGTAACAATAATCTAACTCCTGATAAATTCTTATCAAGACATACCTTAGATTCATGTGTATCACATTCTCTAATAGCATTTGCAAATTGTGTTGCATCAAATCGAGGGTCCTTCAAAAGTTCATCTTTCAAAATGTCTGGTTTGTGTCCATTTTCTTCCATATTGACTTCACCTTACTCTTCCAATCTCTATGGCGATCACATGGATGAGATCAAAAATAAATTTGGGGGCATTTGGATGCCCATCAAGATGGAAATCACCCTGTAAAGAGTTTTATCAATATATATTTTAGAATAAAATGAAAAAAACACATTAAGTGATAAAATACAACTCTAGAAGCTCCCAAGTGTCTGACATCGCACTTTCAGGCATCTCTTTCCATTTTTTGTCGATGGGCCACAACCAATAACAATGTGCATAGTACGCACATGCGGCACGTAGGTTTCGTGCGTTGTCACCTACAACTTGACCAAATTTATTCCATTCAAGGCTATAAAGATCCTCACCTGTATGCCTAAAGAACTCTAATTTACTAAAGCCTCGTCCTTTTTTCTTGATGTGTGATGCACCGATATGTACACTTTCTGTTGCTTCTGTAGGAGTTGCTGACTGATCATGTCTTCTCTCATATTCAAACAACCATTTTCTCTTGTCATTGTTCTGCAATAATTTGTTTAATGTATTTAAATCACAAGTTTGTAAGGAGTAAATAATGAATAAAAAAAAGAAATTTTACCATATTCATCTGTTATATTATGGACAATACATTCCCCTGGCATATCAGCTCGCATCCAAGTATTTATTTCATTATCTAATATTACTTTACTTGGTTGCATCGTGCCGATCCCATATACACCATCAACAAGCATATCATACAAGTCTCTTGGAGGAACTTTAACAATAATATGATGGTCTCCTCTTCTTGTATTATCTTTGATATAGAAGCATTGTTGTGCCTGAGCTGCCAAAATGAATGGTTCATCTTCGTGCAATTTCTTTCCAAAATCAATGGATGTAAACCCATATTTATCTACATGAAGTCCGACGTTAACCTTCTTATTGAACCACTGGCATTCAAATAATATGATCCTTACATTAGGACCATATCGCATCTCAATGACATCTTCTATCTGCCCATAATATGTTATGATTTCAGAAATGGGCATGCTACATGTGTCAGCAGATAGATAAACTCCACTATTTTGAGTTTTCGTTTATGATCTATACGTTTACAAAGAAATCGGCACCCATTAATTATATATCCATCATACGAAGTTGTTTCCATAAATGGACCTTCGGCTAACCACTTTATATCCTCTGGCACATCCGCATTTCTTTCAGAACGTAAACGTACAACCTAATTATGTAAAAATACATAATATTAAATTATACAAGTAAAAGATACAATAGTTCATATAAATGTGTGAAATTCAAAGCTTACATATTCTTTTATCCAATCTGAAAACTCAAGATGATGCCGTGTATCTAAAGTTACAGCAGATATTCGTGGATGGCGAGCTTTTATATCATGTAAGTGTTTGCTGCTAAAGTATATATGTTAAATACATTGTATTAGTTAATTAAAAAAAGATCAGAAAACTACCTTCGGAATGCATCCATTTGCTTTAGTGTTGAAAAGAACATAACTATGAGCTTGATTTAGTTTCTTCTTGCTAAGTTGACGAACTACTCCTCCACCAATTACATTTCCATCTACACTTCTCACTTGATGATTCAATTTAGATTCTCCCGTAAGATAACGAGAACAAAAAGTCAAGCACTCTTCATCCAAATAACCTTCTGCAATTGAACCTTCAGGATGACTCATATTTCGAACGTAAAGTTAATAAGTATCTTTCAATAGGACACATCCAACGATAATGTACTGGCCCAACAACTTTAGCTTCAAATGCCAAGTGAATGGGTAAATGCATCATGATAGTAAAGAATGATGGCAGAAATACTCTTTCTAATTCACACAAGACAAGTGTGACTTCATCTTCCATCTTTGAAAAATCTTCCACATTAATAACTTTAGAGCACAAGTTATTAAAATAAGAGCAAATCTGTATCAAAAGAAAACATACATTGTCCGGTAATAGACCTCTAATTGCACTTGAAAGCAATTGTTGCATAAGAATATAGTAATCATGACTTTTCAATCCAATAATTTTTCTCTCTTTTGAATTGATTTTTCTAGAAATATTAGAACAATATCCATCTGGAACTTTAACAGATGTGAGAATCTCAAAAAATGATTCTTTCTCTTCTTTAGACATATGATAACATGCAGGTGGCAATAACAACCGACCTCCTGGGAGAGTCCGTGGCCAGAGATCTTCTCGAATGCCCATGTCTTTTAAATCTAAGTGTGCTTGAATATTATCTTTACTTCTTCCATTGATTTATAATACCGTATTTAGAATGCTTTCACATACGTTCTTCTCAATATGCATCACATCTAAGTTATGTCTAATCAAAAGATACTTCCAATAAGGTAACTGAAAGAAGATACTAACTTTTTTCCAAGCATGTGGAAGTTGAATAATTTGCTCACCATCAACTTCCTCTATTTCAACTCTTGCACGTTTCCCTTTACATGCAATTCTCTTACCAAATTGATTTTTACACCCTTTTAATTGCTCTAATATATCAATTCCAGATAATAATGTGGGTGCACTTCTTACTTCTATGTTACCATCAAAGTTTCTTGTATCACGGCGAAAAGGATGATCTTCTTTCAAAAAACATCTATGGAAACAATATGCATGCTTTCTCCCATACCTTAATCGTCTAGATGATGTGTCTTTATTACATATAGGACATGCAAGTCTTCCTCTAGTACTCCAACCAGATAAATCACCATAAGCTGGAAAATCATTAATCGTCCATAAAAGAATGGCATGCATTGAGAAGTTTTTGTGAGAATATGCATCATAATTATGAACAACATAATTCCACAACTGTTGTAATTCGTCAATGAGTGGCTGCAAATAAATATCAATATCATTTCCTGGAGATCTTTTTCTCAGGATCAACATAGTTAGGATAAAGTTCTGTTGTTTCATGCATAACCATGGAGGAAGATTATATGGTATGACAATAACTGGCCAATTTCTATATGAATAATTCATGTTTCCAAAAGGGTTGAATCCATCACTTGCAAGGCCAAGACGAACATTACGAGGATCACTTACAAATGTGGAAATTTAGAATCAATAGACTTCCATGATTTTGAATCTGATGGATGCCTCAACAAAGTATCTTCAACTCTTTCATTCATATGCCATCGCATTTGTCTAGCCAAATCTTCATTCATAAACATTCTTTGCAATTTTGAAATTATAGGAAAATGTTGTAATACTTTGATAGGTTTTCTTTTCGGTTTCTTGTCATGTGTAATACAATATTCATATCTAGAAGCATTGCAACGATCACATTTTTCCTTGTTCTCAGAGTCTTTCCAAAATAGCATACAATCATTCAGGCAAGCATCAATTTTTCTATAATTAAGACCTAATTCTTGCACTACTGATTTAGCTTCATAATGAGATGATGGCATATCCTCACAACCACTAGGCAAAACATCCTTGAGAAGGGATAACAGTTCATCAAATGACTTGTTACTCCAACCAAACAGTACTTTTAAATGTAATAACTCGACTATAAAAGAAAGTTTGCTATATTTCTAGCATCTGTTATAAAGCGGTTTTTCAGCATCTTTCAAAAGTTTGAAAAACTTTTTTGCATCTTTGTTAATAGGCTCTTCCAAGTTGTCTTCATCGGTCACATCATCAATGAGATCATTATCAGTCTCATAATTATGCATTCCACAAGTGTCCTTTAACAAGTCATGTATATTGTCATTTTTTGTACCAAAACTTGCACTCATATTTCTTCTATGATGCGGCTCTCCATGTTGCACCTATGTGTATTAGTGCGGAGTAAATCCTTTGACTACTACATGCTGGAAAATTTCTTCAGGCATTCTATTGTATCTATTGGAACACTTCATGCAAGGAAAAGGATAAAATCCCATTGAATTACATTTGAAGTTCTCCATTGCAAACTCAATAAATTTTCTAACTCCAGATTGAAATAGTTCACTATGATGTCTATTTATGATTGAGTACATCCAACTTCTATCATTTAAGAAATCCATCAACCTAAAGTAACATAGATAAAACATTAAGATTTGAACAATATCACAATGCCTAATATGAAAAGTAAATTAGACAAAAAGATTCATGAGAGAAAAACTAATATATTAACACACTTGACCATATAAAATAAAGAAAAGCAACAGGATTCCCCCAATTTGATCATTTAAATCTAATGCATGAGTCCTGGTAGCTATGGTCTTGTTCTCTATGTGTGTCCCTTCATCTTGAAAAGTAAGACATGGAAGGACACTTTCACACCCACCTTGTATCCTACGACATTAGTTAATACTGACACGAAATTTAAAAATATACATTAGCACATGTTCTTGTACCCCTTTTCCCATAAGATTTCAAATTTTGAGGCAAGTGCACATATAGTGGTTCTTCATTGTTGGGGACTTCTGAGTTCGCATAGGGAGGGCAGGTAGCCAAGACGGCACCTACCAACTTGGAGTGTAGGGAATTCCAAATAACTATGTGGTATGTACGCATCCTTGTGTGGAGTGTTCTTTCATCTAGTTCAGACTTCTTTTTCCTTGCATGGGCAGCGACAAGGGATTGTTGTTATGATGTTTGGTTGTGAGCTCAGTGCATATATACTAGTGATCATGACCTTTATTACGGTCAGGCTAGCTAAATAATGTCCTCAAAGGTTAGTAACCAGCTAAATAATGTCCTCAAGGTTAGTAAGTTAGCATTTGCAATAATTAATTACATTGCAATGCAATTCAAAACTTATTATATGCAAGTTAGCTATATAATAGCCTACTTTATGCATTACAATGCAAAACTTATTCACTTATATAGGAATTCAGTGGAAGATTTCATTTTATATTTCTTTATGCAATATTCACAAATGGCCTTGAATGCAAAGTTTCAGGTTTATACTATTCATTTCAAGTAAAAAATGTTGAGATCACCACACTTGTTGGCAATTCAAGATTATCATGTCATCTCAGCACCTGCTCCACTTTCCTCATCACCCACGAGCTTAACATCCATTTCTTTACTTCCAATTTTTGTTAGATATCAGACAATGTATCCGTGCTTCACAACGGAATAGAAATATATTGTGTCATGTGCACAATAAACATACGTTTTGATAGGAAAAACATTAGCCAGTAGAACAAGTACATCAAACCAATGAACAAAAGGCATTGTTGTGAACTTCAAGTGTGAAACATCAAGCATTTAAGGATGAACCTCATTTTAACCTCATTTTGATGCTTTCCCAAGAATGACTATGCAAGGGCATTATGACCCGCCTGACGACTCGGGTAAAGGTAATCAAGGGTCGTTGTGACCCAAGTCACCAAGCGGTGTCAATCGAGAAAAATTCGACCACCAAAATAAGATAAAATCAAATAAGCTCAAGTAGCGGTCTCGCTATTAGATTAGCCTGGTATAGCGACCAGGGCCGAACACAAGGAGCACGTAATGGCCTTGCGGCCTACGAAGTATTCAAAAGTGAAAATAAACAAGAGACAAATATTTTTGGTGGATTTTTAATATGTTTATATTTTTTTTTATTTTCAAATTATAAAGAAAATAAGGAAAACAAGGAAACAAGCAACTATATACAATTATTTAACTACTCAAAATTATTCCAAAAATTCAAACAAAAATATTTTTATGTTTTTTATATTTTTTAATATTTTTTTAATTTTTGGTGATTTTCTGATTTTTATGGAATTTTATAAAAATCAAACAAGGCTGAAAAACAAAGGTATTGTCCAGTCAGACTTGGAGGGCCAAATTAAAATGCAAAATGGCCCTATCAAGGTCTGAAGGTAATTTTCCTGTAAAGTAGAAAATACAAGGGAAAATTAGGCACTGGAATTATTATTTTTGGATTTTTCTTTTAATTATTAGAATTTGTATGGGTTTTTAGGGGTTTTGTGATTTTTATAGTTTTATAAGTCCAAAAATAACCAAAATTGGTCAGAAAATCAAATAACACAGAACAAGCACTCTCATTCTTTTATAATTTTAAAGGTGCTTTAATATTTTTGTGATTTTTAAAGCTAGATAGTAAGAAAATTGTGTGTTTTTGAATTTTTAAAAATATCAAAAAGTGTTAAAAATATCTCCAAAAATTATAGAAAATTTAACACCATGGCAGGAAACATGTGTCCTATTTTCATCAAATTTGAAATCGATTTGCTATTTTATTAAATTCAAACACAAGGGCACAGTACATAGGGACCTAAATGCAATTAAAGAAGTTCCAGGGGGTCCGGTGTAAAATTCCCAAGAACTTACGTGCAAAGCGCATGACCTGGGGCACTCAGGGACCTATTTGCAAGAAAACTTAATTTCCTAGACTAATTAGTAACACGTACTAAAAGTCCAGGGGCGTAAGTGTAAATTACCCACTAAATAAAGTACATGCACAATTAAACCACGCACAGGGGTATTTCTGCAAATACTAAAAAGTTAATTTCATTCATTAACACCCTGAAACCATAAGTCCATACATGCAAATAACCAAGAAAAGCACGTGTCGACGCACGTGTATCACTACAAACAGGGGTATAAACGTAAATACAGAAAACGATAGGGTCCTCCTCTATGCAAATTATCGAACAACAATAAAAGTTTTAAAATATTTACAGGACTACAAATAAACACCTAAAAAGCTAAGGGCCTAAGAAGAAATTTACCCTTTATTAAGTCGAGGCTCAGATGGGCGCCACGTGGAGATCCAACGGACGGGGAAGGGCGGCGCCCAGCAAAGGATCCTTCGACGAGATCGAACCGCTGGAATCTCCCCACGTGGAAGATCGGATGGCTGGGAAGCGACGTGGGAAGACCTCGCTGATCGGACGGTCGAGATCCTCCCTCTGAAGATCAACGGCAAGCGTGGCTCCTCTGATGGACGTATGAGATCTAATCTGGAGCTGGAGGGGGATCGAACGGCTCCGGAGGTTACTCGAAAAACTGGACTCCGGCGAGGTTCGTCGGGCTCGTGTGGGCACTGGAGACCTCCTCGCGGGCTGCTACTGATCGGAGAAGAATCGCCTTGGCCTCCCGCGTCTAATGGGGTCCTCCGATGGCGCGACGGAGCTCCTGGGAGCTTAGGCGACGTCGGCGGAGGTCGAGCTGCTGCACCAGATGGTCGAGGCCCTCAGATGGGCTCGGATGAACCTGAAAAGCACGGCAATAGACTCGCGGGTCGAGGGCAAAGTGCCTCGACCCTGTAAGAGGAGGTGAAGGTGAACGGTGCGGCGGGGCGTAGGGGCTCCGACGAAGCGACGGCGAAGGAACCCCAGTCCCAGTTCCTGTGCGAACTGGGTTGGATGAGTGGGTGGAGAAGGTGCGCGCAGAGAAGGAGGATATGTGGGTCGACTGCGATGATCGAACGGGTGGCTAGGGTGGTCGGAATCGGCGATGAACGATGACGAGTCTATTTGGGGAAAACGAAATTAGAGAAATAGGGAAAGAAATAGAGCTACCTAATGGACGCAATCGACTGTGGAAGAGCAGGGGCCGCTCCAGGTCCTAGCCTAAAGGGTCGTCGGTGCCTGAGGCTCGAGCGTCACCTCCAGGCAGCGCACGGCGGCGCAACATCACCGGATCGATGGTCTACACGCTCCCTCCTCGCTGCAACACCACTGGAAGCGAGCTGTCACTCTCGCGGAGGCGATGGAGGTCCTTGGGTGAAGAATGGATGAGCCAAAGATGCATGAAATGGGAGGCGGAGCTCGGACTAAATACCTCTAGGGGTCCGGCTATCGGGGAGTTGGGCGAGCAGCTCGAAGCGTGGATCCCCAAAATCCACCCTGGGCGTGGATAAGGGATGATCAAGCTCGGATTAGGACCCGGGGTTAACGGATTTGGTTGTCGGATCGAGCGTAGGTAATTTCGAGAAATCGGGTTGGAGGCTTAGATACGAAACCCTGTGGTCCAAGGGGGGTGTTGACCGGGGGGTCAACGTCCCCCGTGGACCAATCAGAGCAGGCCATGTGGAAATGTTTTGAAAATTCAAAAAGAAATAATAAATGGCCGAATTATTAAAAACTCAAAACATGAAACATGTTTGTTATATTTTTCTCTATTTTTTTGTGATTTTTAATTAATTTTATGAAATAAAAATAAGGTATTTACACTATAGTGCTATATATAGGTATATATGCAATATGGCTTTTTAATTTTTGATTTTTAATTTGTTATTTTTGTACATTTTTATTCCCATTTTATATTTTATTTATTTATAGCATAAAATTAGGAATAAAAAGGTATTTTTATTTTATTTTTATTATTTGTTTACAATGGTTAAATAAATAGCTATATACATCTATATACATGGTATATGTACAATGTTCTTTTTGGTTTTTAATTTTGTTCTTTTTATTTAATTTTTGTTTTTATGGTTTTTATTTTATTTATTTACATCATAAAAGGTAGAATATATACAAATTTTTAGGGATTTTAATTTATTTATTTATAAGGCTAAATAAATAGATAAGTGTTCTATGTACAAGGTGAATATATACAAGTGAATATTTTTATTTTCTTTTTTTTTAATTGTTCAATTTTTGTTTTGATTTTGTATTTACAACTATTTAAAAATATATACAAGCCCATTTTATTCTATTTTTGGAGGCAAATATTTTAATTATATTTACAGGTCTATTTACACACATGAGCTCCCTATCTCTCTCTACTTGGCTTTTATGCGGTCAGGCGCATGCTGAGCCCTCCCTTGGGATTAGGTTGCTCAATATTTATTCTAAATATTTCCCTCTTTTTCTTTGTATTCTTTATTTTTTTTATTTTTGCACAAAAACATGCAAATTATTAGTTTTTACACAATGCATGCCTTTTGTTAATTATTTGTATTTACAAACATATACATGCATTTGTAAAGGTTTTTGTAGCTACAATATAAGAATAAAGAGTGATGAATGAGTATTCATCACCCCCCTATACTTAACTTTGCTAGTCCCTTAGCAAACACTTATTTGAAAAAGAAGTGAAAAAGAGAAAGAAAAAGAAAAAGAGGAGAATGTACATGGATCAAGGTTGAATATTAAACTTGCCTTCATTAAATTGAATTATGGAGCTCGATCAGATCTTTGGATTATTAATGTGTCGGAACCTTATTTGGACTTAAGCTTACGATTCAACAGCCTCTAAGCTCCACCAATCTATGGACAAGACTCCTCAATAAACCAGATCAGAACAAATCTACATACACAAACTCTAATGACCATGAATCTTTCCATGCAGTGTAAGTGATATGTAGCTCCCCACCTCAGAAGTAACAAAGAAACAACCTCCCCCGACCTGGTAACTCTAATGCCTCGGTCTAGCAATTCTTTCCTCGAGAAGCGGGGTATTCCCTTCTAAGTTCAAGTGCAAACGGCTCAAGAAGAGGGGGAAGAAGATGAAGAATGGACCATGGCCAGTGTAGCTACGTATCCCTGGGAGCCCAACCAGTGTAGCTAAGTCTCCCGCTACAAGCTTCATGAGATGTAACATGGATACCATAAGCTTTTGCTTTATTTGACTATATACACTCCGGTGGGGTTATTAAATTTTCAATCCGACCCACCACTTTTTTGGAGTTCTTTTCTTTTTGCACATTTTTTATGTGCAACTGTACAACATATATACAAGGTGCAGCATATATACAAGGAGTTTTTCCTCTTGAGCCAGTAGACTATCCCTCTTTTGAAGCTTTATTGCAACCCACGGCTTCTGTCTTTAGACTTCATAACCACTAGACCGAATTGAGACGCATTTCCTTCACTAGAAGAAGAAGAGAGGTTCTGCCTAGAAGTACTACCCTCATATGCTACCCCAAGCCAAAGGAAACTGCCTCCTCACCACCTCATCCGTGGAGAGCTATGTGTAAAGTGCTGGTGCAAGTCAAGCCATTGTCTCTAAGAGTCATGCGTGTGTTGTTAAGTGCTCTACTTAGGCTCATCAAGATGACATATGCTCATAGCCTAGTGGACTCAAAGAATTAAGTCCCAATGGACCTGAAAAGCCTTAACCCTAAGCCCTATAAGGTTCCTCTTAGAATTAGGTGGGTTAAGATCTTAATCAAGCTCCATTTCCCAATTTAATTCCAGGCTAGTTTAAATGTCAACTATAATCCAGGAAAAACTATACAAATATTTACAAAGATGCTATTTACAAATATGCACTTTACAAATATTTACAATCGTGCAAAATTTTTGAAAATTGTTTGAAAATATGGATGTATGCATGAATGCGTGTTTTGCAAAATATTTACAAACATTTACACAAGGTTTTTGCAAACTTTTTCTTTTCAAAACATTTTTGAAAAATTTAGTACTATATACATAATTTTGATATACACATATTTACAAATCCTTTACACAAATCATTTTACAATCATTTGTACAAAAATAATTTGTATAAATACATAGGTATGTGCAAAATGAATTTTATATTCAAGGGAGAAAATTTTAAATTTTATGAGTTTTTAGCCATTTTTATTTATTCACACACTCCACAAAGTACGAGTTATGGCTAAAGTATATATGAAATATATACACACACCCCTATACTTAGCTCACACGATGTCCTCAGAGTGATCAAGAGCGATGAAGAAGACATAACTCTTGCTTAGTATAGGGAAGTGAAAAGGAATGGCTAAATATAGAGATGAATGAAAGAATACAATGAGGAGAACTCGGTGGTTTCCCCCTATACTTAGGATTAATTAATCCTAAGTATAGTAAGCTGTACATGAAGGGAAATCCGAGTGAAGGATGTACAGAGCCTACCCCCCCCCCCATACTTAGGGTGAAATATCCCTAAGTATAGGCAGCAAAACAGGGGTAGAAAGAATGAAAAGAATACCCGAAGGTCCTACATCCCCCTCTATACTTAGGGTAAAGTACACCCTAAGTATAGCATAATCATAAGATGAGAAAAGGGATGTGGGACTAAAGAATAGAGTGATATAGACAACTGGATCTATACAGGTCGGAAGAACAGTGATAATCAGGCGTGAGATGCAATAGATGTGAGTCAAAAGACCACATCTCACGCAAAATGAATAGGGGCAACATCAACGACCCGCGGCTCAGGATCTAGAAATGGCTTGAGCCGCTGGCCGTTCACTCGAAAGGTACTCTCAGAAGACAACTCAGATATATCAATGCTTCCATTGTCGTGTAACTTTCTCACAAGATAAGGTCCCTTCCATTTGCTCTGTAGCTTCCCTGGAAATAGACGAAGCCTGGCATCAAACAGCCATACTCTCTGTCCAGGCTCCAAATGCTTGTGGCTGATATGAGAATCATGCCACTCTTTCACTCTCTCCTTATAATGTAGACTATTTGAGAAGGCGGTATCTCTAAGCTCCTCCAGGGCTGCTAACTCTGCCCTCCTCTGGTCTCCTACACTATGTGGATCCAAAAGAATATCCGTGACTGCCCAAAGTGACTTGTGCCTCAACTCAACAGGTAAATGGCACGGCTTGCCATAAACGAGGTGAAAGGGAGATGTACCCAAAGGAGTCTTGAAAGACGTCCTATATGCCACAAGACCGAGTCCAAAAGCTGTGACCAATCCTTTCGGTCAAGGCGGACGACTTTCTGCAATATAGTCTTGATCTCCCTGTTCGACACTTCGGCTAGACCATTCGTCTGTGGATGGTATGGAGTGGCAACTCGATGGTATATACCGAACTCGCTAGCAAGGGCCTTCACCTGGTCGTTGATGAAATGAGACCCCCCATCTGAAATCAATACTCGAGGTACCACGAACCGTGTAACGATGTGCTTCCTCAAAAATCTGCAAACTGTCCTGGCATCAGCGGTCGGGCGGGGATGGCCTCAACCCAACGACTCACGTAATCAACGGCCAACAGAATGTACTTAAATCCCTGACTCTTAGGGAATGGACCCATGAAATCGATGCCCCATGCGTCAAAAACCTCACAAAAGTGAATGGGCTGCATCGGCATCATATCACGCTGTCCACAAGTGCCCATCCTCTGACAGTCAGTACACCTCTTCACGAACTCATCTGAGTCTTTGAAGAGGGAAGGCCACCATAGACCAGATTGGAGCACTTTCTGTGTCGTTCTCCTCCTAGAGTGATGTCCTCCTGCCTCAAGCTTGTGGCAATAAGTGAGGACGCTATGGTGCTCCTCCTGAGGAATGCAACTACGCCAGACGCTATCCCCTCCTTCATGGTAAAGGATGGGATCCTCCCAATGGTAGGACTTAGCCTTCGCAAGGAAGGTCTCAAGCCTCTGCCTGGGCCAATCTTGTAGTACTTTCTTAGCAACAAGAAAGTTCACAATATCGGCATACCATGGGAGAGAGGCGATAGCAAGGATTGCCTCATCTGGGAAGGTCTCACAAATAGGGTTAATCAAGTCAGAATCCTCAAGATGCTCTAATCGGGAAAGATGATCCGCCACCACATTCTTGACTCCAGGCTTATCCTTAATTTCTATGTCAAACTCCTGGAGTAGAAGGACCCATCTAGTCAGTCTGGCCTTGGCATCCTTCTTTGTCATGAGGTACCTGATGGCGGTATGATCAGTATACAAGGTCACTCTAGATCCAATAATGTATGATCTGAACTTATCTAGGGCGAAAACTACGGCTAGCACCTCCTTTTCTGTGACTGTGTAGTTCCGCTGCGCGGAATCTAATGTGCGGCTAGCGTAGTGGATAGAGAATGGGACTCCATCCCTCCTCTGTCCCAGCACGGCCCCCACGGCAAAATCGGAGGCATCCGTCATGATCTCAAATGGGAGAGACCAATCACGTGGCTGAAGAACAAGAGCCTCAACGACACATTTCTTGAGAGTCTCAAACGACAAAAGACACTTGTCATCGACAAGGAACTCGGTGTCCTTCGTCAGCAAGTCAATCAACGGTCGTGCAATCCTACTGAAATCATGAATGAATCGCTGGTAGAAACCGACGTGCCCCAGGAACGACCGTAACTGCTGCAAATTGGATGGCGGTGCGTGTTTTCTAATGACATCAACCTTGGCCGGATCAACCTCCATGCCCCTGTTGGAGATGATATGGCCAAGCACCGTCCCTTGAGTCACCATGAAGTGACTCTTCTCCCAAGATAGAACCAAGCGAACCTCTATACATCGCTGAAGTACCCGGTCTAGGCAGTCAAGGCAGGAGTCGAATCCGTCACCGTAAACCGAGAAATCATCCATGAAGACCTCCAAGCACTCTCCTACCATGTCCGAAAAGATCGACAGCATGCATCTCTGAAAAGTCGCAGGGGCATTGCATAGCCCAAATGGCATGCATCGGAAGGCGTATGTGCCGAAGGGACAGGTAAAGGTAGTCTTGTCCTGGTCCTCGGGAGCGATGGCCACCTGGTTGTAGCCCGAGTACCCATCCAGAAAACAGTAGTGGCTCTTCCCTGCCAGTCTCTCAATGATCTGATCTATAAAGGGCAGGGGGAATGGTCCTTCTTGTGGCCTGGTTGAGTCTCCTGTAGTCAACACAAACCCTCCAAGAAGTGGGTACCCGTGTAGCAATCTCCTCTCCAGACTCGCTGACCACTGTAGTGATGCCCGTCTTCTTGGGCACCACATGTAAAGGGCTGGCCCACTTGGAGTCGGAGATGGGGTAGATAAAATCGGCGCTCCACCACTTCGAAATTTCCTTCATGACAACCTCCCTCTGATTCGATTTCAGCCGCCGCTGGAACTCACGCGACGGCTTTGCCTCATCCTCGAGATAGATGTAGTGAGAACACAGAGCCGTACTGATCCCCTGGAGATCTGCTATGCTCCATCCTATCGCCTTCCGGTTCTTTTCAAGAACCCCCATCAGACGGGACTCTTGCTCTCCAGTCAAATCAGCGGAGATAATGATTGGGTACATCTCAGGCTCACCCGCAAGGAATCTATACTTCAATGAAGTAGGAAGCGGCTTCAGCTCTGGACAACTGAGTGCTGGTGGATCTGGCCTCTGAAAAGTCTGCGTGAACGCTGCCAAATCTGCATGGGAGAACTGAAACTCTCTATCTCTCTCAAGAACTGGAGAAGGCTGCCCTGCTGGACTATCTCTGTTCTGCTCGACATCTACCTCCTCTCTATCTGCAGGCTCAGTGGAAATCAGGTCTGGCATATAATCATCACAATCTTCCCAATCAGACTCTGACTCCGAGGGCTCTGTGTCATCCAAGGTGGCATCAGCACCACCATCATCACAAGAATTTGTCTCGCGGTTGAGAACCGGCTCTGCTGCCTCTGCAGTATCCTGGACCAGGAATGTGCTCTCCAAGCTCTCCTCTGCTATCGTCTCTGCATCAGCGGAATCTGAAAATGAGAGGATAGCCTGTGCTGCTGGGTCTGCCCAAACTGCCTCGTCATCTGTGATCACAAAGTCACAGTCCTGGTGGATGTCTAGCCCAGTATCTGCCATCTGCTCTGTGTCTGAAGTGGTCTCTGAGCATGATCTGTCTCTGGCTCGGCTGTCCTCGACCGTCTCTATTTGTACACTTTCTCCCTCGACGTAAAAGTATACCTTCCCGCTATCATGGTCAATCATTGCTTTGGCTGTGGCCAAGAAGAGCGACCTAGAATGATGGGGGTATCGGTCACTGACTCAGGGATCTCCATGTCCAACACTACGAAGTCCACGGGGAATTGCAGGCCCTGAATCGTGACGACAACGTCTCTAAACAACCCCTTCGGCCTCTTGACAGATCTATCAGCAAACTCAAGGACTGTCATGCTCTGTCTAAGAGTGCCCAACTCGAAGCGGTCGAGGAGGGCTGCCGGAAGTAGGTTGATTGACGATCCGCTATCTAATAGGGTACGATCGAACCTCTGCTCACTGATATGGCATCTGACATATGGGGCTTCTGAATCTGGCCTCTTGGCCGACAGACGGTTCTGGATCGCGAAACAAGTGGCTTTCGTCAGCACATGAATCTCTGAGTGGTGGTTCCTCCTCTTTCTCCTGACTGTAGTCCTGTCTCTAAGGGAACGCTGAAGAAGAAGAATATGCTGCAAAGCCTTCTGAAGAGTCAGCTGTATTTGAAACCGATCTATCATCTGCTGGCTGAACTCTTCCTGCTGCCTCTTTTTCTGATTTTCATTTTTCTTCCCCTTCCCCATCTGAAGGGCTCTAGGGAAGGGGATCACAGCGTCCTTCTCAGATGAAGGACTAGGAGAGGGTCTAGACGGCTCGACGGCCGGATCCACACATGCATCAAGCACCACAGTGGGACCACAAGAATATAAACCCGTTCCTTTATTCACAGAAATGTTCCGAGATACATGTGTAGAAGAAGGAAAAACTACAGGAATCCCAGAAGTAAGATCGGTGGCATCAGCACCACCATCGGTTGGAAGACTCGCGGCCTCAATATCGCGCTCTGTCTCGGCAACATGGGTGGCCTCAGTACCACCTCCTCGAACTGGTGAAATGGCGGCATCAGTACCGCCGGTGGAATCAGCCTCCATGGTGGCATCAGTACCACCGTCCTCATCCCTAGCGATATCAGCACCGCTCTCCTCCTCGTCTGGCGCTTTGGAAGTGTCCTCGTGGTGTAACTCAGACGAGGCGCTGCCTGCTGGCATCCTACCGCTCCTAAGTGTGACAAAGTCAGTATCAAAAAGATATGCAGACATATCACCAAAAGTATCACTCGGAGTGGCATACTCAGTACAAACTACCTGCTCAGACTTCCTCTTGAGGTTATTCGGATTTGGCTCTATCTGGGCAGGGATGGCGGCCTTCCCTCTCACGGTGTCCCGCATCTCCTGGCGGAACTCGTCAATCACCCGTCAAAACGTAGCATGCTGATCGGTGAGAAGGCGGGCTATATCATCCAAGACGGGGCTCTCATGAGAGCCCGACGGGTAGCCTCTCTTGGTAGTGAGGCTGCTGGAACTGGTGCTGTGGCTGAGAGGGGTACGGGTGTGGTTGCTGCTGCTGCTAGTGGTGAGGCTGATCTCGCCTCCAAGACTGTCCCTGTAGATAGGGACGAGGACCATACGACGACTGCTGCTGCTGTGGTGGGTACACTAGGGGTTGCTGTTGGTGGTGATCTCTCTGATGGTTGTACTGGCCGCCCTGTGCTGACGGCTGTTGCTGGGGCTGGGCACCTCTGATGAATCCACGATTCATCATCTTAATATCTTGATCTTAGCAAAATCCCCGAGTAAAATCCCAAATAAATGTCCATAAAATCAATAAATTAACAAAATAACTCTTGTAAATAAAACACACTAATTACTGTATATTAAATTGTACAAAATAAATTACACATAAAAAGCCGCAAAATCAAAGGAGTTTTATACATGTAAATAGCCCAAAACTTTATGTATTTTTAATAATTTCATATCAACTCCTTTTTGGCTAATTCTTTCTCCAACATGTTCATATCAATGTCTATAAAAATACAAAAATACAAAATAAATTATATCTCAAAATAATGCTCCTAGATCCCAATGGGAAAAAGCCGTAAAGACCAACTTCCAAGCTAAATTCCCGCTCCGTATGAACTCCAAATTCACCAAACTCACTTTTAAAGTTCAAGTTAGAAAATTATCTATCCAACGGAAGTGGTTTCATTAAAATCGGAGCTCGTTTGCAAAAGTTGGGTTTTGGGACCTAGATGTACATTGTATATTATGTATATATTCTTTCTTTCTTCATTTTTTATTTTATCTTTCTTAATTACTAAAAATCCAAAAAAATCATTGTGGTCTTGTATTTTGATTGTACTATTTTATTGTATTTTCCTATTGTACATAGCTACTATTAAAAAGACAAAAAAATATAAAAAGAAAAGCAAACAAAAAATGTACATGTTGTATATCTTCTTTTTGTAAATTTCCCCACTCTTTTTCTTCTCTTTATTTTATTTTCTCTTTTTAGTAGCCTACTTTATTTCATTTCATTTTTTATTTATTTAATAACATTCTCTACAATAACTTCCCTTTCTCCATTAACCTCCAAGTCTTCTTTCAACCTCCATTCCACTCCATATTCTTCATATAACCTCCCATTCAACTCCACCAATAATCTAACTTCTCATTCAACACCACCACCTCTCTAACTTCCATTATTCATCTCTTTATAATCATCTCCACATCCACATTTTTTCCCCATCCACCATTCTTATAGAATAAGGAGAGAGCTTGGAGTGTTTTGTTGGTGACAGCGGCGAAGCATTGTCCTCAAGCGACGACCTCCTTCGGGTGAGATCCGCGGAGTTCCGCTTCGCGTCACGAGTTCCCCGTCGAGCTCGCGTAGCTTCTCCGATTTTTATTTCGCCAATCGGATCGAGGCAACAACAGGAGTTCAGCGTAGCTGCTCCGCAAATCCGGCGAAGATTCAGGTAAGTATTTCTCATCATTTCTATTGTTATTTTATTTTATCTAATATTCTGTTTTCTTGTTGTCTTGATCATTTTTTTAGCACACCACATTCACCAACCATCCTCCATTTGTTTATATTGATCATTCACCACTATCATCACATTTTTTTCCTCATCATGTTCATTCCTTGTTTTAAACAAAAGTAAAAAAAATATAAAAAAATAGTAAACAAAAAAAAAGGGTTTCTATTACAGCAGAAAAAAAAAGAAATCAAACAAAAAAATTAAAAAAAATCAAAAAAAAAGGTAACGCAGCAGCGGTGGGGGAAGCACCCACCACCGCCGCCGCCCCCTCATCTCCATCGCGCCGCCGCGCGCGCCACCGCCCCCCAGCGCGCGGCCGCGCCCCGCCGGAGGCGCCGCCCCCTCTCCTCGCCGCCCTCCGCCGCTCTAAGCGGCCGCGCAAGGCGGCGCCCCTCCGCGCCTCCCCGCCATCCCACTGCCGCCTCCGCTCCTCCGCCGAGTCGATCTCTCCTCAGCCCGCAGCCACCTCCAGGAGCTGCGGCTGCGCCACCGCCGCAAGCCTCCTCCGCCACGCCGCGCGTGGGCGGCGCCGTCCACGCCCAGGTGTTGGGTTCATTCCACCGTGCACCAAGGAGGAAGAAGGTCCATTCTTTTTCATTTTTTTATGTAAAAATTACGTTTTTTTTATTTCAAGTTTCAGTAATTGCATAATAGTCCCTGTACATAAGTTGCTTTATATTTCTAGTTTCTCTGTTTGCACAAAGATCCCTGTGTTTGAGTAGTAATTTGGATATCTGTTTGGCATCCTTTTATTCATTGAAAAATGTGTTCATGTTGAGCAACTAATTGTCTACATTTTGACTATTTGTTTGTATTTTTGTGGGTAATGAGTAATTAATTAAAATTGTCCAACTGAAATTTTGCATAGTTTACCCATTCTGTGCTGTTAAATTAATATCTCACAAACGGTTGCTCTAAAAATTCCACAAAAATTATATGTGATGCCTTGATATGTGTTCAACTTACAGTCCAAATTTCACGTCCATTGGAGTTGTATTGTGCCTGCAATAAATTATTGAGTGATTTTCGTATTTGATTTTTAATTAAATCCACACACATTTATTTCACGAAATTACAAGTCTCCTGGATTCTATATGAAAACATCTACTTGAGATAATTCGCATTTTGATTAATTTGATAACGTGGATTTATTAAGAATTATTTACTCACTGTCACTCTGTTTCCACTAAAAAATCCATAAAAAAATTCATAACTTGTCAAAAAATTCCAAAAAAATTACTGTAGCTTCCTTGCATCATGTTTTCATTCCAGTAATTTTTTCATAATTTTTGCGTACTGTTTGTGTGACAAATTGCGAAAAAACCCATAAAAAGTGTGTATTTTTAGTTAATGCGTTTTATCCCATAAAATTCCAAAAAAATATGTTTTGTGTTCATCTCTGGATTAGTATTCTAGGAAAAATATAATTTGGCTGAATTGAACTGATTTGACATTAAACTTAATTTGGCTAAGTTGTATGCTTTCTTAGTATATTAGTTCACTTGCATTGTGCATTTTGGCATCCTATTTGCATTAAAAAATATAAAAAAATACCGTTTGGAAATCTAAAATCTTCATTTGCAAATTAAACCCAAGTTGTTCCTTTGCCTCCCTGAGTTCGACCCCGGACTTGCCCGGGATATAAATTAAAGCCGAGACACTCTTCACGGAGATCCTTCTCTCGGTTCTGACCGAATCGCTAAGTACACGTATTACAACGTGACCAAACTAAATATTGTATTTAGCGACGCGTCAGATGGCGCCGTTGCCGGGGAGGCAAACGGCTTAGGGATTAGTTTAAAAATTTGGATTTAGATTTCACTTACTCGGGTAGTCTGACCCCCGAGCCACTTTGTAATTAATCCATTTTCTGTCATTCTTCTCTACATATTTTTGTATATATTGTGTTTTTATCTCTCTAATATAAATCTCATTTTCTTTGCGAGGGCCCGGTGAACTTGGAGTGCATCGGAGGTCGACGGACGCGACGCGCCCCGACTGCTGAAGAGCAAGAAAATCAATTTATCTTCGAGAGAATTTTTATAAATTTTTGTAATTATTGTATTGTAATAACTTAGGTAATTCGCTCTTCCAGCGGCTCTTGTTTGAGAGCTCGCGCTTGTATCTGGACTGGACATTGGACCCGCTCGTGGTTGTGTGGTTGATTGACGTAGAATAGGACTTGCACTCGCGGCTCTTAGAGCATTTTATTAGAATATCTTTATTGCGTGTGCTCGTAACTTTTAGGACCACACATCACATTTAACGAGACGCACTTAGACCGCTGGGCTATTAGTCAAATTAAACTTGTTCATCACTCGCTAATAGAACTGCTTGTCTAGGAACGGTTTCTCGTTTGCATTCATATTAGTATAAAATTTCAATTCTGCCTTGCATCCCGCATGTAGAGCGCGAGGATCACTGTAAGTCTTCTGAACTGGGCATGCATCATTGATTTCATTATTTGCATCGGTTTTTCTCGACTCCCTCCCCTTGGTTTTTGAAACTTAGGTTAAAAGGAAATCGGGACTGATCGTTAGGCGTGCTTTGTTTGGTGGACTAATCAAGTGATAACCAAATTAAAATCGGGACTGCTAATCAGAGTTGACCAAAAAAAATTGACTAAAACTAACACTTGTTTTGGGAGAGCAAAACCCACATTGTATGCTTGGTTAATTGTGGTTGTTGAGAGGTGAGGACGCATCCCTAGGATAGTGCCCAAAACCTACTTTTGAGCCTTGCGTAATTGGATTGATATCTTGATTTATCACCTAATTAAAACTGAAAAGATAAACGGTCAGACTTTTGCGACCATCACTGTGTTGAGTAGGTGAACTCAGGGTTTGCTCTTGTGTTTGTTTGTTTTGTGTGTTATTCGGTGCACTTGCACGCTTTCTTCCTTGATCCGCTTCATTCTCCCATCTCCCTTCCAAGATGTCAGAATATTGGTCATCATATCCACGTCACTCTTCTTCGACCATATTTCGACCATCTCCACCCTCTTATTCCTCTTCATACCCATACCCTGATCGCGAAGTCAGAACTTCGACTGACTTCTCCACTTCTTCATCCTTCTCACCTACCTCACATTCTTACCCCCCTGACCCACAACTACCCTGGATTGACTCCCCATATTCTCGTCCGCTTGCTGGAAATAAGGAACAAATCACAGAGCAAGCCACTGCTGAGATGAATAATTGGCAGAATCAGTTGCCCCCTCATACCTCATTTTCACCTCGAGTTAGGACCGGACAACATTTGACCTATACACATCCTGACTTGAACTTTGGGTACAACACGGTCGATCAAACTAACCGAATGGAGAGGCCTACACCAAACGATCTTCCTGACTTAATTGACCTGAGTGATAGAGACCACATTGACCAACCTTCATATTACCCATTCGGAGAGCCGACATATACAGGGGATTGGATTCATGCGACCAATATACAGACCCCCTGTCTACTGACTCCACCTTATGAGGCCCCGACCAACATCTGCCATACAGATGGGTCATACTCAACCCAGCATTACACGTCTGAGTCAAGATGTGTTGAGTATAAGATCCCAAGTTCTCAGCAGTATCCTCCAACTGAGCAGACTTCTCTCATGAGGTGTAATGAGAACTTATTGGAGGATGACATTTGTAGACCGATCAAGAGTCCAGGTAGGAATGTGGATCATGGATTTCGCGGATTGAATATTGAAAACCTGGAAGACACTGGATTGACCACACATCATGTACAGCTGGAGTCCCTTCTACCTCCCTCTTCTACTAACCACTTTCTCTCCAAACCAGAGTCTATACATTCTCCTAGTCCTCTTTCACCTACCAAAAAGACCAAAAAATTTGGAAACTCAGAAAATACCATAAAAATTGAAAAAGAAAAGATCTAAAAAAATTGGATCCTGCGGTTAGGGAAGCATTGGATAGAAAGTTGATTTTTGAGCTTCCCTTAATAATGGCCATTGAGCACTTTCCCGACCTTAAAAGATTTGTGAGAAGTAAATTGATGCCTAAAAGGTCGGGCAATAAGAGAACAAGGACTGAGATACATATAGTGTCTATGGCCACATCTTTGATGATAGGGAGAAAAACCAAGAGCCGCAGAGTAAAGCGGTTGCCTCGGTTTGATTGTGAAATCAAAGATACCACATTCACCCATGCAAGAATCGATGATGACTTACCAATTAATATCCTCCCGACCTCCGTGTTTGCCAAGCTCAAACTCGGATCTGCCAAGAAGTCAAGAGAGATCATTCAGTTGGCAGATCGGACCATTAAACGGTCGAGAGGAATCATTTCAGTCATTGTCACTTTCCAAGGTGCTCTATTACAGGTGGATTTCACGATCATTGATATTGAGCATCGAGGAGAGTTTACCCAGTCTCCGATCATTCTTGGGAAGCCGTTCTTAGCCTTGGCTAAGGCAACTATAGATTGTGAGACTCGGGAGATCGATTTCTCTGCATTGGGAGCACTCCGACCTCACCCGATCTTTGAGGACACACGATATTCCAAGGTAACCCATAAAGTTGCAGACAGTTGTGACCTTCGAGAGACAGTTGAGTCCCGTCTCTCTACTACACCTGAGATACCGACTGTCCAGACGACCATTGGTTTAGAGACTCCCTACAACCACACACCACCTACTGCTTGCACCACCACCGTGACAGCTTCTAGAGAGGACTCACGACCAGAAGCTATCATTGAACCCAACAATGTCAAGCCAACTGAGAACACTGTGCCTTATCAGAGACGTGTGCTGACCTTGCAGGAGTATTACAATGCATATGGTGACTCATCTGATGATGAACCTCTGGTCAGAACCTCACACACACTACATCCAGGACATACAACAAAGGAGACAACTGGGAGCAAATTGACCAATCTTGATAAATCGGTTGCTCCATCCTCTAGTCGGTCATCTGGTAAGAAGAAGAAGAGTATTGTTTCCTCGAGGTGTTCCCCCGAACCCCTCAAGGCTTGTCACTCTCCTCTTCCTCTTGATGCTTCAGGTTCTAGAAAACCGACTAAGAAGGTTACCTTCGATGTTCCAGAGAAGGAACTTTCTGAGGAGTCCTCATCAGGTCCGGATGAGGTGATCTATATGAGTGAGCTCAGTTCAGCTGTTCTGAAGCCATATTTGAGCAAGCAGCCATGTGTCGACCCTCGTTGGACGTTCCCCACACCTCACTATTATTCCTCTACGAACGATTCTGACAGCGACACATATGTATACTACCCACCCCCTCGCTCCCGCAAGAAGGTCCGTCACAAACCTTCTTGATCCCTGTACAGATTCAATCACTCTTGTACATTCTCCCCTCTTTGTATATTCTCCAGATCACATCGGTTCTCATACTTACTCTTGTCCTATACTTAGGCTTACCAAGAGCCTAAGTATAGGGGGAGCCGATGCCCGCCATGTGTAGATACTCATCCATTTCTCCTCTTGACCTCGTCCGCCCCATTTTTGCTCTTCTTCTACACTTAGGCTGTCCAGAGCCTAAGTATAGGGGGGGCGGATCGACTTCTATACTATTTATTATTTTAGTCATCCTACGCTTAGCACGAGCTATGTCTTTTTCTCGCTTCTTGTGCCATGAGGACATAGCACATGCTAAGTATAGGGGGACGTGTATATATTACATATATACTTTACCCATAGCTCGTACTTTCACGTATTTTTGTATATATTATACAATAATTATGGGGTGGGTAAAAAAAACTTTTTCAAAAACTCTAAAAAAAACTTTTCAAAAAAAAATTTGTTTTTTGTTCTCTTTTCTTATTTGCTCTAAAAAAATCTTTTCAAAAAAAAATGTGTCCTTTCTTATTTATCTATATTTTTCAAAAAAAAAACATATAAAAAACTTTTCAAAAAAAATCTTCTTTAAAAAAAAATCCTTTCTTATGTACCTATCTTTCAAAAAAAACTCTTGAAAAAACAGAAGAGAGCAAAACTTTTCTAAAAAAAAAACTTCTTTGCCTTTGTTTGTCAAAAAAAAAACTTTTTGAAAAAAACCTTTTTTGTAAAAACTTAAAAAAAAATCAAAAAAATCATAAAAAAAACACTAAAAAAAACTAACTAATAAGTTGGTTTAACCCCTGAACATTCACTTTCACACAAGACTAGTGATGTTCAAGAACACTTGGTTTATGAGGTCTTGATATTTTGAGTTAACCAGCCTTAGTCATTAGGGTCCATGACTTAATTATTCACATTTCCCTAGTTTGAAAGATTTGTATGTTATATTGCATGCTTAATCTCTACCTTAAGAATATGATCAGCACCTCACATACACTACTGCAGTTATGATGAGATGAGTTGAAATTTCACCTGAGGAGCTGGGATGGGGGATTTGAGTTTGGACTTGATTTAATGATGCTCGAGGATGGGATAAAATCAATGAAGGCTTCATGAAACCTGAGTGTCAGCATCTTTAGCCAGTATGAGAACATGGTTCTTGTACTATCTCTTGACATCTACCTATGTGCCAGGGTGTGATAAAATAAAAAAAATGTTGATCAGTGTGCGCCAACTCTTGGTAAAAGCAGTGGAGCTAGCCAAAAATACTACAAATCAATGAAATGTCAAAGAAAAGCTCTCATTCCACAAAGTCAATTATCAAAAGAGCTTCCACCAAAGGCGAGCGCTCCCAACCATTTCAAAAGTGTCCACTTGGACCACCGCTATTAGGACCAGGAGTCGGGCTTGCACCAAAAAAGGGCTCTGCATCGTAAATGCTACAAGTCTGGGTGTAGAAGGTATAATAGATACTCAAAAAAGACACACCCCGGTGTACTCCCAGGAAAACAAGTGCAGACGGCTCCAACTTCTCTTGACGGACGCACTGATCAACACCAAAAAAAATGCGTTGAGTAATAAGGCACTTGAGAGGATCCTTGTTCCAATGAGAGGGAGAGAAGAAATGACACAATCCTATGCCCTCCATCAACTGGCCTTCCATCTACACTTTTAAGTCTGACAACTAAAGAGACGGTGGATTGTATGCAAGAAATGATTTATTTCCTAGTGTTGAGGATCGGGTCCTTAGGAGAGTCTCTTGGACTGGAATCTTGGGTGACGTTGTGACTCTACTCTTGTAACTGCGGTCAACACTTAAAGTCATATCCCTTATATATATGTATACAAAGAGAGTCTGATGATTAGGGAAATTGGGTACCTTTTGACTAGAGCTTGGTTCAGCTTAGAATTTTAGGATCTCTAAAATCGAGAGTTCTTGAACGGATCAAGTCTTGTATTCACATGCACAGTCAGGGGTTAATCCAACTTATTCATTCTTTATTTGCTCGAGGACTAGCAAAGTTTAAGTATAGGGGGGTGATGAATCCACGATTCATCATCTTAATATCTTGATCTTAGCAAAATCCCCGAGTTAAATCCCAAATAAATGTCCATAAAATCAATAAATTAACAAAATAACTCTTGTAAATAAAACACACTAATTACTGTATATTAAATTGTACAAAATAAATTACACATAAAAAGCCGCAAAATCAAAGGAGTTTTATACATGTAAATAGCCCAAAACTTTATGTATTTTTAATAATTTCATATCAACTCCTTTTTGGCTAATTCTTTCTCCAACATGTTCATATCAATGTCTATAAAAATACAAAAATACAAAATAAATTATATCTCAAAATAAATGCTCCTAGATCCCAATGGGAAAAAGCCGTAAAGACCAACTTCCAAGCTAAATTCCCGCTCCGTATGAACTCCAAATTCACCAAACTCACTTTTAAAGTTCAAGTTAGAAAATTATCTATCCAACGGAAGTGGTTTCATTAAAATCGGAGCTCGTTTGCAAAAGTTGGGTTTTGGGACCTAGATGTACATTGTATATTATGTATATATTCTTTCTTTCTTCATTTTTTATTTTATCTTTCTTAATTACTAAAAATCCAAAAAAATCATTGTGGTCTTGTATTTTGATTGTACTATTTTATTGTATTTTCCTATTGTACATAGCTACTATTAAAAAGACAAAAAAATATAAAAAGAAAAGCAAACAAAAAATGTACATGTTGTATATCTTCTTTTTGTAAATTCCCCACTCTTTTTCTTCTCTTTATTTTATTTTCTCTTTTTAGTAGCCTACTTTATTTCATTTCATTTTTTATTTATTTAATAACATTCTCTACAATAACTTCCCTTTCTCCATTAACCTCCAAGTCTTCTTTCAACCTCCATTCCACTCCATATTCTTCATATAACCTCCCATTCAACTCCACCAATAATCTAACTTCTCATTCAACACCACCACCTCTCTAACTTCCATTATTCATCTCTTTATAATCATCTCCACATCCACATTTTTTCCCCATCCACCATTCTTATAGAATAAGGAGAGAGCTTGGAGTGTTTTGTTGGTGACAGCGGCGAAGCATTGTCCTCAAGCGACGACCTCCTTCGGGTGAGATCCGCGGAGTTCCGCTTCGCGTCACGAGTTCCCCGTCGAGCTCGCGTAGCTTCTCCGATTTTTATTTCGCCAATCAGATCGAGGCAACAACAGGAGTTCAGCGTAGCTGCTCCGCAAATCCGGCGAAGATTCAGGTAAGTATTTCTCATCATTTCTATTGTTATTTTATTTTATCTAATATTCTGTTTTCTTGTTGTCTTGATCATTTTTTTAGCACACCACATTCACCAACCATCCTCCATTTGTTTATATTGATCATTCACCACTATCATCACATTTTTTTCCTCATCATGTTCATTCCTTGTTTTAAACAAAAGTAAAAAAATATAAAAAAATAGTAAACAAAAAAAAGGGTTTCTATTACAGCAGAAAAAAAAAAAGAAATCAAACAAAAAAATTAAAAAAAAATCAAAAAAAAAGGTAACGCAGCAGCGGTGGGGGAAGCACCCACCACCGCCGCCGCCCCCTCATCTCCATCGCGCCGCCGCGCGCGCCACCGCCCCCCAGCGCGCGGCCGCGCCCCGCCGGAGGCGCCGCCCCCTCTCCTCGCCGCCCTCCGCCGCTCTAAGCGGCCGCGCAAGGCGGCGCCCCTCCGCGCCTCCCCGCCATCCCACTGCCGCCTCCGCTCCTCCGCCGAGTCGATCTCTCCTCAGCCCGCAGCCACCTCCAGGAGCTGCGGCTGCGCCACCGCCGCAAGCCTCCTCCGCCACGCCGCGCGTGGGCGGCGCCGTCCACGCCCAGGTGTTGGGTTCATTCCACCGTGCACCAAGGAGGAAGAAGGTCCATTCTTTTTCATTTTTTTATGTAAAAATTACGTTTTTTTTATTTCAAGTTTCAGTAATTGCATAATAGTCCCTGTACATAAGTTGCTTTATATTTCTAGTTTCTCTGTTTGCACAAAGATCCCTGTGTTTGAGTAGTAATTTGGATATCTGTTTGGCATCCTTTTATTCATTGAAAAATGTGTTCATGTTGAGCAACTAATTGTCTACATTTTGACTATTTGTTTGTATTTTTGTGGGTAATGAGTAATTAATTAAAATTGTCCAACTGAAATTTTGCATAGTTTACCCATTCTGTGCTGTTAAATTAATATCTCACAAACGGTTGCTCTAAAAATTCCACAAAAATTATATGTGATGCCTTGACATGTGTTGAACTTACAGTCCAAATTTCACGTCCATTGGAGTTGTATTGTGCCTGCAATAAATTATTGAGTGATTTTCGTATTTGATTTTTAATTAAATCCACACACATTTATTTCACTAAATTACAAGTCTCCTGGATTCTATATGAAAACATCTACTTGAGATAATTCGCATTTTGATTAATTTGATAACGTGGATTTATTAAGAATTATTTACTCACTGTCACTCTGTTTCCACTAAAAAATCCATAAAAAAATTCATAACTTGTCAAAAAATTCCAAAAAAATTACTGTAGCTTCCTTGCATCATGTTTTCATTCCAGTAATTTTTTCATAATTTTTGCGTACTGTTTGTGTGACAAATTGCGAAAAAACCCATAAAAAGTGTGTATTTTTAGTTAATGCGTTTTATCCCATAAAATTCCAAAAAAATATGTTTTGTGTTCATCTCTGGATTAGTATTCTAGGAAAAATATAATTTGGCTGAATTGAACTGATTTGACATTAAACTTAATTTGGCTAAGTTGTATGCTTTCTTAGTATATTAGTTCACTTGCATTGTGCATTTTGGCATCCTATTTACATTAAAAAATATAAAAAAATACCGTTTGGAAATCTAAAATCTTCATTTGCAAATTAAACCCAAGTTGTTCCTTTGCCTCCCTGAGTTCGACCCCGGACTTGCCCGGGATATAAATTAAAGCCGAGACACTCTTCACGGAGATCCTTCTCTCGGTTCTGACCGAATCGCTAAGTACACGTATTACAACGTGACCAAACTAAATATCGTATTTAGCGACGCGTCAACCTCCAGCCGCCCAACGGAATCCAGGATGGTCTCATCGGATACCGGGATGGGGGCGGTCGTACCAAATCCCATTGACATCCATCAATGGCTCTGAATCGTAAGGGTCTGGCGGGAGTACTGCCAGAGGCTGATCCGGCTGGTATACCACCATCTGAGTGTCAGTGGATGGTGGTGCCTGGTAGGTGAGCTGCGGCTGCTGGTACGGCTCCGCCTGTACAAGGTGGACCTGTCTAGGTTGTTGGTGGGAGCTAGAGCGTTGGGACGAGCTGCTACTGCTGTCGTGATTGCCTCGTGACTGAAGACGGGGCTGGGAAGCCGTCTGTGCCTCCTAGAGACACATGAGCTGGGTCTTCATGTCACTCAAAGTCTGTGCCATCTGCTCCATCTGAGTGATGCCCTGGCACTGCTTCTTCTCTATCAACTCCATCCGGTCCAGCTTCTCGCTGATAATCCCCATGTCTACGGCTGTAGACTATGCATGTGCTGCTGCTACCGCTGACGAACTGGATGGATCGGCGTCGACCCGTGCTATCCTCTGGTACTGCACGGTCTGTGGCTGCTGGGGTCTGCCCTGAGTGTATAATCTGGTCTGCGACATCACCATATAGTTCTCTACCATCTCCTCGTAGATGGCCCAGACCTGATCGTGATCCTTGGTGAAGTAAGACCCGCCACAAGAAGCGTTCACCAAGCCCTGAAGCTCTGGTGTCAGCCCGCTGAAAAAGCTCTGAACAAGGTTCGGCTTGGAAATGTCGTGGTGTGGGCATATGTCAGTCAGCTCTCTGAACCTCTCCCATGCCTCATGAAACTGCTTGTTGGGGAGCATGGAGAAGTTGCTGATCAGGGCCCTAGCGGTGTTCGTCCGTCCGAGTGGGTAGTACTTGTGCAAGTACTCGGCGCGGAGCTGCTCCCAGGTGTAGACGAACTTCCCCAAGTGCTTCAGCCAGGTGGCTGCTCTGTCTGCTAAGGAGAAGGGGAAGGCAATCATCCGTATGGTATCCTGGTCCACCTGACGATCGTGGACAGTGCTGCAGATCATCTCGAACTCCTGAAGGTGGAGATGGGGCTCCTCAGTAGCCAACCCATGGAACCGGGGTAGGAGCTGAAGTGTGTTCGGGGGGAACTTGAAGTCCCCCACGATAGCTGGTAGCACCACCCAACGGTGCGTCAAAGTCGATCCGGGGTTGTGATTCTCCCGCATCGGTCTCGGAGGTCCTTTTGCTCCTGCTGCGGCTGCAGCTACCGCTGCTGCGACTGCTGCGGCTGCTGCCACATCGTCGGGTCCTCCTTCGCGGTTCTCGCGGTCGGCTCTCATCTGCTCAAGCTCTCGCCTCATCTCTATCATAAATGCTCCATGATCCCTCAACTGTTGTTGAACTGAATCTAGTGAGGCGATCAGGGTGGAGTTGATCGCACCCTGGTCCAAAAACATAGTCTCTGCAAAATCAAAACATCCAAACTCAGGTACCGATAAATCATCTGTCTGTCTCTCCTCTGGCACTGGTATCTCGGTCTCAGAAGAAGGGGTCGAGGGGGAACAGGGCGGAGTCATACTCGGGTTCGGAGAGCGGGTCTGAGCTCCCACAAACCGACCTAGATGAGTGGGCTAGAGTGCTAAAAAGCGGTGCAGCCAGAGGCTGCCTAAGAGACCTCCTGTCCATCATTGTGACCTGGCGAGTAGTGCGGATGCGATCTGGAAAAACTATGATCACAAGCAAACCCCCAGTTCACCAACGCAACACGAGCTGAAGACCGTGAAGGCTCGGTCAATTATCTTGTCAATTTTATTTTGGTGAACGATCAAGATATCAGAGTGATTACGTGACCTGTTGGGTTACCCGGTACTTTTCCAACCGACTGTCCCGCACAGAAGTAGTCGGTAATCAATCGAGAAGAGTATCGGAGGGCTCTACCTAGTGTTCGGGGTCACTCTCTCGTACAATCAAACCAATCAATGAGGGGGTTGCTCTCCCCAAGACAAGTTTTTAAGCGAGGTGTCTTTTAGGGTCGATAGTTTTAGCAGCTGATCGCACAAAAATCAAGGAGCAACTGAAGTGGAAAATAAATCACAATGTCGTTGTCCTCAGTCACTCGAAATGTGTAAATCAAGAAAATAAACCACTCACAAAATAGATCAAGCAAGCACAAGAAAGAGCGGTCTGCTATAAGATTAACCTGGTATAGCTCCCAGGGTCGAACACAAGGAGCACAGATTGGCCTTGCGGCCTACGATGTAGTCAAGTATCCCAAAGAGTCTTTTTTTTAGTTTTTATTTGTTTTGGAATTTTTTTTTAGATTTTTAAAAGATGAGAAAATGAAGGAATGCAAATGCAAGGGGACTTCAACAATTTATACAAGACACACAAATGATGCAAAAATTATGGAAAAATGGTTTTTATGTTTTTTATGTTTTTTACTGTTTTTGGTGAATTTTTGGAATTTTTCTAATGGACAAAATAGTTATTAAAAATCAAACAATGCGAGAAAAATAGGGTACTGTCCAGCAAGGCTTAAGACCACAAAATAAAATAATTTTGGATCTCAAAAAGCCCTAAAGGTATTTTTCCTATATTCTAGAAAGAATAAGGAAAATCTAGGTACCCTAATTATTATTTTTGGATTTTTAATTTATTTACTACAATTTTTATGAATTTTTAGGGGTTTTTCAATTTTTAGTGTTTTTATGTGATGAAAAATAGCCAAACTTGGCTAGAAAATCAAGCAACCAGTAAACAACAATGCCTAATTTTTTTGGAATTTTTAAAGGTGATTTTATATTTTTTTGGTATTTTTAAAGTCAAACAGTAGCAAAAATTAGTGGTTTTTGAATTTTTAAAAATAATAAATGAAATCAAAAATGTCCCCAAAAATCATAGAAATTCCTACACCATGACAGGAGCCATGTGTCAAAATTTCATTGGATTTGGAGGTCGTTTGATATTTTATTCAAAAAGAACAAGGGGGCACTGTGCACAGGGACCTAAGTGCAAATACCCAAAAGTTCTGGGGTCCTGGTGCAATTTACCCAAGAAGTCACGCGCCAAGCACGTGTCTGGGGCACACAGGGACCTAAATGTAAGAAAAACCAAGTCCGAGGGCTATTTGATAACTCGTATCAAAAGCCCAGGGGTATGGTTGCAAAATTCCCAAAATAATTCGCACATGCGTCAAATCAGTGTTCACAGGGGTATATTTGCAATTAAACAAAACTTTTCATTCATTGAATAACATCCAGAACAACAGGGCATATAATGCAAAAATCCCAAAATACACGTGCTGACGCACGTGGGTCTCTACTGGCAGGGGTATTATTGCAATTAAAATAAAGTGCGAGGTCCAGAATGCAAATGACCCAGAAAATAAACAACTAGAATTTAAAATTACAGGACTAAACTGAAATAAGACAAACAGAGGGGGCTCTATGAAATTTACCCCTTTATTAATATCGACGGCCCGATGGTGACGCGTGGATGATCGGACGGTGGAGATCAAACGCGCCCTTACTCCTTCGGCGCTTGGGCTCGATCGACGGCGGAGAGAGGTCCACGTGGCTAATCTAACGGTGCTGGGCTCTTGGCCTCTCTCCTCTGCGATCAAGGGTCCGGATGAACTCCTCAAATGAATCGACGGCTGCTGCTCCTCGAGGAATGGACGCTCAGGATTGGATCTGGAGCGAGGGCTTCATCGGACGGCTCTGGAAGGTGGAGGAGGAACTCGTCACCGGCGAACTTCGCCGGTCTCCTGTGTGCGCTACACCCCTCCTCAGCTGCGCCTGAAGGTCGGAGAAGCTTCCTGGTGACTGCCCGCAGCTGATGGTGATGGCCAAGGCCTCGGCCGAGCCCTGGAAAGCTCCGGCGAGGTCAACGAAGAAGAAGCTCCTGGGAAGATGTCGGGGGGGGCCTCAGACGCCTCCTTTTGGACCTGCAAAGTATTCAAGGAGCTTCGCGGGTCGAGGGCAAAGTGCCTCGACCCGGTTAGGTGACGTGAAGGTGGATGGTGCGGCGTGGCGAAGGAGCTCCGGCGAGGCGACGGCGGTGGAGCTCGACTCCCAGATCCTGTGCGATCTGGGTTGTGTGGAGGGGTGAAGAAGGTGCGTGAGGAGGTCGTGAAGGTGCTGATCGAGTCGGATTGGAAAATGGGTGATCGGAGTGGCCGGAATCGGAGGTATGCGTCGGAGGTCGGAATTGGGCGTAATCTAAAATTAAGCTAAACTAGAGGGATCTAAGGTTACCTGATGGCTGAAGTAGACTATGCTGGAGATGGGCTATCTCCTGGTCGTAGCTTCGAAGGTCGTCAACGCCTGAAGCTCGGTGCTCGACGCGGCGGCGGAGCAAGGACGGCGAGGTTACGCCGGATCGATGGAATCGCCCCTCTCGCCTCACTGCAACACGGGCAAAAGCTCGCTGTCACTCAGACTATGCCGATGGAGGTCACGGGGAAGAAGGGGATGGGCCAAAGATGCGGCGCGAGGGCGGCGGAGGTGATGGCTATATAGAGTGACAGGGGTGTCTAGGGTTGGAGGTGGACGGCTAAGGAAGGCGTGATTTTGATGGCGAAGGATCCGGCGAGGGAGAGGGATGATCGGCGAAGAGTCCGGGCGCGGGGGTTGAGTGGGAGACAGCTGGAGTCGCGTGGGAAAAATCGGGGAAAGAGGCGTGGCGCGCGACGGCCAGAAAAGGAAGGAGGCGCGGGGGAGTTGACCGGGGTCAACATTCCCCCGTGGCCCAATCAGAGGCGGCCACGTGTGCTGGATTTTTGACCATTTATTTTAGGGTAGAAATAGGTCGAATTAGGAAAAACTTAAAACATGAAATATTTTTCTTTTATTTTTTTCTATTTTTTGGTGATTTTTATTTAATTTTTGGAAATAAAAATAGGTTAGCTCTATATATAGGTATATGTACACTATATGGAATTTTATTTTTGATTTTTTATTTGTTATTTTTTTGTGTTTTTATGCCCATTTTGTATTTTATTTATTTACAACATGAAATATGGAATAAAAGAATATTTTTAGTTTATTTTTATCACATATATACAAGGGTGAAATAAATAAATGAATACCTTTATATACATGGTATAAATACAATGTATTTTTGTATTTTCAATTTTGTGATTTTTATTTGATTTTTGTTTTGTTTCTTTTTATTTAATATATTCACAAAATAATCCATAGAATATTTACAAAAATTTTGGAAAATAAATGAATTTATTTATAGGGTTAAATAACTACAAAGGTGTGGTTTATACACAAGGTGAAGGAAGGGTATTTTTGGCTTTTTGATTTTTTTATCTTTTTATTTTATTTTTAATAGAATATACAATATGTACAAGTATCTTTTTGGGTGAGGAAAATAAATAGTTTTATTTATTTACAGATATACACAAATGAGCTCCTATCTCCCTCTACTTGTGGCTTTTATGCGGTCAGGCCCATGCTGAGCCCTCCCTTGGGTTAGGTTGCTCAATATTTATGCTAAATATTTCCCTCTTTTTCTTTTTGCTCTTTATTCTTTTATTTTGTGCACAAAAACATGCTAATTATAGGTTTTTACACAATGCATGCCTTTGGTATTTATTTGTATTTACACATATCTACATGTATTTGCAAAGGTTTTTGTAGCTAAAATAGAAGAATAAAGAGTGATGAATGGGTATTCATCACCCCCCTATGCTTAACTTTGCTAGTCCCTTAGCAAACACTTATTTGAAAAAGAAGTGAAAAAGAAAGAAAAAGAAAAAGAAAAAGAGGATGTACATGGATCAAGGTTGACTTATTAAATTTTGCCTTTATTAACTTGAAATATGGAGCTCGATCAGATCTTTGGATTATTAATGTGTCGGAACCTTATTTGGACTTAAGCCTAAAACTCAACAGCCTTCAAGTTCCACCAATCTATGGGCAAGACTCCTCAATCAACCAGATCAGAACAAGTCTACATACACAAACTCTAATGACCATGAATCTTTCCTTGCGGTGTAAGTGATATGTGGCTCCCCATCTCAGAAGTGACAAAGAAACAACTTCCCTCAACCTGGTAACTCTAATGCCTCAGTCTAGCAACTCTTTCCTCGAGAAGCGGGGTATTCCCTTCTAAGTTCAAGTGCAACCGGCTCAAGAAGAGGGGGTAGAAGTATAGAGTTTTGGAAGCCTAGCCAGTGTAGCTAAGTCTCCCGCTGCAAGCTTCATGAGATCTTTACACTCCGGTGGGGTTATTAAATTTTCAATCCGACCCACCACTTTTTTTGGAGTTCTTTTTGCATTTTTGCATTTTTTTTTTTTTTTTTTTTTTTTTCAACAACTTCTGTACAACATATCTACATGGTGCAGCATATATAAGAAATTTCTCCTTGAGCCAGTAGACTATCCCTCTTTTGAAGCTTTATTGCAACCCACAGCTTCTGTCTTTAGCTTTCAACACCACTAGACCAAGTTGAGGTGCACTTCCTTCACTATAAGAAGAAGAGAGGTTCCGCCTAGAAGTACTACCCTCATATGCTACCCCAAGCCAAAGGAAACTGCCTCCTTACCACCTCATCCATGGAGAGCCATGTGTAAAGTGCAGGTGCAAGTTAAGCCATTGTCTCTGAGAGTCATGCGTGTGTTGTTAAGTGCTCTACTTGGGCTCATCAAGATGACATATGCTCATAGCCTAGTGGACTCAAAGAATTAAGTCCTTATGGACCTGAAAAGCCTTAACCCTAAGTCCTACAAGGTTCCTCTTAAAGTTAAGTGAATTAAGATCTTTTCAAGCTCCATTTCTCAATTTAATTCCAGGCTTGGTTTAAATGTCAACTCTTATCCAGGAAAAATTATATACATATATATACACAAGATGCTATTTACAAATATTTTACAATCATGCAAAAATTTTGAAAAATGTTTTGAAATCATGAATGAATGATGCATGAAGTGCAGGTTTTTGCAAAAAGATATTTACACACATTTACACAAGATTTTTGCAAACTTTTGATTTTCAAAACATTTTGAAAAAAATTTTGTACTATATACATAATTTTGATACAAAAATATTTACACAAGCTTTACACAAAAGATTTTTGAAATCATTTTTACAAAAATACTTTATACACTAGCTATTTATGTGCAAGAATAAAAGAGATTTATGTACATGAAAAATTTTTAATTTTTGTGATTTTTAGCCATTTTTATTTATTAACACGCTCACACAAAGTACGAGTTATGGCTAAAGTATATATGAAATATATACACACCCCCCTATACTTAGCTCGAACGATGTCCTCAGAGTGATCAAGAGCGATGAAAAAGACATAACTCGTGCTTAGTAAAAGGGAAGTGAAAAGGAATGGTATACTACAACGACGAATAAATGAATAGAATAAGAGGAACTCGGTGGTTTCCCCCTATACTTAGGATTAACTAATCCTAAGTATAGAAAGCTGTACATGAAGGGAAAGCCGAGTGAAGAATATACAGAATCTGCCCCCCCTATACTTAGGGTAAAATAGCCCTAAGTATAGGCAGCAAAAACAAGAGCAGAAAGAATGAAAAGAATACTCGCAGGTCCTACATCCCCCCTATACTTAGGGTAAAGTACACCCTAAGTATAGCATAATCACAAGATGAGAGATGGGATGTGGGACTAAAGAATAGAATGATATGGACAACTGGATCTATACAGGCGGAGGAACAGTGAAAATCAGGCGTGAGATGTACAAGATGTGAGTCAAAAGACCACATCTCACGCAAAATGAATTGCAGCAAAAATAACGTCCCGCGGCTCATGATCTAGAAATGGTTTGAGCCGCTGGCCGTTCACTCGAAAGGTACTCTCAGAAGATAACTCAGATATATCAATGCTACCGTTATCGTGTACCTTTCTGACCAAGTAAGGTCCTTTCCATTTGCTCTGTAGCTTCCCTGGAAATAATCTAAGCCTCGCATCAAACAACCATACTTTCTGTCCAATCTCAAAATGCTTGTGGCTGATATGAGAATCATGCCACTCCTTGACTTTCTCCTTATAATGTAGGCTGTTTGAGAAAGCTGTATCTCTAAGCTCTTCCAGGGCGGCTAACTCTGCCCTCCTTTGGTCTCCTATACCATTTGGATCCATCAATATGTCTGTAACTGCCCAGAGTGACTTGTGCCTCAGCTCAACTGGTAGGTGACAAGGCTTGCCATACACGAGGCGAAAGGGAGATGTACCCAATGGAGTCTTGAAAGACGTCCGATATGCCCACAAGACCGAGTCCAGAAGCTGTGACCAATTCTTTCGGTCAGGGCGGACGACTTTCTGCAAAATATTCTTGATCTCCCTATTCGATACTTCGGCTAGCCCATTCGTCTGTGGATGGTATGGTGTAGCAACACGATGGTCTATGCCGAACTCTCTAGCAAGTGCCTTCACCTGGTCGTTGATAAAATGAGATCCCCCATCAGAAATAAGAACTCGTGGAACCCCAAACCGCATAATGATGTTCCTCTTCAAAAATTTGCAAACTGTCTTTGCATCTGCGGCTCGGGCGGGGATAGCCTCAACCCAACGACTAACATAATCTACGGCCAACAGAATGTACTCAAATCCCTGACTCTTAGGGAATGGACCCATGAAATCGATGCCCCATGCGTCAAAAACCTCACAGAAGTGAATGGGCTGCATCGGCATCATATCACGTTGTCCACAAGTGCCCATCCTCTGACAGTCAGTACACCTCTTCACGAACTCATCAGAGTCCTTGAAGAGTGTAGGCCACCACAAACCGGATTGGAGCACTTTCTGTGCCGTTCTCCTCCCAGAATGATGTCCTCCTGCCTCAAGCTTGTGGCAGTAAGTGAGGACGCTATGGTGTTCCTCCTGAGGAATACACCGACGCCAGATGCTATCCCCTCCTTCGTGGTAAAGGATGGGATTCTCCCAGTGGTAGTACTTGGCCTTCGCAAGGAAGGTCTCAATCTTCTGCTTGGGCCAATCTTGTGGGACTTTCCCAGCAACGAGAAAGTTCACAATATCGGCATACCACGGGAGTGAGGCGATAGCAAGGATCGCCTCGTCTGGGAAGGTATCACAAATGGGATCAATCTGCTCAGAATCCTCAGGCTGCTCTAATCGGGATAAATGATCCGCCACCACATTCTTGACTCCAGGCTTATCCTTGATCTCAATGTCGAACTCCTGGAGTAGAAGGATCCATCTAGTCAGTCTGGCTTTGGCATCCTTCTTTGACATGAGGTACCTGATGGCGGTATGATCTGTGTACAAGGTCACTCTTGATCCAATGATATATGATCTGAATTTATCTAGGGCAAACACTACTGCTAGCATCTCCTTCTCTGTGACTGTATAATTCCGCTGGGCGGAATCCAATGTGCGGCTAGCATAGTGTATCGCAAATGGCACTCCATCCCTCCTCTGTCCTAGCACGGCCCCTACGGCAAAATCGGAGGCGTCCGTCATGATCTCGAATGGGAGAGACCAATCGGGTGGCTGAAGGACAGGAGCCTCAATTACGCACTGCTGGAGAGTCGCAAAGGACGAAAGACACTTGTCATCGACAAGGAACTCGGTGTCTTTCGTTAAGAGGTCAGTCAACGGTCGGGCAATCTTGCTGAAATCATGAATGAATCTCCTGTAAAAACCAACGTGCCCCAGAAATGACCGTAACTGCTTCAGATTGGACGGCGGTGTGAGTTTCCTAATGACATCGACCTTGGCCGGATCAACCTCCATGCCTCTGTTGGAGATGATGTGGCCAAGCACCGTCCCTTGAGTCACCATGAAGTGACTCTTCTCCCAAGACAGAACTAAGCGGGTGGCAATACATCGCTGGAGTACTCGGTCTAGGCAGTCAAGACAGGAATCGAAATCGTCGCCGTAAACCGAGAAGTCGTCCATGAAGACCTCCAAGCACTCCCCTACCATGTCCGAGAAGATCGACAGCATGCATCTCTGAAAAGTCGCAGGGGCGTTACATAGCCCGAATGGCATGCGTCGAAAAGCGTAGGTACCGAAGGGACAGGTAAAGGTGGTCTTCTCCTGATCCTCAGGAGCGATGGCCACTTGATTGTAGCCCGAGTACCCATCCAGGAAGCAGTAATGGCTCTTCCCTGCCAGTCTCTCTATGATCTGGTCAATAAAAGGCAGGGGGAAATGGTCCTTCTTGGTGGCCTGGTTGAGTCTCCTGTAGTCAACACAGACCCGCCAAGAGGTGGGTACTCGTGTAGCAATCTCCTCTCCCGACTCACTGATCACAGTCGTGATGCCCGTCTTCTTGGGCACCACATGCAAGGGGCTAACCCACTTGGAGTCGGAAATGGGATAAATAAAATCTGCACTCCACCATTTTGATATTTCCTTCATGACAACTTCTCGTAGGTTGGGGTTCAGTCGCCGCTGGAACTCACGCGACGGCTTCGCCCCTTCCTCGAGATAGATATGGTGGGAGCACAATGAGGGACTAATCCCATGGAGATCTGCTACGCTCCATCCAATTGCCTTGCGGTTCTTTTCAAGAACCTCCATCAGACGGGATTCTTGTTCTCCAGTCAGATCTGCAGAGATGATGACTGGGTACATCTCAGACTCTCCCGCAAGGAACCTATACTTTAGCGAAGTAGGGAGCGGCTTTAGTTCTGGACAGCTGGGTGCTGGCAAATCTGGCTTCTGAAGAAGATGTGTGTATGCGGACAATTCTGCCAAATTTGCCTGGGAAAATGATAATGAACTCTCACAAACTGGATCTGGAGAAGGCGGGTCCTCTACATTGTCTCTGATCTGTTCTGCCTCTACCTCCTCCTCATCTATAGGCTCAGGTGGATCCAGATCTGGCATCTGATCATTACAATCTGCCCACTCAGATTCTGAATCCGAGGGATCTATATCAGACTCAGTGGCATCAGTACCACTGGAGAACAAGGTGGCATTAGCACCACCATAGAGCAGGGTGGCCTCAGTACCACCATCATTGGAAACCGTGTCGCGATCGAGATCCGACTCTGCTGACTCAATCGTATCCTGGACCAGGGCTGTGCTCTCCAGACTATCCTCTGCTATTATCTCTGCATCAGCTGTATCTGAATATGAGAGGATGGTCTGTGCTGCAGGATCTGCCCAAGCTGCCTCATCATCTGTGATCACAAAATCACAGTCCTGGTGGATGTCTGGCTCTGCGTCTGTCAGCTGCTCTGAATCCGTACTGCCATGTGAGCGGGATCTGGATCTGGCTCTGTGGTCCTTAACCGTCTCTATTTGTATACTCTCGCCCTGGACGCGAAAGTACACCTTCCCACTGTCATGGTCAGTCACTGCCTTGGCTGTGGCCAAGAACGGGCGACCGAGGATGATGGGGGAATCGGTCAACGAGTCAGGGGTCTCCATGTCCAGTACGACAAAGTCCACGGGGAATTGCAAACCCTGAATCGTGACGACAACGTCTCGTAACAACCCCTTTGGCCTCTTGACAGACCGATCAGCAAACTGAAGGTATGTCCTGCTCTGTACAAGAGTGCCCAACTCTAAGTGGTGGAGAAGGGCTGCCGGAAGAAGGTTGATCGACGATCCGCTATCTAAGAGAGTACGGTCGAACCTCTGCTCACTGATATGACATCTGACATACGGCGCCCCTAAATCTGGCCTCTTAGTCGGCAGATGGTTCTGGATCGCGTAACACGTGGCTTTTGTTAGCACATGAATTTCTGCGGTCTTGTTCCTCTTCGTCCTCCTGACTGTGGTCCTGTCTCTCAAGGACCGCTGAAGAAGAGGGATGTGCTGCAAAGCCTCATTGAGGGTCAGCTGGATGTGAAATCGATCTATCATGCTCTGGCTGAACTCCTCCTGCTCTCTCTTTTTTGGGTCTTTTTCTCTTTTCTTCCCCTTCCCCAGCTCAAGGGCTCTAGGAAAGGGGATCACAGGGTCCTTCTCAGATGAAGGACTAGGAATAGGTCTAGATGATTCAATGACTGGATCCTCACAAACATCATTCACAACAGTGGGATCAAAGTAAACTAAACCTTTTCCTTTATTCAAATCAGAATTTTGAGATACATTCACACGAGGAAAGACAACATTTCTCTCAGAATAGATGTTGGTGGCCTCAGTACCACCTCTAGCTGGCTCTACATGCAGATGTCTTGCGGCCTCAGTACCGCTGGCTGGCTTGGCTCTGCTGGTGGCATCAGTACCACCTCCTCGATGTGGTGAAATGGCGGCCTCAGTACCGCCGGGTGAATCAGCATCTCGGGTGGCATCAGTACCACCCTCATCATGGTGTGCGGCTTCAGTACCGCTCTCCTCTTCCTCATCTGGCGCTCTAGATGGATCCTCGTGTTGTCGCTCAGATGAGGCGCCTTCTGCTGGTCTTCTACCGCTCCTAAGTGTGACAAAATCAGCATCAAATAAATCCGACGAGATAACATCAAATGAGTCACTAGAAGTGGTAGGCTCAGTGTGAACTACCTGCTCAGATTTCCTCTTCAAATTATTCGGATTAGGCTCGATCTGTGCAGGGATGGCGGCCTTCCCTCTCATCAAGTCCCGCATCTCCTGGCGGAACTCGTCCATCTCCCGTCTAAATGTAGCCTGCTGCTCTGTGAAGAGGCGGGCTATATCATCCATGGCGGGGCTCTCATGGGAGCCCGACGGGTTGCCTCTCTGATAATGAGGCTGGTGGACCTGGTGCTGCTGGGGCTGAGAGGGGTAAGAGGAATGATGCTGCTGCGGGTGAGCCTGCTGCTCACGTCTCCAACTCTGTCCCTGCTGCTGATAGGGACGAGATACGAACGATGATGGCTGGGATGCTGGGTGCTGCTGGTGATCCCTCTGCTGGGAGTACTGCCCTCCATGACCGGCTGGCTGCTGCTGGGGTTGGTTACCCCCATTCCCCCACCTGAATCCGGGATGGTCTCGTCGGATTCCAGGTTGAGGACGGTCATACCAAATTCCGTTGACGTCCATCAACGGCTCTGCATCGTATGGGGTGGGTGGGAGTACATCCAGAGGCTGATCCGGCTGATATACCACCATTTGTAAGTCTGGAGATGGTGGTGCCTGGTAAGAGGGCTGCTGCTGCTGGTACGGCTCCGCCTGTACAAGGTGAACTTGTCTAGGCTGCTGCAAGGAGCTGGAGCGCTGTGACGAGCTGCGGCTGCCACCGGAATCGCCTCGCGACAGAAGACGGGGCTGAGGAGCCGTCTGTGCCTCCTGAAGACACAAGAGCTGGGTCTTCATGTCGCTCAGAGTCTGTGCCATTTCCTCCATCTGAGTTATGCCCTGGCACTGCTTCTTCTCAATGATTTCCATGCGGTCCAACTTCTCACTGATAATCCCCATGTCCGCAGCGGCCGACTCTGCCTGTGCGGCTGCAACTGTGGACGAGCTGGAAGGACCTGCATCTACCCGTGCTATCCGCTGATACTGCACGGGTCCTGGCGGCTGAACTCTCTGAGTGTACAACCGAGTCTGGGACATCACCATGTAATTCTCGGACATCTCCTCATAGATGGCCCAGACTTGGTTGTGGTCCTTGGCAAAGTAGGACCCGCCGCAAGAAGCATTCACCAGACCCTGAAGCTCTGGCGTTAGCCCACTGAAGAAGCTCTGAACTAGGTTCGGCTTCGAAATGTCATGGTGGGGGCATCTATCCAGAAGCTCTCTGAACCTCTCCCATGCCTCATGAAATTGCTCGCTTGGTTGCATGGAGAAGTTGTTAATCAGGGCCCTCGCTGCATTCGTCCGCCCGAGTGGATAGTACTTGTTCAAGTACTCGGTGCGGAGTTGATCCCAAGTATATACAAACTTCCCTAGATGTTTCAGCCAGGCGGCTGCTCTATCTGCCAGTGAAAAAGGGAAGGCCATCATTCGAATCGTATCTTGGTCCACACGACGGTCGTGGACAGTGCTGCAGATCATCAGAAACTCCTGGAGATGGAGGTGTGGTTCCTCAGTTGCGAGTCCATGAAAGTGAGGAAGCATCTGCAGGGTGTTCGGAGGGAACTTGAAATCCCCCACGATAGCAGGAATCACTACCCACTGGTGCATCAGTGTAGATCCTGGGTTGTGAAGCTCCCGCATCGGTCTCGCTGCGGCGGCGGCTGCCGCTGCTGCGGCGGCTGCTGCTGCGGCTGCTGCCTCTGCATCAGCATCAGGGATGTCCTCCGGCTCGCTCGGCTCGTCTCGCTCTCTTCGGAGTCTCTCCAACTCCCTCCTCATCTCGATCATGAAAGCCCCCTGATCGCGTAACTGGTTCTGAACTGTTTCTAATGACGCGATCAGGGTGGAGTTAATCGCTCCCTGGTCTAAAACAAAGTGTTCGGGCTGGCGATCGTCTGAACTACCGGCTCCAGCCATAGGGATGTCTGCAAAATCAGAAGAGCCCAACTCAGGTTCGGTCAAATGAATTCGTCTCTCCTCGGGCTCATGTCTCTCAGGAACAGAAGAAAGGGGATCGAGGGGGAACAGGGTGGATTCGAACTCGGGCCCGGAGAGCTGGTCTCGACTCTCACGGGCCAACCTAGATGAAGGAGTGGACGCGCCTGAAAGCGGTGCAGCCAGAGGCTGCCTAAGAGATCGTCTACCCATCATCTTGATCTTGACGAGTTGGGCGGATGGGATCTGGAGAAAATATGATAGCAAAGCAAACCCCCGGTTCACCAACACAACACAATGTGAAGACCGTGAAAGATCGGTCAATTTATCTTGTCAATTTTATTTGGTGAACATCCAAGATATCAGAGCGATTACGTGACCTGCTGGGATACCCGATACTCTCTCAACCGACTGTCCCGCACAGAAGAGTCGGTAATCAGTCGAGATGAGTACCGGAGGGCTTTACCTAGTGTTCGGGTCACTCTCTCGCACAATCAAACCAAACAATGAGGGGGTTGCTCTCCCCAAGACAAATTTTTATGGTTAGTGTCTTTTAGGGTCAATAATGTTATCCAGTCCCAATTTTTTTGTTTTTCTTTTTAAATATTTTTCAAAAATAAATACATGCGGCCTAACGGTTTTTCCGATTCTCCTGATGATTATTAATCCAAAAACAGAGGGAGAAGACGAAAAAGCCGATGCGCGAAGAAATCAATGATGCATGCAGAGAAAGAAATGCGTACCTTGTCTCCAGCACTCTACATGCAAGTGATCCGCGCAGAATTTAAATACAGAATAAAACTACCTAAATGGTGCAGCGGGAAAAACCGGCCTTAGACAAGCAATTTCTATTGATCGTGAAGAACAATAGTTAGCTAATTGAATTGAGTCCGGAGTCCGATCTTGGGAGTCACTCGGTGCCCGCCACAACGGGTCCTGCCAGCGCTGTATGTGACTCCTCACGGCACGTGGTCTCAAATTCAATTAAACTAACTTTTTCAATGAATTTTATTAAGGTCCAATTACGTTCTATGGGAACAGATATTCTATTAGGTGTTCGGGCCTTAAATGTTTACGTCACAATCAACAGAAATTCCTAAATCTAGGGGCTCGAGAAAAGCCGCGTAAACACCGGAAAAGGCAGCTAGCTATGAAAACCACGATAAAAGCCGCGAAAATCCAAATGGGTCCCCCGAGCACACCGGTGCTCGGCGAAACAGACCCGCTAAGGTTACAAGTGTCCACAAGAGTCCAAAGTTCAAGTGTCCTAAATTATTACAAAAATTGTGTTCTCTCTCTCTCTCAGAGATAAAATCTCTTCTCCTCTCTCTCTCCTCCTGCTCTTCTTCCCGTGCGGGTCCTCAAAAAAAAAAAAAGTATGCTTCAAATTCCAAGCAGTACCTCGCACAAAAAAAAATCAAAGAGAGAGAATGGTCAGAAAACAACAATAATATAGAGAGAGACAAAAATAGCAGAATGAATAATTGACTACAAAGCCGTGCTCCCCGGCAACGGCGCCATTCTGATCGCACAGAAGTCAAGGAGCAACTGAAGTGGAAAATAAATCACAATGTCGTTGTCCTCAGTCACTCGAAATGTGTAAATCAAGAAAATAAACCACTCACAAAATAGATCAAGCAAGCACAAGAAAGAGCGGTCTGCTATAAGATTAACCTGGTATAGCTCCCAGGGTCGAACACAAGGAGCACAGATTGGCCTTGCGGCCTACGATGTAGTCAAGTATCCCAAAGAGTCTTTTTTTTAGTTTTTATTTGTTTTGGAATTTTTTTTTAGATTTTTAAAAGATGAGAAAATGAAGGAATGCAAATGCAAGGGGACTTCAACAATTTATACAAGACACACAAATGATGCAAAAATTATGGAAAAATGGTTTTTATGTTTTTTATGTTTTTTACTGTTTTTGGTGAATTTTTGGAATTTTTCTAATGGACAAAATAGTTATTAAAAATCAAACAATGCGAGAAAAATAGGGTACTGTCCAGCAAGGCTTAAGACCACAAAATAAAATAATTTTGGATCTCAAAAAGCCCTAAAGGTATTTTTCCTATATTCTAGAAAGAATAAGGAAAATCTAGGTACCCTAATTATTATTTTTGGATTTTTAATTTATTTACTACAATTTTTATGAATTTTTAGGGGTTTTTCAATTTTTAGTGTTTTTATGTGATGAAAAATAGCCAAACTTGGCTAGAAAATCAAGCAACCAGTAAACAACAATGCCTAATTTTTTTGGAATTTTTAAAGGTGATTTTATATTTTTTTGGTATTTTTAAAGTCAAACAGTAGCAAAAATTAGTGGTTTTTGAATTTTTAAAAATAATAAATGAAATCAAAAATGTCCCCAAAAATCATAGAAATTCCTACACCATGACAGGAGCCATGTGTCAAAATTTCATTGGATTTGGAGGTCGTTTGATATTTTATTCAAAAAGAACAAGGGGGCACTGTGCACAGGGACCTAAGTGCAAATACCCAAAAGTTCTGGGGTCCTGGTGCAATTTACCCAAGAAGTCACGCGCCAAGCACGTGTCTGGGGCACACAGGGACCTAAATGTAAGAAAAACCAAGTCCGAGGGCTATTTGATAACTCGTATCAAAAGCCCAGGGGTATGGTTGCAAAATTCCCAAAATAATTCGCACATGCGTCAAATCAGTGTTCACAGGGGTATATTTGCAATTAAACAAAACTTTTCATTCATTGAATAACATCCAGAACAACAGGGCATATAATGCAAAAATCCCAAAATACACGTGCTGACGCACGTGGGTCTCTACTGGCAGGGGTATTATTGCAATTAAAATAAAGTGCGAGGTCCAGAATGCAAATGACCCAGAAAATAAACAACTAGAATTTAAAATTACAGGACTAAACTGAAATAAGACAAACAGAGGGGGCTCTATGAAATTTACCCCTTTATTAATATCGACGGCCCGATGGTGACGCGTGGATGATCGGACGGTGGAGATCAAACGCGCCCTTACTCCTTCGGCGCTTGGGCTCGATCGACGGCGGAGAGAGGTCCACGTGGCTAATCTAACGGTGCTGGGCTCTTGGCCTCTCTCCTCTGCGATCAAGGGTCCGGATGAACTCCTCAAATGAATCGACGGCTGCTGCTCCTCGAGGAATGGACGCTCAGGATTGGATCTGGAGCGAGGGCTTCATCGGACGGCTCTGGAAGGTGGAGGAGGAACTCGTCACCGGCGAACTTCGCCGGTCTCCTGTGTGCGCTACACCCCTCCTCAGCTGCGCCTGAAGGTCGGAGAAGCTTCCTGGTGACTGCCCGCAGCTGATGGTGATGGCCAAGGCCTCGGCCGAGCCCTGGAAAGCTCCGGCGAGGTCAACGAAGAAGAAGCTCCTGGGAAGATGTCGGGGGGGGCCTCAGACGCCTCCTTTTGGACCTGCAAAGTATTCAAGGAGCTTCGCGGGTCGAGGGCAAAGTGCCTCGACCCGGTTAGGTGACGTGAAGGTGGATGGTGCGGCGTGGCGAAGGAGCTCCGGCGAGGCGACGGCGGTGGAGCTCGACTCCCAGATCCTGTGCGATCTGGGTTGTGTGGAGGGGTGAAGAAGGTGCGTGAGGAGGTCGTGAAGGTGCTGATCGAGTCGGATTGGAAAATGGGTGATCGGAGTGGCCGGAATCGGAGGTATGCGTCGGAGGTCGGAATTGGGCGTAATCTAAAATTAAGCTAAACTAGAGGGATCTAAGGTTACCTGATGGCTGAAGTAGACTATGCTGGAGATGGGCTATCTCCTGGTCGTAGCTTCGAAGGTCGTCAACGCCTGAAGCTCGGTGCTCGACGCGGCGGCGGAGCAAGGACGGCGAGGTTACGCCGGATCGATGGAATCGCCCCTCTCGCCTCACTGCAACACGGGCAAAAGCTCGCTGTCACTCAGACTATGCCGATGGAGGTCACGGGGAAGAAGGGGATGGGCCAAAGATGCGGCGCGAGGGCGGCGGAGGTGATGGCTATATAGAGTGACAGGGGTGTCTAGGGTTGGAGGTGGACGGCTAAGGAAGGCGTGATTTTGATGGCGAAGGATCCGGCGAGGGAGAGGGATGATCGGCGAAGAGTCCGGGCGCGGGGGTTGAGTGGGAGACAGCTGGAGTCGCGTGGGAAAAATCGGGGAAAGAGGCGTGGCGCGCGACGGCCAGAAAAGGAAGGAGGCGCGGGGGAGTTGACCGGGGTCAACATTCCCCCGTGGCCCAATCAGAGGCGGCCACGTGTGCTGGATTTTTGACCATTTATTTTAGGGTAGAAATAGGTCGAATTAGGAAAAACTTAAAACATGAAATATTTTTCTTTTATTTTTTTCTATTTTTTGGTGATTTTTATTTAATTTTTGGAAATAAAAATAGGTTAGCTCTATATATAGGTATATGTACACTATATGGAATTTTATTTTTGATTTTTTATTTGTTATTTTTTTGTGTTTTTATGCCCATTTTGTATTTTATTTATTTACAACATGAAATATGGAATAAAAGAATATTTTTAGTTTATTTTTATCACATATATACAAGGGTGAAATAAATAAATGAATACCTTTATATACATGGTATAAATACAATGTATTTTTGTATTTTCAATTTTGTGATTTTTATTTGATTTTTGTTTTGTTTCTTTTTATTTAATATATTCACAAAATAATCCATAGAATATTTACAAAAATTTTGGAAAATAAATGAATTTATTTATAGGGTTAAATAACTACAAAGGTGTGGTTTATACACAAGGTGAAGGAAGGGTATTTTTGGCTTTTTGATTTTTTTATCTTTTTATTTTATTTTTAATAGAATATACAATATGTACAAGTATCTTTTTGGGTGAGGAAAATAAATAGTTTTATTTATTTACAGATATACACAAATGAGCTCCTATCTCCCTCTACTTGTGGCTTTTATGCGGTCAGGCCCATGCTGAGCCCTCCCTTGGGTTAGGTTGCTCAATATTTATGCTAAATATTTCCCTCTTTTTCTTTTTGCTCTTTATTCTTTTATTTTGTGCACAAAAACATGCTAATTATAGGTTTTTACACAATGCATGCCTTTGGTATTTATTTGTATTTACACATATCTACATGTATTTGCAAAGGTTTTTGTAGCTAAAATAGAAGAATAAAGAGTGATGAATGGGTATTCATCAGCAGCCCCAATTTTATTGTTTTTCTTTTTAGGTATTTTTCAATAAAAGCAAAAACGCCTAACGAATTTTTCGGTTCTCCTGATTATTAAGTCCAAAACAGGGGGAGAAGACGAAAAAGCCAATGCGCGATGAAATCAATGATGCATGAAGAGTAAGAAATGCGTACCTGACTTCAGCAGTCTACATGCAAGATGATTCGCGCAGAATTGAAAGACAGAAATAAAACTACCTAAATGGTGCAGGCGGAAAAATCGAGTCCCTAAACAGCAGTGGTACTCGAAAGAACCACTAGCTGACAACCAGCCTCCAATCCAGAGAGTCCGGTCTAGACCCACCCCTCTTCTTCTCGACAGGTCGAGTTCAGGAGTAGCGCTTGACGGGGTAGGCTCGCGGCGCGTAGGCTCGAAGGTGGTGACTCAACTATTCTTATTAATATTTTATTGTAGGTCCAATTACCGATCTATAGGTGAAGGCAGATATATTAGGGTATTTGGATCCTAATTATTACGTCACAGTCAAGTAGAAAATCCTACGGCTAGGGGCTCGAAAAATCGCGAGAAACCGTAAAAGGCAGTAAAGAAAACAAAGCCGTGTAAAAAAAACCACGTAAAAACCGAGGGTCCCCTGAGCACACCGGTGCTCGGCGAAACAGACCCCGAGAGTCTAAGTGTCTGTCTGAGTGTCCTGTCCCTGTATTATTACAGCAATTGTTTAAATAAAGCTGGAAATAAATTCTAATCTAATCTAATCTAATCTGCGGCTATTCCGCGGCTTCTGCACTCCTGCTCGCTCCCCGCGTCCTCCTGCGGCTCTGTAAAGAAGAGAGCCGCCTCCAGTTCCTGCGGTTGCTCGGCTTCCGAAGAAAGCTGCCTCGGTCCTCGGGCCCTTGCAAGAAAACAAACAAAAGTGATCAGACCAAATTATTTAAACAATTACGTAAATAAATGGTATATACAAAATAAGCACAAAAAGCCGCAAAAATAAAACCGCGAAAAAGTCAACTACGACTACTAAGCCGTGCTCCCCGGCAATGGCGTCATTCTGATGACCCGCCTGACGACTTGGGTAAAGGTAATCAAGGGTTGTTGTGACCCAAGTCACCAAGCGGTGTCAATCGAGAAAAATTAGACCACCAAATTAAGATAAAATCAAACAAGCTCAAGTAGCGATCTCGCTATTAGATTAGCATGGTATAGCGACCAGGGTCGAACACAAGGAGCACGTAATGGCCTTGCAGCCTACGAAGTAGTCAAAAGTGAAAATAAACAAGAGACAACTATTTTTGGTGGATTTTTAATATGTTTATTTTTTTTGGATTTTCAAATAATAAAGAAAATAAGGAAAACAAGGAAACAAGCAACTATATACAAGTATTTAACTACCCAAAATTATTTCAAAAATTCAAACAAAAATATTTTCATGTTTTTTTATATTTTTTATTGTTTTGGTTAATTTTTGATGATTTTCTGATTTTTATGGAATTTTATAAAAATCAAACAAGGCTGAAAAACAAAGGTACTGTCTAGTAAGACTTGGAGGGCCAAATTAAAATGTAAAATGGCTCTATCAAGGTCTGAAGGTAATTTTCCTGTAAAGTAGAAAATACAAGGAAAAATTAAGCACTGGAATTATTATTTTTGGATTTTTATTTTAATTATTAGAATTTTTATGGGTTTTTAGGCGTTTTATGATTTTTATAGTTTTTATAAGTCCAAAAATGACCAAAATTGGTCAGAAAATCAAACAACATAGAACAAACACTCTCTAATTTTTTTGTAATTTTTAAGGGTGTTTTAATATTTTTTGTGATTTTTAAAGCTAGACAGTAAGAAAATTGTGTGTTTTTGAATTTTTAAAAATTTCAAAAAGTGTCAAAAATGTCTCTAAAAATTACAGAAAATTTTACACCATGGCAGGAGCCATGTTCCAATTTTCATCAAATTTAGAATCGATTTGCTATTTTATTAAATTCAAACACAAGGGCACTGTACAAAGGGACCTAAATGCAATTAAACAAGTTTCAGGGGGTCCGGTGCAAAATTCCCAAGAACTTACGTGCAAAGCGCGTGACCTGGGACACTCAGGGACCTATTTGCAAGAAAACATAAGTTCCTGGACTAATTAGTAACACGTACTAAAAGTCCAGGGGTGTAAGTGTAAATTACCCACTAAATAAAGCACATGCACAATTAAACCACACATAGGTGTATTTCTGCAAATACTAAAAAGTTAATTTCATTCATTAACACCCTGAAACCATAAGTCCATACATGCAAATAACCCAGAAAAGCAGTGTCGACGCACGTGTATCACTACAAACAAGGGTATAAACGTAAATACAGAAAACGATAGGGTCCTCTATGCAAATTACCGAACAACAATAAAAGTTTTAAAATATTTACAGGACTACAAATAAACACCTAAAAAGCTAAGGGCCTAAGAAGAAATTTACCCTTTATTAAATCGAGGCTCAGATGGGCGCCACGTAGAGATCCAACGGACGGGGAAGGGTGGCGCCCAGCAAAGGATCCTTCAGCGAGATCGAACGGCTGGAATCTCCCCACGTGGAAGATCGGATGGCTGGGAAGCGACGTGGGAAGACCTCGCTGATCGGACGGTCGAGATCCTCCCTCTGAAGATCAGCGGCTGGCGTGGCTCCTCTGATGGACGTCCGAGATCTAATCTGGAGCTGGAGGGGGATCGAACGGCTCCAGAGGTTACTCGAAGAACTGGACTCCGGCAAGGTTTGCCGGGCTCATGTGGGCACTGGAGACCTCCTCGCGGGCTGCTACTGATCGGACAAGAATCGCCTTGGCCTCCTGCGTCTAATGGAGTCCTCCGATGGCGCGACGGAGCTCCTGGGAGCTCAGGCGACGTTGACGGAGGTCAAGCTGCTGCACCAGATGGTCGAGGCCCTCAGATGGGCTCGGATGAACCTGGAAAGCACGGCAACAGACTCATGGGTCGAGGGCAAAGTGCATCGACCCTGTAAGCGGAGGTGAAGGTGAACGGTGCGGCGGGGCGTAGGGGCTCCGGCGAAGCGACAACGAAGGAGCCCCAATCCCAGTTCCTGTGCGAACTGGGTTGGATGAGTGGGTGGAGAAGGTGCGCGGAGAGAAGGCGGATATGTGGGTCGTCTCCGATGATCGAACGGGTGGCTAGGGTGGTCAGAATCGACGATGAACGACGACGAGTCGATTTGGGCGAAAATGGAAATTAGAGAAATAGGGAAAGAAATAGAGCTACCTAATGGACGCAATCGACTGTGGAAGAGCAGGGGCTGCTCCAGGTCCTAGCCTCAAGGGCCGTCAGTGCCCGAGGCTCGAGCGCCACCTCCAGGCGGCGCACGGCGGCGCGACGTCGCTGGATCGATGGTCTACACGCTCCCTCCTCGCTGCAACACCACTGGAAGTGAGCTGTCACTCTCGCGGAGGCGATGGAGGTCCTTGGGTGGAGAATGGATGAGCCAAAGATGCATGAAATGGGAGGCGGAGCTCGGACTAAATACCTCTAGGGGCCCGGCTATTGGGGAGTCGGGCGATCAGCTCGAAGCGCGGATCCCCAAAATCCACCCTGGGCGTGGATAAGGGATGATCAAGCTCGGATTAGGACCCAGGGTTAACGGATTTGGTTGTCAAATCGAGCGTAGGTAATTTCGAGAAATCGGGTTGGAGGCTCAGATCCGAAACCCTGTGGTCCGAGGGGGGGAGTTGACCAGGGGGTCAACATCCCCCGTGGACCAATCAGAGCAGGCCATGTGGAAATGTTTTGAAAATTCAAAAAGAAATAATAAATGGCCGAATTATTAAAAACTCAAAACATGAAAAATGTTTGTTTTATTTTTCTCTATTTTTTGTGATTTTTAATTAATTTTATGAAATAAAAATAAGGTATTTACACTATAGTGCTATATATTGGTATATATGCAATATGGCTTTTTAATTTTTGATTTTTAATTTGTTATTTTTGTACATTTTTATTCCCATTTTATATTTTATTTATTTATAGCATAAAATTAGGAATAAAAAGGTATTTTTATTTTATTTTTATTATTTGTTTACAATGGTTAAATAAATAGCTATATACATCTATATACATGGTATATGTACAATGTTCTTTTTGGTTTTTAATTTTGTTCTTTTTATTTGATTTTTATTTTTATGGTTTTTATTTTATTTATTTACACCATAAAAGATAGAATATATACAAATTTTTAGGGATTTTAATTTATTTATTTATAAGGCTAAATAAATAGATAAGTGTTCTATGTACAAGGTGAATATATACAAATGAATATTTTTATTTTCTTTTTTTTAAATTTTTCAATTTTTGTTTTGATTTTGTATTTACAACTATTTAAAAATATATACAAGCCCATTTTATTATATTTTTGTAGGAAAATATTTTAATTATATTTACAGGTCTATTTACACACATGAGCTCCCTATCTCACTCTACTTGGCTTTTATGCGGTCAGGCCCATGCTGAGCCCTCCCTTGGGATTAGGTTGCTCAATATTTATTCTAAATATTTCCCTCTTTTTCTTTTTATTATTTATTCTTTTATTTTTGCACAAAAACATGCAAATTATTAGTTTTTACACAATGCATGCCTTTTGTTAATTATTTGTATTTACAAACATATACATGCATTTGCAAAGGTTTTTGTAGCTAAAATATAAGAATAAAGAGTGACGAATGAGTATTCATCAGGCATCTACATTGGCAACAATAAGACAGTGGAAAAAAGACACTATTAAGAAGATAACAAAATTGATACCTCACACTATCCTCGCATTCTCCCCTTTGAACATCACCCTCCCGATCTGTGCGCCATCCACTTCCTTCCCGTTCTGTCATCAGATAATCGTTGTCGTCATGTTCTACTTGTTGTACAGAAGTATCACGATCTGCCCGTGGTTTTTCTGTTATAAACTCGGACCATTGATCAGCATCCCCCAACCGTTCTGCATGCCATTTTCGTTAGACTCCACTCGTGCCTCCATCGACAGCATTATCACCACCATAGCCGACATCATACCCTTCCATTGCCTCCAGTCGTTGTCCTCGGCCTAAGCCACCACCACCAAATCCACCGCCAAATCCAAAGTCATAGCCAAGGCCAACGCCCCTGCCACCAACACTGTTAGTACCACCCCCCGCCCTAGCACTATGTCGTTGCCCTAGACCTCCACGAGAATGAACACCACCTTCCCCGCCGTGAGCACCATCCCTTATCATCGACGTACGCCATTGTCCTGGGCCTTTGCTGCTGTTAGATCCACTACCATGAACGTCGCTAGTGCCCCCAACACCGACGACATCAGCACCATCCCCCACCCTTGTGCTCTGCCCTTGTACTCGTCCTCCACTACCATCAAACCCACCAGCAACGTTAGAACTATCATCACCAGCAAAGCTAACACCGCTAATACGGGCAGCGTCGCTACCGTCGTCAACACCAGCTCGATCCCCCAACCTCGCCCTTTGATATGTCCTCGACCTCTACCGGTACCACCACCGACGCGTCCTCTCCTCTGCCATCATCCTTCACTGCCATCGACCTCCATCGTCCTCGGCCTCTACCAGTGCTGACGCCACCATCGTCCATCCTCGCCATTGATGGAAGAGAGACGCTGATCAGGACAGAGATGCCAAGTGAGAGAGAAAAGAGGCAGCGTATGATTAAGGATGTTATAAATAGGGTTGGGGTTAGGGTTAGGTGGAATTTTGCAAAAAAATCCTTTCTTTTCGTGATGCCCAACTAATAAATATAGAACATTCTTATTCTGCAATTACGCATATTCAAATCAAGGAACTTCCTTGCGGAATTTAAATCAGGGAATTCAAATCCGGGAATTTCCTTCCAAAAATCATGGAATTTAAGTTAGGGAAAAATTTTAAAATGTCCTTGCAGAAATCAAAATTTAGGATAATATATTTAAGAATTTTTTTTGGAAACGAACCGTTAAAACAAAAAACCCTATTAATGACTTGTTTTATATGCAACAACATACATATATGCATCCATTATAAACTGTAAAAATCATTAAGCTATAAAGTTTTGATTACACGGATGTCCCTATATAAAAATTGATAACCTGCTATCCTTTTACATGAAGGGAAAAGAATAGTTCCATGAATGTTCTCTTCACTTATCCTTAATTATGGCTATGGCCACGGAATTGTAACAACAGAAAGTAATAGCCACGTAATTTTCGTGACCACAACTTTCCGTAGCAACATTTTCGTGGTCACAAGTCATTTTTCTTGTAGTGTGAGTACATTTTATATGCGGATTGTCGTAAATTTGCCTTTCTCCGTTGGGGGTATACGTTTTATTTGTGAATAATAATCCTTTTGAAATATGTAGTGTCTAAATTCATTCTGGAGTGGTAATGCTAGATCTCTTCAATAGTAAAAACATAGCTATCCAACTTGAAATTCATGTCAATTGATATATAGCTCTTGCCTTTTTTTCAAAAATGATTTAATATGGTATATAATAGAATATATGGTATTTATACATATAATTATTATATTTTTGTATTTTGTATTTTATTTTTCTATGTATTATAGTATGTATAGTAATATGTACTCTGATAGGGGTATACGCGTAAATATCAGCAAGTTTGGAACGCATGTTTGAAAATATGCGGAAACTGGAAGGCTTTCACGCAAAAAATCAGGAACTCATGCGCTACTCATGTGACTTCAGGTTGCAGTAGGACCTGTTAGTAAGAACACCGAGCTCCGAGATGTTTCCTGCAAAAACTCAAACGTTGACGTTCTAAAGCACGTGATAGATCCTCAACTGGACTTGTTTGTAAATCAAAAGAAGTTTGAGGTTTCTGAGCAAATTTGCCGCAAATAATATCTCCAAGGCACAAGTACGCAGCACGTGCGCCACTTAATGCAGTTAAGTGGTGGAATTTCTCTACATTGACACTTGGACGGCTTTGGGCCGCGCAATCCGTTCTGATCGTATGACTCCTGTAAATCCTGGATGAGATGCTTGTTCTTCCCCTTTTTATGAATCGTCAATGTCTCCAAGGTGGAAAATGATCTGATCGGAAAGGGGACAGAGCGATGGTTTAAAATTGAGATGGTAGATATATTGTGGATGCGTGGTTTTGGGTATTATTCCTCGGACTACTATTGTTGTTGTCAGTTGCGGATTCGATTGGAGATGAAGTTCCAGATGTTGTGCAAAGGTTTGGATCTAATCGATTGTGACTTTAATTCTCCTAGTTCCAAGTGATGTATGTTTCTCAAGTGGGTACAGCTCGAGACTAGCGATGACTCGATAGTAAGATCGATGCCAAGCTCAGATGCCATAGGTGTTACAGCGGCTCCTGGATAACACATGCCTCTTGATCTGATACTCAAATCGGAAGATGGAGGATGCTGCTGGTGATTTTAATGAATCTCCAATTACTGATCAACTTGGAGGATGCGTGAAAAGTGGGAGATTGGGAGTCGCTAAAATGAGTTGACAATTCAGCTTCACTTGTCGCAGAGGCGACTACTCAAATTTCCTAGCTATTTCAAAAGTTAACCCACACATATTATCATGCAATTAATAGCAAGAGTTAAAATTTATTATACCTCATAAAAATGTATAGTGACAAGAAAGTAGGTGTCGAACACAAGAAGCAATTGAGCAGAGCAGGGAGGATAAAAAAACCAAAGAACAGTTTATCTCTCAAACACTTAGCCAAACTTTAGTTTTGGTGGGTTTTTTATTTTGTAGTTTTTATTTTATTTTTGTTTTTATATTTTCTATTTTTTAATTTTATATTTTCTTTTAATATTTTTAGATTTTTTAATTTTTAATTTAAATATATAATATAGGATATATAAGAATATATATAATGATAGATAAAAGGGATATAAATATAACTAAAAATAACTAAAACTATATAATTGAACATTTTGGGGTTTTAAATAATTTTTTTACCACTTTGTAATTTTTAGTGAATTTTACTAATTTTTAGGTATTTTCAAATTTGAAAATAACTTAAAATAAGGTTAAAATAATAGGCCGAAATTGAAATGAGAATTAAAAGTAGAAAATGAAGTTCAAAATTTTCCAAATGAATTTTAATACATAGATAAAAATATAAAGAAAATTATAAAATAGAAAAACTATTTTTAGTATTTTTGAGAATTTTTTAGATTTTTACAAAGGTTTTTGGGGTTTTTAATTTTTAAGAGTTTCCTCTTACTATTTCTAGTGATTTTTGGTCTGAAGGCTAAAAACACTAAACTAAACAAAAATATATTTTTTTATAAATTTTTCGAGATGATTTTATATTTTTTGGTATTTTATAAGATATACAGGGAATATAAATACCATAAATTATTTTTAATAAGTAATAGAAGGGTTCAATATTGCAAAATAAAATCAGGACATGAAAGTGTGTATAATCAGGAATCTACAACTATTTTTTGGGATTTTTTGAGAACAAATTATATTTTAAATAAATGCAACAATCAAACAAAAATTCAATTACTAGCAGGGACATATATTGCTCAAGGTGTTTGGAGGAATGCCTCAAGGAATCAGTACTCTCTTCTTCTCACCAGATAGCCGATTAGAGTAAGGAGCAACCGGTTTATCAGAAAGGGTCAATTTGGTTCTTATTGTCACATTTGGTTATGGCCCTGGGGGTGAGGTGCTGATAATCGAGTCTTCATTAGATGAATAATCATAGTAATATTCCTCCCTGGCCAGCAGATGTCTTGCGTATGTGTTCTTAGTTGGCTTGGCGTTGGTGCATTCCTGTGTCATATCATCAAACGAGTCAAGGCATTCAGACAAGATCTCGTTCAACTCAGGGTCAGCTCGTGATTGTGTGTCCTCCATAGTTCACCATATAGATGGTAAAATTCCTACATCAGGCTCTCCTCTGTAGAATTTGTCACGGTAGTGTTTGAGGTGCAAGTAGCAGGAAATGGGAGTGTGGGGTGAGTCTCTGATCCAATGGTCAGCTCAACAGTCGTTATATCAGGTGTAGTAGCGGGGTAGGGCTCTTCTATCGCTTGATGGTTACGATTGTTGACGGCTTTATGGGTTGACTTGGAATATCATGTTTCCTCAAAGACTGGTCGAGGTTGGAGTGCTCCTAATGAGGTAAAATTGTTTTTTCGAGTCTTGCAATCTATAATTGCCAAGTCTAAGAACAACTTTCTGAGAATGATTGGAGATTGAGCGAACTCTCCTTGATACTCAATATCAATGATCGTGAAGTCCAATTTGAGTAGGGTACTTTGGAATGTAATGGTGACTGAAATAGTTCCTCTCGACCCTTTTATAAATCTATCAGCCAGCTGAACAATTTCTCTTATCTTCTGGATTGGTCCGAGTTTGAGCTTTTCAAACACGGAGGTCATGAGGATAGTGATTGGTGAATCATCATTGATTCGGATATGGGTGAATGTTGTGTCTTTGATTCCATTCTAAAATCTAGGAAACCGCTTCACTCTGTAGCTCTTGGTCTTTTTCCCCATCACCAAGGAGATGTACATTGAAAATATAAGTATTCAGTCCTTGTTCTCTTCCTACCCGACTTTTTTAGCATCAATTTACTCATTACAATACTTTTAAGTTTGGGGAAGTGTTCAATGGCTTGTATCAAGGGAAGTTCAAAAATTAATCTCTTATGCAATGCTTTCCTTTGAGCAAGATCTATTTTTTTCAAATCCTCTCCAATTTCAATTTTTATGATTTTTTTCTGGTTTTTCATTATTTTTAGTTGTTTTTGAATTTTTTGATTTGTTTGGTCTTTTCTGTGTGGTGTGTAGATGTGATGCTTTCCATAGTCGAGTAGAGGCTTCGATGTGTCGAGTCAGAGTCATCTCCAAAAGAGTAATTTGCAGAGGTGTCGATGCCAGAGTTATCCCTAGTGTGTACACAATTTGTGGGTTTCTGAGTGTTCTCTGCATTTACAACATGAGATCCAATAATTTCCTCTTCCATTTTCATGTATGATCTGGGAGAAGATCCTCTTGGAATATCCAGACTATGTTTTGACTTGTTATCCTATGAAGTTTTCTCCTGAAAAATCATTGAAGGAGTCTGCCCGGTTGGTGGGAATTTATAGGTCTCATACTCAATAGACTGTGACTCATGCATGTAATGTTGGGTTGAGTAGAGCCTATTTTTGTGGTAGTTGTTCGGTCCCTCATATGGTAAAGTCGTCATATTAGTCTATTCAGCGGTTTGAGTGTCATTTCTGAAGGAGTGGTATGCGGGATTATCATAGTTAATATAATATGGAAGATCATCAAGTGCGGGACAATCCACTTGGCTTGTTCGAGTTTCCATATTATTTTCGAAGATCAAGTTGGAATGTGGATTTTCGAAGTGTTGACTTGTCCCAACAATATTGTGAGGAGAGACTGCAGTCGGTTGGAATTGGTGTCTCATCTGGTCATTAGTCTTAAAAGTGGTTGGATCTTCATGATCAGAAATTAAGGGATTGTATCCGTGGTTGAAGTCGGTTGGGATTGGTATTTTGGGAGGTGAGAAATATGAAGGAGTGGATACTTCAGTCAAATGATTGACTATATGATCATAATATAATGGATTGACATTCATAGAGTAGATCGGAATCATCCGTGGGTGAGAATCTCCAGCGAATGTTGGTTGATGTCTGGAGGAAGTGGGTTTAGATGATTGGGGATCGAGAAGAAATAATCTGGTGAGTACGAAGACCAATCTCCTGACATCTTCAAAAGAGATTGACGTGGTGAAAGAATGGATTGTGGTTGAAAACGTATAAGTTCCCAAGATACAGACTCAAAGAGAGGAAACCCTAATTTCTTCACGTGATGAATCAAGAAGGGAGAGGGATGGCACAAGTGTGTAGTTTTTTATTGTTCGAACTTGGTTCACGTACACCAATGCAAATACAATATAAACCCAAGGTTTACTAACTCATACAATAAAGGCTGTAAGAGTCAGGTCAATTATTTTTTCAATTTTAGTTATAATAATTTCATCTTCGAGAGAGTTAGCAAGTTGTTAAGTGCTGGAAATTTTCCTAAAGACTGGCCTGAATTCATATGACTAGTTGCATCCACTTTCAGCTAGTATGGGTATAAGTACGGACCGTAAAATGCTACCCTTTTTACTTTAGGATGGTGACAATTGTATTGTTATTTAACCACCCACTCTTCTAAGGGAGATCCCTCACTGAGAATTAGTTAGTCGTTTTTAGAATCAGTACTGAATGAAGATTTTGGAGCTTGGCTCCAATCTAAGTGTGCATCCCTAACTCACTCAGAACAATAAATGAATCCAAGGACGTGGTTATTCTCCCGCAAAATTCTCAAATTTATGGGTTAATTAAAGTCAGCCTTGTTTAGTAGTCCCAATTTTATTTAAGTGATCACTGAAAAATTAGATGAGCAGAAACACATCTACCATCCATTCTCAATTTCTTTTAGATCTTAAGTGACAAAACAATAGGGAGAAATCGACAAAAGCCGATGCATGCGAGAAGCAATAGTTTATTCTCAATTAGAAGACTTATAATGATTCCTCGCAATCTCTATGTGGGATACTATACAAGAATTTAAATTTTATTCTATATGAATGCTAACTGACAAAACTGCACCTAGCAGAAAGTTCTATTAGTTGGGAAGAAATTGATTTGAATTTTGACAAGGTTGAACGATCTAAAAGTGTGTCTCAATTAAGTGAAAATTATGGTACTAAGTTCTACAAGCACAAGAAATGAAACCCTATTATCTCTAATAGTCATATGTGGAGATAAAATATACGAACCAATAAGTCGGGTCCCATCGTCACCGAAGAGAGAAACAGGTCCGACACACCATAGAGAAAGAGTTGAAGTCTTGATTACACATGCGAGAATCCAAACAGAAATTGTTGTAAACGAGAAATTTTTACAAATAATAAAAATGCTAAAAATAAATCCTAGACTTTATGCTCTCTCACGACTCGACCTGATCTTAATTTTCTGTGGCTTTTCAGCAGGTTGTAGAGATGCGTCGATTTATGAAAAACCTCTCCAAGTACATTAGGTACCTCACATAAAATTAATAGAGAAAATGTAAGAGAGTTGACAGAAAAATAAATAAAAAATAAAAGAAAGAAGATAAATTCTGAAAATAAAAAGTGAAAAATTTACAGTGAAGGCTTGGGAGTCAGACTACCCAAGTGTTTGGAAAACCTAACACTAAATTTTCAATACAAAAACCTAAGTGGTTTGCCTCCCCACATCATCTGATGAATCTGTAATTACCCTCATTAAATTTTCATTTTTATGCTTTTAAAAATGACATTCATTGTAGGCGGGTAATTGTAATCAATCAAGATATAACAACTTAACTAATTAACTCAATTCTAATTCGAGTGGTTTTATGTTTATTTAGCCAGGGCAAATCCCATGGTCAAACTTGAGGAGGCAAAGGAACATCCTAGGTTAATGTCTATCAAAGTTCGTGCACAGTTTCGAGGCATATTGTTGGTATTTTTAAAGTAATATTATAATACAAATGAAATGTGGGCCAATTTTAAGGATGATAAAATTAATGTCAATCAAACGATGTCCAAAAGTTGCAAAACACAATCTAGATTTTAATTATGATTAAATGAATGACCCATATTTTTTTTAGGAATTTTCTGATGTAATATTAATATTTAATAATTACTTGAATGCAGAGATGGTGAATATAAACAATTAATTATAATAAATATTAAACCTACATATTCACAAGGTATATAAATATCCAAGATATATCACTAGGTGATCTATCCTAGAAAAATCCTAAACCCTAAAAATATGAAGTCTAATACCTATTAAAAATTAATTACTCAAATTAAGAAAATGATTATTATAGAATAAAATATGAATGCAAATGTTATGATTTTTCGGCAATGTAAAATACAACTAAATATATTATCATTGATTTTTTGGCAATTTTTCGAGCAATGGTTGATTTAATATGAATTTTAGACTATGAACTGGGTAAAATATGCAATTTTTCACAAGAATAATTATAATTAAATAAACACATATCATAAAATTATAAATAGCATTCCACAATGTAGAGAATTAGTTATAAAACAAAAGTGGGATTTTTAAATAATAAAATAATGTAATAATGAAGTTCAAATTTACAAGAGAATCAAGGGTCTCGATTGCAAAATACAATAGAGAACAAATTAAAATTTACAGTGTAAGGCCAAATGAAATTTACCCAGAAGCCTCGGAGGATTCCTTGAAAATTACCCAGCAGGTCACGTGCGCCTCACGTGACCCCTGGGTTTCTAGAGCTGGATGCAAATGTGACAAAATGGCGGGGAGTTTCATTTCAAATCTTCCCCAAAAGGAGGTGGCCCTCACGTGCAATACTTAGGCCTTGTGCCCAGTAGAGGAGCGTGAAGGACTAGTGGGTGTTCCTGGAAGGGGACCTCCGATGAAGATGTCGCATTGTCGATGGAGTTGCATGACCTGAAGGAGGAGCTGGTTGGTGTTGATGCTGACTGAGGTCCTGTTATCGGGGACAGAGGTCCCTTGGAGCGAGGTGGTGTCGGAGCAGACCCTAGAGGTTTGATGGTGATGGTGATGGCATCCGATGAAGAAGGTGGAAGATCCCTGGAGCTTCTAGAGATGCTACCCAATAGAGAAGGGCGGAGGAGCGACTGGAGGCGAAGTCCTGGTGTTGCATGGTGACTGAATCTAAGGAGCAGGGGGTTGTCGGGCTGTTTGTGAAGATGGATCCCCAGAAGCAGTGGGTGATGCTAGAGACGATGATGGATCAGTTGGAGAAGATGAGATGAAGGGGGGTACCCGAAGTAGAAGCTCGACGGCCAAAGGGTTGGAGCAGAGCAGACCTCGAGAAGCTGCAACGAGGCGAAGAGCCTCAAATCTCGCCATGATGGAGGATGTGATGTTGAAGTTGGAGGAACACGCTCCGTTGTTATCACCGTTGGAGTAGCTGCCTGGACCCTCCTTTGTTGCTTCGAACGACGGATCAACAATAGGGAGAGCTGGCGACGAAATCAGGGGGAGAAGAAGAGGAGAAATTGTCGTCCGATCGGCCAAGATCATATGGCCAGATGGGCACCACGTGGCATTTAATTATTTTTTGTAATTTATTTTAATTAATTTTTTAAACAAATGAAATTAATATAGCAAAAATGGGTGACACATGGTGACTCCAGGAGCTGCCACATGTCACTCCCAGAAATTCGAAAAAATAAAATACAAAGATAAATATAAAAGAAATAATAAACGAACTCAGACAAAAAAAATTCTTTACAAAAATTGCTCGTCTTGATGAGGTCTACAACTTTCAGGAAAAGATCAAAAAAAAGGTTGTTTGTAGAAAGTGATATTGTTGGTGGTACTCTATGTGTATAAAATACATGATTTTTGGGGTTTTGTAGATTTTTTGTCATTTTTTAATTAAGATAAAAATAAAAAAATGATAAAATTAAAAACAAATATTTACAAATTACTCTTATTTTTTTGGATTTTTAATAATAGAGAAAATAGGAAAATAAAATATGGATGACTTATTATAAAGACTGTTAGTGAAGACTTAAACTCAATTAATTTCTTTGACTTTGGTTTTATTTTGTATTTGTATTTTTACGTATTTTAATAAAACTTTGTCAATAAAATTAAATGAAAAAGAAATAAAATAAAAGTAGTTATATATGTACATAAAATAAATAGGTCACAATCAAGTAAAATACACAATGTATAAAAGAGTCTCAAAACTCAACTTTCACATATGAGCTCTAATTCACTTGAATTTGATCTTGTTTTAAAGGTAATTGGATGTACATTAGATCAAAAGTGAGTAGGATCAAATCATATCCTGTATGAGAAGATATTAGCATTTTCGTTTGGAAATTATGAAACTAGGGTTTCAGTTTATGAGCCACCTATTTTTGTTAATGATTTTTTTTGTAATTTTCTTTTATTCTTATTAGAGATATGTACACAATAGAGGTGGTTTCAGGGGATTTGTAATTATCATGAATTTATGAAAAATCAGGGAATTTAGCTATTTTACATTTCAATGTGCTTAGATTTCTCGACTTCTTATTTTATGCAATTATGTACGACAAAATGTGATTCTTATTTACATATATATGAATGTTAATAATGCAATATAGATGATTAAATGCCTATGAGTTGCGGGGATCTGAGCTTAATTAATCTCTTTTATAGTAATGAATCACATATTCATCAATTGTCGCCCATCGCCTTCTGTCCAAGTCATTGGATCCTTAGATTCAACAGTCGAGCATCATCATCAACCTCCAATTGCTCCATTGAGCGAAGTTAAAACCTCATGACCGCCTGCTCTTCTCACCCCCCCCCCAACTTCTCTGAGCACCCTGTCCAACAACTGACCACCTATCGTCCAAGCCCTAACTTCCCATATCTTCTCCAATGACCTGACCACCACTCCCATTCAAACTCCATACCTAGGCGGTCGAACTTTGACGATGGTCAGACCCGAAACCACTCCCCCTTTCAAATACTCCATCTCAATTTCCCTTGCATAGGGTCTAACCTCACATGTGATAGCTCGTAGCATCCACCTTCCCTTGGTGTGAAAAAGAGTGATCTAGAGAGTTCTATTATCGAGTGTCGATCAGTGATGTGATCCAAGGTGTTTAGCACCTTGCTACAACCCTCATCAGAGATGCTTGAGCTCCAAGACTCACCCTCGTGTCGAGCGACGTCAGAGGAAGAAAATCCTCCTCCCCCTAGCCTGTTACCGTCCCTCTAGTACTTCCTCCATTAGTCACTTCATCCACCAGGTAACACTTATTCCTCATTCTTCTTGTTTCTCCTTTTTCTTTCAGCACTCACACATACGTTTATCATTGAGTGAGCACTCAATGAGAATATATGTCCACACACCCATCTTTGTCCTATGATCGCTTCTCCGTCACCTCATCCACATCATTCCTTCATGCCCTCACTAAGGGCTTTGAACACATTTGCCTCACAACCTCCACCATTCCCTCAAGCCTCCATTTTGACCCCCATTCATCCCAATAGTTTTGCACAGTGTGTGGATTTGTTTTGAACAAGTGTAGGGAGGTAGCTGTTGTTGATTGATTAGAATTTCTCCGATGCTCTGGTCTTGTGCTTCTTTCTTAGACGAACCCTCGTTGCCAAGGAGCTTCATCGATCCTTAGACCTCAACCTCCCATCTAGCTTCTTTATAAGGCTCTAGGGGAGATTAGATGTTCTTCATGCCGACCATCTAAGCATGATAGTAGCAGGACCCCATCAGAGCTCCATCGATCCAGTGTCGTACATGAAGGAGAGAGAGGAACTCGAGTCACATCTTCCATTGGAATAGATTAACCCGATCCGATTTAATGATTGAGATCCTCTCTTGAACTAGTGATTCAACTATGAGATTCATGTACCCGAACCTTTGCACAAGCCTCTAGAACACGCCATGTAGCCCAAACTTGCCTCACCGCCAGAACCTAGCCCTAACGTGCTTCGCCCCACGTGAGCTAGGTTAATTGCAGCATCCAGTATGTGTCTTTATAGAATCGCATATCAATATCACGCATGCCAAAAAGCATGTCGTCTTGAGTATTTATAGATAAGCCCCACTGAATTTGTTTAATTTCTATTTTATCCCTGTACATGGAGAATTTTCATATTACACCCCAACAATTTTCTGTAATTGAAATCAAACCATTTTTAACCTTTCTATGATGTATATATTATGTTTTTATTTCAATTATGCCCTTGAATTTGATGATTTATATCTTGAGATCCTTAATTCCAAATGAGTTGAAATTGCATTTATTTTAGTCGTCACTTTATGTTCTTTCAGGTGATATCTAAGATGATATATCTAAGTCTCTTATTTGCTCTCTAGGGTTTGAATTAAAATTTAGAGACTAAGAGTAGCCTTTGAACTAGGTCAATTATTTTTGCAAATGCATGTTAATTGATTTGATGCATCGATTAAAACTCTAATTTTCTTGGTGTTTGTTTGATATAATTAGGAAGCTAACTTATACTTGTTGATGAATAGTTTTTATTACTTTTGAGCTAGGGTGATTACATGATGATGAATTGAAACTTGATTCCTATTAGTGATGCATTGAAGTTAAGAGACCATCTAGGGATTAAATTGAGATTAATTTGGGAAGCTTGTGCATAGAGGAATTAGTTGCTAATTGATGGAATCAAGAGCATTTTTTGCGCGTATGTCTTGTACATCACTTTGCATCTATACTCATTTGTAGCATATCCAATAATTGCATTAAAAAAATTATAAAACACATGGATCCATGTTATAGTGTATTGCACCCTTGACCTAAATGACCAATTAGAGTAGCCTAATTACATATTTAGATCTCTAGTTAGATAGATTAATCAACACTATCCCCATGTTTGACCCTGGACTTATCCAAGAGATTTTAGCTAAGCCACTCATTGTGAATATTCTCATTCAACTCTGATTGACACATAATTGGATGTATTACGAGGAGCCCTAATTAAGTTAGCCGATTGCACATATATCAATGTTGACGTTGGTCAAAGTTGTCTCTACCATCACTGGCACCAATTGTGGATGCTGCTCAAGAGTCAGATCGTAAAAGATCTCAAGAAAATTGGTAACCACTACGTCTATCTCATCATCCTTGCCCTCAGATTATCATGTACGAAATAGTACAAACATGCCTAGATCAACCTTTGAGTGATAGAGGGTGTAGGGATATGTTCTGTACTTGTGCATAGAAGAGGATCTCTAAAAAACACACATTCTATGTCAAACACACCATCCTCCCACGGTGAAAGAAAATCATCTGCTTTGGTTGGGTTCTGCATCCAGGGCCTTGGTAATGCCCAATTCATCACATTCTACCTCGAATATAGAGTACACAGTGCTTCTCTCGGAATATGGTCTCTTCCACTTTGTTTACTTTATTCCCAACTCTACTTCATCTGCGTGAGCATAGAAAGATCTTCCCATCATTGTAATCGACCCTTCCTCGGTTGTCCTCGGAAAGGGGTGACCAAGGATTAGTTGGGAATCATTCCAGTGTTGGGGGACCTCCATATTCAGAAGGGTAAAATCGATCTTGTGGCACTGTCCCTCAACCTATATGATAATGTTCCTCAATACACCTTTAGGTCTCTTTATAGATCGGTCAATGAGTTGAAGATATTCTTGTGATAAACGCAGTGTCAGTGATCTGACTCGTCACATAATGAGCACCCATATCTTGTTTCTTCCTTGCAATCTCATTACGAATGGCACAAGTTGTTTTATGTATAACACATGTCTTTTATTCTTGTATTTTTCTTCTTTCTTGTCCTCGTAGGCATGCATTTTGTTTTAAGGTACTTCTTCATAGTAGGTGTGAAATCCATGAACTCATCAAATGGCATCTCAACTTTGACATATTCCTTGTAAATGTCTATCATCTCATAATCATACTTTTGTATTTTTGGATTTTTCTTCCTTCCTCATTTCAGAGCATGGGGAAAGGGGATTATTGTAGGAGATGGAAGAGACATGTCAGAATCAAAATCACGTAATTTGCTGTTTTTATTTAAATTGTAAAAATGTTCATAAATATGACTTTAAACTGGACTCTGTACATGACTATTATGGTGCTCATAAGTAATATGCGGGAACTCTTCTAGTGCTGCAACTGCTCCTTAAGGTATGAATAACTCCTTTAGCTGACTCGCATCGTGATGAATGCAAGATCCTTCTACTTGAATGCTTGTGGTTCTCCTCTTCCTCCAAATCTTTATTAGGTAGATGCTTGGATTTCTCCTCCTCTTGCTTCTTAGTCTGATCAGACATTTGCACATTCTTTCCACTCCTGAAAAAGATATGATGAGTATCATCATAAGAAAGATCTCATGTCTAGAAAATGAATGTTATTGATTGTATACATGATCCTTGGATCTCTGTTGTGGTGGTTGGTTCAGGTTGTTGGTGTTAACCTTAACCTGGGCGGGGAGCGAGGTCCTCGGTGTAGAGTGCCCATCCTTCTAGCACGACACCGAATTGATATCAACCCCATGTCATGCATCTTATTGGTGATCCTCTAGAGTTGATAAAAAATTTGATAGAGGTTTGGGGTCTCTTATTGGATGGTCTAGGCTGTTATCTTTAGGAAGGTTGTTGATACCAATACCCATGTGATGATCCCTGCTAGTAGCTCGGCTGCTGGAAATTCTAATGGTATGGTTGTTGAGCTGAAGTTGGGCCTTAATGGCCTGACTGAAACTATTACCTCTGCTGGTAGGTATGGGTTAGGCGATACTAACATTGTGCGGGAGCAGAGTTGGTAGGATCGGTTGTGTTTCCATTGACCTCCCACACTTGTGGAGACTCCTCATAGAGTACCTCAACGGTGGATCGATCTGCTGGTATGCCTGGACATGGTACTGCCACTGATCAATGTATTTCCCCTACTTCAGAGGCTAATGAATGTGGTGAACTCGACACATTGGAAAAGGTGTAGACGAGGTTGGTAACCTCAACTAGGCTACCCTCTCAGAAAGTTCTTCCACATGCTTCGATAATTTAGCAAGATGTTCTAATTCAGTGAATTCATGGAGTTCACTGATTTTTTTTCTCATCTTCTTCATCGATGTCAACTTATCAAATAAAATATGCATGTTTAGAATCAAGTTTCTACCATCTGATTTCATCGTTCATGTTTAGGTAACTTCCCTTACTCGATAATCCTTGCATCTCAAGGGTGAGTCCTCCAAATAAACTATGTACGAGGACTGGCTTGGTTATCTTGTGACAGGGATATTTTTGCAATAGATCATTAAATATCTCCTACGCCTCGTGGAAGGGATCATGAGAGAACTGAGTGAAGATCATGATTTGGGATCTCATATGATTGGTACATTTCATAGGATAAAATTTCTTCAAGAATAAGTCCTTAAATTGATTCCATGTGTTATTACTGTTCCTAAATTTTCAGCTAGTATGATGCCTTATCTATCAAGGAAAACGGGACAACATGGAACCGGATATAATCCTGACAGACGCGAGGGATACTTCTGTTGTCACAGATAATTTCAAACTCTCGTAGGAATGTAAAGGGTTCTTCTATCTCATTCCCACTAAATTTGGGGAGTAATGCAAAGAATTCTAGTCGCATGCTTATTAAGGTGTTTTCGGCTTGAGACAGCTCTGTATCTGATTCTCTGCAAGATTGTATGCATCTCGCATTGGATCTCCTTCTCCTCCTGTGGCTCTCAAACGGTTCACTCATCTCACAGGGTCGGGTTCAGTTGTTCTTTCTGTGTTATATTATCCAATATATGTTGCATGGGATCATTATGTTCATCATATTCCGACGGGGGTCTTTTGGGTGATGTTTCTTAGTTTTCTTCCTCACTATCAATGAAAAGTAAATTCATGTAAGATCTTATTGAAGAAAAAGATCTAGAAGAACAGATGAGAGGGTCACTCTCAATGCTAGAGGAGAATGCAAGATTGTTCTAGGTCTGTTAATACCCTAACATCTGAGGAAGAGTTCTATTTCCTCGAAAAGGGTCAACCATTTATGGGGTGAGTTTACAAAGAAAGTCATCACAGACCTGGAAATATGTGAAGTTTGGTGCATTCAACAAAATGTTCGCAGAGTCCGAACTAAAATTGATCCAAATTCCCATCTTTCGATTTTAAGAGATACACGTTCGAGCACAATATTCAAGTCAAGAGGCGAAAGAGTTTCGTGAAGGCATGTAATACACAGTCTTTACAGGCACACATATCGATAAGTTTACCAACATAACATAGTGAATGTCATAAAGGTCTTGTTGATTATCTTTTAAATTTTAAGTTAGGTGACAATACAATCTTGGAATCCATTAAACACAAATATTTCTCCCTGATGCCCAGATGTGGTTCTACTACCCCTTAATTAATGGAGTGATATGCCTAAGATGTTGGGTTATATCGCACTCCTAAAGGAAGTAGTAGACTTGCACACCCAAAACATCTCTATATGGTCAAAGGCGAGTGTTTGCAGCTCCCAAACATGCAAGAGTAAGATCTGGAGACTTATGGTGCATGTCCATGGTTTTGGGCTCTAACATTAAGGTTACATACTCATCCACGCATAGTCTGGAGGAAAACATGAATACAAGGATCAGGGTTACTCTCCTGCAAGACAATGATATTCAATTTTATCTGGTGATAATTTAATCAATAGTGTTTAGCAGTCTTAATTTTATTAGGTGATCACTTTCTTTGGAGCCCAAAACTAAGCATGTTAACTAAACAGTCCCAATTTCATTTTAATCCTAAGCGAGAAAATACAGAGGAAGGAGTCGGAAAAGCAGAAGCAATTCAATAAAACAATGATGCAAGCACAGGTAGAAATATTTATAGTGGCCTTCGCAATCTCCATGCAATATGCTAAAAAGAATTGAAATATACACTATATGCATGCACCGGAAAACTTCTCCTAGACAGATAGTTCTATTAGCGAGGGAAGAACGTGTTAAGTTTGGCAAAGTAGAACATCTAGTGCGTCTCTTAGAAGTGAATGTGTAGACCTAAGACTACTAGCACAATAAATAAACCTAGCAGTTAGAATAGTTATTGTGGAGTCCTAAATCCACATCAAGCACCACAAATAATGAACCAAATTGGATAAATGTCTTATCTGAATACAAGCGCGAGAACCCAATCAGGAACTGCTGGAAATGAGCAGTTATTACAAATTATTTATACAAATTAATGTATGGAAATAAAACACTCACTGCAAAATAAAAAAATGCTTCTTCACGCCTCCTCAAAAGGATTGATCTATTGAATCACCTACCTTTGGCTGCTTCGAGTTATGTCAGCCTCCAAGAAAGATGCTCCAAAGTCATTGGGTCTCTCTCACGAAAAAGAAAATTAAATGTTAGGGATATATTCAAAAAATATATAAGAAATAAATTGAATAAAATGCTGAAAACCTCAAGAAAACCGTAGGTCAAACTATCTGGTATGGAAAAGCTAAAATCTAAATTATTTAATTAAACCTAATCCATATACAATCCCTAGAAACAATGCCATTTTGAAGACATGCTTCCTACCACTCTTAATTATATGGAATTAATGTTGGTTGTAGTAGGTCATAGAGAGCACGTGATCAAAAAATGACCACACCAAAAATTAATATGAAAATTAATCTTCAATGTAATTATTTATTTTACCTGGGAAAGCTTGAATGTCAAACTTAGGGAGGTAATATGAGGGTTCAAGGTTAATTTTAAAATAATTTAGAATTAATATTAGTTTTTTAGAGAAATGAGTTTTTAAAATGAATGTGAATATGCAAAGGTGAATGCAAGATCAAACATGCCTTTCAAGAATGTACTCGACAAGTCCCCTCTCAATATTAATTTAAAAATAAATGATCAATGATTTTCCAAATGATACACAATTAATGAGAAATTAAAATGAATTTTGGAGAATAAATCTTCTCACAAAAGATACATGAATTCCCTTCAAATTTATTAACATCAAGTACTATCATAAAGTTTGTAGTTAAATGTTCTATATGATATATTGTATCATAAGCTTCAAATCTAATAAATAATGTTCAAGATTTAATCAAATCATTCAAAGTCATATATGTATTAAAACATAATTTCAAATGTTCTCAAAATAGACCTTTGGAAGAACCTTTCTGCAATTTGTAGGAGTTGGAGGAGCTTTTCTATAAATTACCCTTCAGCAGGGTATGAGTAAAAATTTGAGAAAGATTGGGGGTGCAGGTGCAAATGTACCAATCTCATACGTAAAACACATGACCTGGACTTCTGATAAGCATCAGGGGCTTCTTACACAATTTATCCAAGAGCAGGGTCTCTAGTGATTGTTACAACTACGGAGGACTTGATCTGCAAAATGACCAAACCATGTATGTGGTGTACGTGACCTGGGGTGACTCAGGTGGCAAAGGCAGTTTGGATGCCAAGACTCCATGTAGTTGCCTCTCCTGCTAGAGTCCACTCGAAGCTGGGAGGCTCGGGTGGTATGCTTGGATGATCCAAATGAGAGGAAGACACTTGATCCAAGGGTGCCTGCTCTCACGGGAGGTCTTTCACTTCTTCCTTCTGTAATTAAGCACAATGCAGTTATGGAGTGTGACAGCAAGAAGGGTTGCTGCTCGAAGGTTTGCCCGACTCTATCCCTTGCAAATGAGGGTTCTTCTCTAGCCTCTTGCTCGCTTTTGGCATTAAAGATCAAGGAAGGATGAGTGGTGAGATTACTGAGATGTATGGTTGATGGAACCTAAGGGCTCCAGCCTCGTAGTTTGCTGGAGATGATGGGGGATGGAGGGTAGAACGAGAAGTGAGGAGGGGGGAGAAGATAGGGGCAATGTTGATTGGAGGAAAAAGAAAAAAAGAACAAAGAATGAAGAAGAACGAGAGAAATAAAAGGAAGAAGCGAAAAAAACTAAGAAAACTAAGTAAGATGGATGGTACCTGGAGTGGGCGATTCTTGGAACGTTGGAGGAGAGAAGCACCGCTCTAGTATTCTCCTAAAGAGGTTGGACATAGCAAACTCGAAACTCCTCTACTTTGAAGGGTACTAACATGGAGTATTTGAACCTGTGGACCTCACATGTAAGAGACCTTCACTGGAAGTCTTAGTCGTGTTATCACCACGACCAGGTTTGAGATCACTCTTTGGATAAATTGATTTAGATCTTGTGAGTCGACTATGAGAGACGTAAGGGAGAAGAGATAGAGTTAGTTGCAAGAGAGGTCTGGAGATTTGGGTCTATGGCAGTTGGGTTTCATCGAGGAAGGCATAGGGGGTTGGTGAAGGATATTGTGAATTCTTAAGTGCATCACGGAAGCATGTTGATCGCATCGTATGCGATTGGGACGACTAGTCGTACTAGTCGCTAGATGCAGTGGGAATTAATTTTTTTTAATCAAATGATAAAACCACATGATCACGAGAATATTTCTCGGATCGTTTCATCAAACCACAAAATATAAGAAATGCCTTTTGAAGTGTGGTTGTAATCATGAGATCTCTAAAGTAAGAGATCCTCCTGTCTTAAGTCCGACCCAAGAAGGATGCACTTGTAGGCGCGATGATGAGACGCGTTCCTCCCGCAGTCCTCGATGAAGATCCAAGCTACGAGTCCCCTGATTTTGTCAAACGAAATCCATCCTCTTCCTTTAGATCAAGCAGCCTCAAAGAAGAAGGAGATCCTCAAGTCGTCGAAGGCGAAGAAGAGAGACTCTCCTTCTCAATGCACAAGATGGACGACCACCTTTGAATTGAGAGAGAGAGAGAGTAGGCGACAATGGGAGAGAGAGAGAGAGAGAGTAGTTACCTTGTACAACTCTTTTTCATGTACCTTGAAAGGCTAGGTTAGCCCTCCTTTTATATTAGTTTAGGATCCAACGGATCTCAATCCATGGGACACATAGATCCAACGACCAAGTTGATCTATGTATTAATCAATGGCCAAGATTGTTGTTGGTTAAAAACCAACAACATTAATTTATATTTAAATCAATGGCCAAGATTGCTGTTGGTTAAAAACCAACAACATTAATTTATATTTAAATCAAATATATGTTGCAACATTATCAACATAATTTAATATAACATAAATTAATTATCAAGATATAACTAGATAAAAAAAAGGGAGATAATAAACCACCCCCAAATTTAGGGGGCGTCACCCATGGTTGACGCCACCCATATTTGTAGTGGTTATTTTCCTTTTTTATTTTATCTATTATTTCTAAATAAATTTTGTCATAACCATTATAACAAAAATATCCACCAAATTAATTCCAAATTAATTTATTAAAATTTCAATCATACCATTGAAAAATATGCGAATCATATTCACAACCCAAACTAATTTGTAAATTACATTTCCAATTAATTAATGTGAATCCAATCCACATTAATAATTAACAAATGCTATTTACAAAAATTTTCTCTCTTCGATATATGTATATTATACATCATATTTATAATACATAAATATTATGGATAGCATTATCCACCTTCTCTAATCCTTGATAATTAAATCCCATTTAATTATCTTGGATAATCATTCTCACAATATGAATCTCATTCATATCATGTTTGATAATTAAATCTCATTTAATCATCAAGTCCTTCTTGCTTGGATACATAATTCATCAAATGAATTATTCTTGAACCCCTTCAAGAATAATGTGCTTTCTCCGCAGATACTTGGAGAAAAGGACATGGCGATTGTATTGTTCCACGTATAGTGACTTGGATGTTGAGATCTCATCTCAAATCCAGATCTTACGAACCTGCCACAGATGCTTGATTAAATCAACACCGCAAATCTAATATTCTCATTGCATCTGAATCTCATTCAGACCAATGTCCAAAACTTGGACCAAGATTAGATTGCTTCTCTACTGAGAGGAGTCACTAAAATCCAGACCTGTTTCATCACTCCTTCGGAATGGAAGCTTCATGGTTATACAATCATTTACGATCACATCACCCTCAGGTATTCTCAATACATGTACAGACTGCATACTGGAAGACCTATGATCAACCTGAAGATTAAGATCAATTTTACAATGTCTTCTTCAGGGTTTGATCACTAAGTTTCTCAATCTTGGTCATTGGGAGTTGGTATCGATCATATGCTTTCCCAAAGCATATATCATACCTTCAAATTCATGTCATGCTTCCAAAGCACGATGACCATGCATGGAATTTGATCAGTCCCAATACCTCATGAGTGAGCTCATGTCTTCCGATTCATAAGTGAACATGTATGATCCCTTTGAGAGATCGTATTACTCATATGCCCTTATATGCACACCAGCTCGTCGGTGTATAGACCTTGGTTAGGCCATCAACCTACTGGTCTGCCAAATGTACATACTCAGACATATAGTAATACATCTGTCTCCGGTCAGAGGATGCGTTCCTATGCTGTGACAGCATTCACCATAGGACTTAGGTTATCTCGATCTCGTTAAGTCAACCCATTGACCTAACTAATCTGACACCTCTGAATCACTATTCCCATGCAGAGGACCTGCATCAAGAGGTCGGTCAGATATCAGCCTATGTGATAAAGGATTGCCATTTTCTACTCAGGCTAGAGATCATCTCTTAACAATCATTTGACGGTGCTTGATGAGTCCTCTATCTAACTCCTTAGATATTCATCCAAACACCAGCCTCTATAATTCATTTAATGAATCAACAGTTATATGATCATCAAGATGGCCATGGTACATAACCCTAACTGTACAGAGGGGACCTTATAGTGCATTCATTCATTTAATTTCAGAAAGGGAGTGAAACATCAATAACTTTTATTGATAAACATATATATTACAGTAACATTTATTGTAAGAATGGTTCTCCCATGGCTTACATATCGAACAATCTCCCACTAGCCCTCAAAACCATTCAGGTACAATCCGTAAACCCATACTCATTACATGTTGATCAAAAACCTTCTGTGTTAGAGGTTTGGTAAGAGGATCAGCAACGTTGTCAGTAGAGGCCACCTTGGTGATGATGATATCTCCACGCTTTTGAATCTCTCGAATGATGTGGTATTTCCTTTCCACATGCTTGCTCTTTTGATTCCATCTGGGTTCCTTTGCCTGGGCAATGGATCCCGTGTTATCGCAGAGTAACGGGTGGGAATATCAGAGGAAACTACACCAAGTTCCACGATGAACTTGCGCAACCACACTGCCTCCTTTACAGCATCCGATGTGGCAATGTATTCGGCTTCTGTTGTTGAATCCGTCATAATGTCCTGCTTCTTGCTTCTCCAGCTCACAGCACCACCAATCAACAGGAATACAAACCCTGATGTCGACTTTCGATCATCAATATCTGACTAGAAGTCTGAATCTGTATATCCCAAGACTTGGAGATCACCATCCTCATAGATCAAGATGTAATCTTGTGTCCATCTTAGATATTTGAATATGTTCTTTACTTCATTCCAGTGGTTCTCTCCATAGCAGGATTGGTAACGACTTACCACTCACATTGCATGGTATATGTCTGCCCTAGTACACATCATGGCATACATCAAGCTTCCTACAGCTGATGCGTAGGGGCATCCAGCCATGTCTTCCTTTCCTCAACACTTTGAGGAGCCATCCCTTTTGACAGATGGATACCATGTCCTAAGGGGAGGAATCCTTTCTTGGAACTATCCATATGGAATCGTTCAATAATCTTCTTGATGTATCCAAGTTGTGATAATCCCAATATTCTCTTTTCTCGGTTTCTGAAAAACTTCATGCCTAAGATGTAAGAGGCTTCTCCAAGATCTTTCATCTCGAAGTTATGGGACAACCAAATCTTTACACTGGTCATCATTCATGTATCATTCCCAATGATAAGGATATCATCTACGTAAAGCATGATGAACACAATGGGCGCTCCCACTAAGCTTCTTGTACACACAAGGTTCATCAGGATTCTGTACAAAATCATAAATCTATATTGTTTCATCAAATCTAATGTCCCAGCTACGAGAAGCTTGTTTGAGTCCATAGATGGATTTCTTTAGCTTGCATACCTTTCCATCCTCAACTATGAAGCCCTGAGGCTACTTCATATAGATATCCTCCTCGAGGTATTCATTGAGGAAAGCTGTCTTGACGTCCATCTGCCAGATGTCGTAGTCAAGAAATGCAGCTATAGCTAGCAGTGTCCTGATGAACTTAAGCATAGCCACATGAGAGAACGTCTCATCATAGTCGATGCCTTCTCTCTGTTTGTAGCCCTTGGCTACGAGCCGTGCTTTGAAAGTCTCTACTTTCCCATCAGGTCCCCTCTTTCTCTTGAAGATCCATTTACACCCAATGGGTTTTACCCCTTTAGGTGGATCCTCTAGAGTCCATATACCATTCTTATGCATGGAGTCAATTTCTGACTTCATTTCTAGCATCCATCTATCCATGTCATGATCCACGAGTGCTTCATCAAATGAAGAAGGATCATTGTCAGTTTCTCCTGACACATGGAATCCATACCTTTCAGGTGGTGCAACCACCCTCGAACTCCTTCGAAGAGGTATGGGTGTTTCATCTTTATTTATCTCTTCAATTTCTGGTTCAGGAATCTCAGAATCCTTAGGGGATTCAATGACTTCCTCTACTTCATTTTTGTCTTGACCTTTAAGGAAATCATCCTCTAGATATTTGACATCCCTAGAGACAAAAACCTTTTGGGTCTTAGGGTCATAAAGTTGGTATCCAATACCATCTTTAACATACCCAATAAAGTAGCACTCACGAGTTTGAGATTCTAGCTTACTTGCGTCCACGTTCTTCGCATGGACCAAGCATCCACAAACCCTCGTGTTTAACACTAGGTTTGGCACCATACCAGAGCTCGTGAGGAGTCTTGGGTACAGACTTGCTAGGAATCTTGTTCAGGATATATATTCAATATCTACTGCATATCCCCAAGAAATAAGAGGCAAACCGCTTTACTCATCGTTGAACGGACCATGTCCATGATGGTCCTGTTGCATCTTTCAGCAACACCATTAAGTTGGGGAGTTTCAGGGGGAGTGAGATTGGAGACAATTCCATTCCCTTTAAGATATGCCTCGAATTCATCTGAGAGGTACTCACCACCTCGGTCAGATCGAATATGTTTGATCTTCCTATGGGTTTGGTTCTCAACCAAAGCCTTAAACTCTTTGAACTTTTCAAAGGTTCCAGATTTATGATGTAGTAGGAAGATAAACCCGTATTGCAAATGGTCATCAATAAACGTAAAATAATATCGATATCCATTTCTAGTCGCGGTACTGAAGGGACCACATACATCAGTATGTATTAGGTCAAGAATACCTTCGCATCTTGTAACCTTGTTACGGAATAGCATCCTGGTCATTTTACCTCGAATGCAATATTCGCAGGTAGGTAAAGATTGAACCTGTAGAATATATAAAGGTCCATCCTTTATCAATCTATTGATCCTATCAACAGATAGATGGACAAGCCTTTGATGCCAAATCATATTCGAATGATTTCCATCTTCCCCGGATCTCTTGGGGTTTTCATTATTAGTGGTAGTAACAATCATGACACATTCATCAATGCACAATTCATAAAGTCCAGCGGAAGTCAAAATACCATCCACAATATATTTATCATAACGGATTATGATTAGTTTATTACATAAAGTAAAGGAATATCCATTTCTAACTAGCTTAGATACAGATATTAGATTCCTTCTAACTTCAGGTACATAAAGACACTCTTTAAGTACTAGGACTCGACCACTAGATAACGATAGTCCACACGTCCCGATGGTGACTGCTGCAACACTTGCATCAAATCCCATCTAGATGACTATCTCCGCATGCTCCAGATTCCTAGTTTCCTGAAACAAATGCAATGAATTGCATACATGAACAGAAGCACCAGAATCTATAACCCAACTTCCTTCTCGTCCAACGAGAAAATTAGTTTCAATGTTGAAAGTAGATTTCATACATGCTAGGGCTTTACCTTTGTCAGCAGACTTCAGGTAATCCAGGCAGTTACGCTGCCAGTGCCCCGGCTTCTTGCAGTAGTGACAAACATCGACTTTTTCGATGTCATCAGTGTGGAAGCAATAGAAGACTAACCAACTCCTTGATTCTTCTTCTTTCTCTTCTGGGCCGGGCCCTTCCGAGAACCTTGCTTCCACACATGCTTTCCTCTCACTTGTGCAACCATTGCACTAGCAGTGGGGTCGTCCTTCTTCATCACGTCTTCTGTTGACTTTAATGCAGCTAACAGCCCAGCGTTAGTGAAATCAACTTTGATCATATGACATGACACGACAAAGTTGTTGAAAGACTTAGGGAGAGACAGGAGAATGAAATCAGCCTGCATGTCAACATCCATGAAGGCTCCCAAGGTTTCCAATTCAGAGAGGTACCCAAACACTTTGAGTATGTGTTCTCTGACAGAGGTCCCTTCCTGCATCTTGCAGCGAATAAGCTCTTTCATCATGTTGTAACGTTGTGTGCGGTTTATGTCACCGAACATTTCCTTCAGATTCAGCATAATCTCTTGGCAATGGTTCATTTCCACATGTTATTTCTGAATCACATTGGACAATGACCCAAGGATATAACACCTTGTCGGATTATGGTCTTCATCATATTTCTCATTACATGATTTATCTTCCGCGGTCAGAGGGTCTGCTATCTTGTCCTTGGATAGCACATACGAGATGCGCTCCGCAGAAAGGACAAGATCCAAATTTCAGATCTAATCCGAATAATTTGGTCCGGTCAACTGGTTGACCTCAAGGAGCCTGCTAAGTGGGTTCATGGACTTCATTAAGAATGTACTATCTCAGAATACATAAATTATTATATATTTATTTTCAAGATATTTGGTTAAGGCATTTTAAATCAAATTTGTCTTGCTATGTCAACTTTGAAAGATTATTCTCTAATTGTCTTTCAAAGTTAGAGATATACTTACCGTTATATCTCAAGCAAGATCTGGGATCTCCTTTCCTATCTTTGTCACATCCCAATAATATGAGAAATTGTGACTCCGATAAAAAGAAGCGGGAACTCATTCTGCCTTGCAAGTCCAACTTGCATTTCCCAATTCGGTCTTTAACACCTGGGCCCACCACCCCTAAGATGATGTTGACCCGTTGGTAATTGAACCAACCGTCAATAGGATTAGAACTCGCTATGCGCAATCCAATGTCGCCCCATTAATATGAGGACTTGATATTGGGGTCACTACGCATACGGCTTTACTCTTTCGAGAAGCAAAGAGCCCGATCCAGATGCGCTTGCATACAGGAGCTGTCACTTCGGACAAGCGTCTCCTACATACAATCCCTGGCGACGAAACCCTTCGCCTTGACGGGAGACCATGGATGTCACTTATGTGATCCTCCTTCTCATATTCAAATTTTATAATTAATTATCGTGAATCATATTCACATAATTAATTCTTCCAAGGGAATTACACATCTATTCATAATAGAGTGTTTATTGGATATAATTAATTTAATCACATTAAATTAATCATTAATCCAATCGTCAATCAACAAACTTGATTATTACTTGAATAGTTGGTATAATCTCAAAGTACGTATTATTCGAATTTTTATAATTAGAAAAATACACTTTGACTTCTATGGCATTATCGAGTCCCTACCCGTTGTCATGGCCAGTACCGACGAGAGTGGGACGGACCACATACGTTGCAACCCGCAACCCCAATGCTCTCCGACTAGGCACCATATCCACCTCAGGAAAGGATAATGTTAGATAGATCATCATGTACTTTGAGATGCTCATCGATTTTTCAACCGAAATTATACCATATAATATACATCAAAACAATTTTGATAATATTATAAGGAGATTTGCTAAACAGATCCTCAATCCTATTCAAGCAAGAGGGTTTTTCATGTAAAAGTTGTCCTACAACTATTGTTGGATAAACTAAGGTTTTTTATGAAAAATGTTTGTTGATGATTTCATATCAACCAATTAATGATCAAGATCAACTATCTTATCATCTTGATTTAGGAAATTGTCATTCAATGAAATAATTATCTCTTTAAATATTTCACAAATATTTATCATAAAATATTTCAGAAAATTAACTATTAATTTTCATCATCATATTTGAATGACTATCACATGGTTTATGATCAAAAATGTCAATTTCAGCAGTGACCCCCAATAAGCAAAATTAACTTATCTTGATCAATTTAAATCCAAAAATTACAAAATCAGTTTCCTAAGATTGCCAATATGATTTATGACTGAACTCAAGTGATATTTCAGGTATTTTGAGGCACATCAGAATAGTAATTAACTCATTAATCACGTTCAGTCTGGTGTTCCCACAACAGTTAATACATGTTTATTCAAAGGGCCATATCTTGAGCAAATGAAATCCAAATTACATAAACTCAGATCCTATGGTTTTCTTATTTAATGGGGAACAAAATACAATTGCTAATTTCTTGTTTAAATAATTTAAACAGTACTGAAAAATCCAATTAGACAAAGGTGCGAAAATTGAAATGCGACAAAACTTTCGTGATCCTTTCAAATCCAAGTCATCCTAGGTCTATGGATCATATCCAAAACCGTATTCGATCTAAGGCTCTAATACCACTTGAAGGATATTGTGAATCCTTAAGCATATCACGGAAGTGTGTTGATCGCATCGTATGCGATCAGGGCGACTAGTCGTACTAGTCGCTAGATGCAGCGGAAATTAAAATTTTTTAATCAAATGATGAAACCACATGATCACGAGAACATTTCTCGGATCGTTTCATCAACCCACAAAGTATAAAAAATAACTCTTGAAGCGTGGTTGTAATCACGAGATTTCTAAAGTAAGAGATCCTCCTGTCTTAAGTCCGACCCACGAAGAATGCACTTGCGGGCGCGATGATGAGACGCGTTCCTCCCGCAATCCTCGATGAATATCCAAGCTGCGAGTTCCCTGATTTCATCCAATGAAATCTGTCGTCTTTCTTTAGATCAAGCAGTCCCAAAGAAGAAGGAGATCCTCAAGTCGTCGATGGCGAAGAAGAGAGACTCTCCTTCTCAATGCACAAGATGGACGGCCACCTTTGAATTGAGAGAGAGAGAGTAGGAGAGAATGAGAAAGAGAGAGAGAGAGAGAGAGAGAGAGAGTAGCAACCTTGTACAACTCTTTTTCATGTACCTTGAAAGGCTAGGTTAACCCTCCTTTTATATTAATTTAGGATCCAATGGATCTCAATCCATGGGACACATAAATCCAATGGCCAAGTTGATCTATGTATTAATCAATGGCCAAGATTTTTGTTGGTTAAAAACCAACAACATTAATTTAGATTTAAATCAAATATATGATACAACATTATCAAAATAATTTAATTTAACATAAATTAATTATCAAGAGATAACTAGATAAAAAGGGGATATAATAAACCACCCCCAAATTTATGGGGCGTCAACCATGGTTGACGCCACCCATATTTGTGGTGGTTATTTTCTTTTTTTATTTTATCTATTATTTCTTAATAAATTTTGTAATAACCATTATAACAAAATTATCCACCAAATTATTTTGTGAATATTTCAATCATGCCATTAAAAAATATGTGAATCATATTCACAACCCAAACAAAGTTGTAAATTACATTTCCAATTAATTAATTAATTAATGTGAATCCAATCCACATTAATAATTAACAAATGCTATTTACAAAAATTCTCTCTCTTCAATATATGAATATTATAAATCATATTTATAATACACAAATATTATGGATAGCATTATCCACATTCTCTAATCCTTTATAATTAAGTCCCATTTTATTATCTTGGATAATAATTCTCAATCATTCATATCATGCTTTATAATTAAATCTCATTTAAGCATCAAGTCCTTATTGCTTGGATACATAATTCATCAAATGAATTATTCTTGAACCCCTTCAAGAATAATGTGCTTTCTCCGCAGATACTTGGAGGTAAGGACATGGCGATTGTATTGTTCCACGTATAGTGACTTGGATGTTGAGATCTCATCTCAGATCCAGATCTTACGAACCTCCCACAGATGCCTGATTAAATCAAGACTGCGAATCTAATCTTCTCATTGCATCTGAATCTCATTCAGACCAATGTCCCAAACTTGGACCAAGATTAGATTGCTTCTCTAGTGAGAGGAGTCACTAGTCTCCCTCGGAATGGAAGTGTCATGGTTATACAATCGTTTATGATCACATCACCCTCAAGTATTCCCAATACCTGTACATCCTGCATATTGGAAGACCTTTAATCAATCTGAAGATTAAGATCAATTTTACACTGTCTTCTCCAGGGTTTGATCACTAAGTTTCTCAATCTTGGTCATTGGGAGTTGGTATCGATCATATGCTTTCCCAAAGCATATATCGTACCTTCAAATTCATGTCATGCTTCCAAAGCACGACTACCATGCATGAAATTTGATCGGTCCCAATACCTCATGAGTGAGCTCATGTCTTCTGGTTCATAAGTGAACCTGTATGATCCCTTTCAGAGATTGTATTACTCATATGCCCTTATATGCACACTAGCTCGCAGGTGTATAGACCTTGGTTAGGCCATCAACCTACTGGTCTACCAAATGTACATACTCAGACATATAGTAATACATCTGTCTCTGGTCAGAGGATGCGTGCCTATGCTGTGACAGCATTCACCATAGGACTTAGGTTATCTCGATCTCGTTAAGTCAACCTATTGACCTAACTAATCTGATACCTCCGAATCACTATTCCCATGTAGAGGACCTGCATCAAGAGGTCGTTCAGATATCAGCCTTTATGAGAAAGGATTGCCATCTCCTACTCAGGCTGGAGATCATCTCTTAACAATCATTTGACAGTGCTTGATGAGTCCTCTATCTAACTCCTTAGATATTCATCCAAACGCCAGCTCTATGATTCATTTAATGAATCAACAGCTATATGATCATCAAGATGGCCATGGTACATAACTCTAATTGTACAGAGGGACCTTATAGTGCATTCATTCATTTAATTTCAAAAAGGGAGTGAAACATCAATAACTTTTATTGATAAACATATATATTACAATAACATTTATTGTAAGAATGGTTCGACCAGGGCTCACATGTCTAACAATCTTCCACTTGTCTTCAAAACCATTCAGGTACAATCCGTAAACCCATACTCATTATATGATGGTCAAAAACCTTCTGTGTCAGAGGTTTGGTTAGAGGATCAGCAACGTTGTCGGCAGAGGCCACCTTGGTGATGATGATATCACCACGCTTTTGAATCTCCTGAATGATGTAGTATTTCCTTTCCACGTGCTTGCTCTTTTGATGCCATCTGAGTTCCTTTGCCTGGACAATGGCTTCTGTATTATCGCAGAGTAACGGGATGGGAGTATCAGAGGAAACTACACCAAGTTCCACGATGAACTTGCGCAACCACACCGCCTCCTTTGCAGCATCCGATGTGGCAATGTATTCGGCTTCTGTTGTTGAATCCGCCGTAGTGTCCTGCTTCTTGCTTCTCTAGCTCACAGCACCACCGTTCAACATGAATACAAACCTTGATATCAACTTTCTATCATCAATATCCGACTGGAAGTCTGAATCTGTATATCCCAAGACTTTGAGATCACCATCCCCATAGACCAAGACGTAATCTTGTGTCTGTCTTAGATATTTGAATATGTTCTTTACTGCATTCCAATGTTTCTCTCCATAGCAGGATTGGTAACGACTTACCACTCCCACTGCATGGCAGATGTCTGGCCTAGTACACATCATGGCACACATCAAGCTTCCTACAGCTGATGCATAGGGGTATCCAGCCATGGCCTTCCTTTCCTCAACACTTTGAGGAGTCATCCCTTTAGACAGATGGATACCATGTCCTAAGGGGAGGAATCCTTTCTTGGAACTATCCATATGGAATCGTTCAAGAATCTTCTTGATGTATCCATGTTGTGATAATCCCAATATTCTCTTTCTCGGTTTCTGAACAACTTCAGGCCTAAGATGTAAGAGGATTCTCAAAGATCTTTCATCTCGAAGGTATGGGACAGCCAAATCTTTACACTGGTCATCATTCCTGTATCATTCCCAATGATAAGGATATCATCTACGTAAAGTACGATGAACACAATGGCGCTCCCACTAAGCTTTTTGTACACACAAGGTTCGTCAGGATCCTGCACAAAATCATAACTCTTTATGGTTTCATCAAATCTAATGTTCCAGCTACGAGAAGCTTGTTTGAGCCCATAGATAGATTTCTTTAGCTTGCATACCTTTCCATTCTCAACTATGAAGCCATGGGGATGCTCCATATAGATATCCTCCTCGAGGTATCCATTGAGGAAAGCTGTCTTGACGTCCATCTGCCAGATGTCGTAGTCAAGAGATGCAGATATATCTAGCAGTATCCTGATGGACTTAAGCATAGCCACAGGAGAGAACGTCTCATCGTAGTTGATGCCTTCTCTCAGTGTGTAGCCCTTGGCTACGAGCCGTGCTTTGAAAGTCTCTACTTTCCCATCAGGTCCACTCTTTCTCTTGAAGATCAATTTACACCCAATGAGTTTTACCCCTTTAGGTGGATCCTCTAGGGTCCATATACCATTCTTATGCATGGAGTCAATTTCTGACTTCACTGCTAGCATCCATCTATCCATGTCATGATCTGCGAGTGCGTCATCAAATGAAGAAGGATCATTGTCAGTTTCTCCTGACACATGGAATCCATACCTTTCAGGTGGTGCAACCACCCTCGAACTCCTTCGAAGAAGTATGGGTGTTTCATCTTTATTTATCTCTTTAATTTCTGGTTCAAGAATCTCAGAATCCTCAGGAGATTCAATGAGTTCCTTTACTTCATTTTTGTCTTGACCTTTAAGGAAATCATCCTCTAGAAATTTGACATCCCTAGAGACAAAAATCTTTTGGGTCTCAGGCTCATAAAGTTGGTATCCAATACCATTTTTAACATACCCAATGAAGTAGCACTCACGAGTGTGAGATTCTAGCTTACTTGCATCCACGTTCTTCGCATGGACCAAGCATCCCCAAACCCTCAAGTGTTTAACACTAGGTTTGGCACCATACCAGAGCTCGTGAGGAGTCTTGGGTACAGACTTGTTAGAAATCTTGTTCAGGATATATATTGCAGTCTCTACTACATATCACCAGAAACTAAGAGGTAAACGTGCTTTGCTCATCATTGAACGGACCATGTCCATGATGGTCCTGTTGCGTCTTTCAGCAACTCCATTAAGTTGGGGAGTTCTAGGGGGAGTGAGATTAGAGAAAATTCCATTCTCTTTGAGATATTCCTTGAATTCATCTGAGAGGTACTCACCACCTCGGTCAGATTGAATCTGTTCGATCTTCCTATCGGTTTGGTTCTCAACCAAAGTCTTAAACTCTTTGAACTTTTCAAAGGTTTCAGATTTATGACGTAGTAGGAAAATAAACCCGTATCGCGAATGGTTATCAATAAACGTCAAATAATATCGATATCCATTTCTAATCGTGGTACTGAAGGGACCACATACATCAGTATGTATTAAGTCAAGAATACCTTCGCATCTTGTAACCTTGTTACGGAAAGGCATCTTGGTCATTTTACCTCGAATGCAATATTCACAGGTAGGTAAAGATTGAACCTGTAGAAAATCTAAAGGTCCATCCTTTATCAATCTATTGATCCTATCAACAGATAAATGACCAAGCCTTTGATGCCAAATCATATTCGAATGATTTCCATCTTCCCCGGATCTCTTTGAGTTTTCATTATTAGTGGTAGTAACATTCATGACACATTCATCAATGCACAATTCGTAGAGTCCACCAGAAGTCAAAATACCATCCGCAATATATTTATCATAACGGTTTATGATTAATTTATTACAGAAAGTAAAGGAATATCCATTTCTAACTAGCTTAGATACAGATATCAGATTCCTTCTAACTTTAGATAGATAAAGACACTCTATAAGTAGTAGGACTGGACCACTAGATAACGATAGTTTGCACTTCCCGATGACGACTACTACAACACTTGCATCAGATCCCATCTGGATGACTATCTCCCCATGCTCCAGATTCCTAGTTTCCTGAAACAAATGCAACGAATTGCATACATGAACATAAGCACCAGAATCTACAACCCAACTTCCTTCTCATCCTATATTTTTTATCATCATATTTGAATGACTATCACATGGTTTATGATCAAAAATGTCAATTTTCAGCAGTGACCCTCAATCACTAAAATTAACTTATATTGATCAATTTAAATCCAAAAATTGCAAAATCAGTTTCCTAAGATTGCCAATTTGATTTATGATAGAACCCAAGTGATATTTCAGCATTTCGAGGCACATCAGAACAATAATTAACTCATTAATCACGTTCAGATCCGTTGTTCCCGCAACAGTGAATACATGTTTATTCAAAGGGCCATATCTTGAGAAAATGAAATCCAAATTACATAAACTCAGATCCAATGGTTTCCTTATTTAATGGGGAACAAAATACAATTGCTAATTTCGTGTTTAAATAATTTAAATAGTACTGAAAAACTTTCACGACCCTTTCAAACCCAAGTCGTCCTAGGTCTATGGATCATATCCAAAACCTTATTCGACCTAAGGCTCTAATACCGCTTGATGGATATTGTGAATCCTTAAGTGCATCACGGAAGCATGTTGATCGCATTGTATGCGATCGGGGCGACTAGTCGTACTACTCGCTAGATGCAGCGGAAATTAAATTTTTTTAATCAAATGATGAAACCACATTATCACGAGAACATTTCTTGGATCGTTTCATCAAACCACAAAGTATAAGAAATACCTCTTGAAGCGTGGTTGTAATCACGAGATCTATAAAGTAAGAGATCCTCATGTCTTAAGTCCGACCCACGAAGAATGCACTTGCGGGCGTGATGATGAGATGCGTTCCTCCCGCAATCCTTGATGAAGATCCAAGCTACGAGTCCCCTGATTTCGTCCAACGAAATCCGTCATCTTCCTTTAGATCAAGCAGCCCCAAAGAAGAAGGAGATCCTCATGTCGTTGAAGGCGAGGAAGAGAGACTCTCCTTAATGCACAAGATGGACGGCCACCTTTGAATTGAGAGACAGAGAGTAGGCGAGAATGAGAGAGAGAGAATAGTAACCTTGTACAACTCTTTTTTATGTACATTGAAAGGCTAGATTAGCCCTCCTTTTATATTAGTTTAGGATCCAATGGATCTCAATCCATGGGACACATAGATCCGACTGCCAAGTTGATCTATGTATTAATCAATGGCCAAGATTGTTGTTGGTTAAAACCAACAATATTAATTTATATTTAAATCAAATATATGTTGCAACATTATCAACATAATTTAATTTAACATAAATTAATTATCAAGAGATAACTAGATAAAAAAGGAGATAATAAACCACCCCCAAATTTAGGGGGCGTCACCCATTGTTGACGCCACCCATATTTGTGGTGGTTATTTTCCTTTTTTATTTTATCTATTATTTCTTAATAAATTTTGTAATAACCATTATCACAAAATTATCCACCAAATTAATTCCAAATTAATTTGTGAATATTTCAATCATGCCATTGAAAAATATGTGAATCATATTCACAACCCAAACTAATTTGTAAATTACATTTCCAATTAATTAATTAATGTGAATCCAATCCACATTAATAATTAACAAATGCTAGTTACAAAAATTCTCTCTCTTCAATATATGTATATTATAAATCATATTTATACTACGCAAATATTATGGATAGCATTATCCACATTTTCTAATCCTTGATAATTAAATCTCATTTAATTATCTTGGATAATCATTCTCACAATTTGAATCTCATTCATATCATGCTTGACTATTAAATTTCATTTAATCATCAGATCCTTCTTGCTTGGATACATAATTCATCAAATGAATTATTCTTGAACCCCTTCAAGAATAATGTGCTTTCTCCGCAGATACTTGGAGATAAGGACAGGGCGATTGTATTGTTCCATGTATAGTGACTTGGATGTTGAGATCTCATCTCAAATCCAGATCTTACGAACCTCCCACAGATGCTTGATTAAATCAAGACCGTGAATCTAATCTTCTCATTGCATCTGAATCTCATTCAGACCAATGTCCAAAACTTGGACCAAGATTAGATTGCTTCTCTACTGAGAGGAGTCACTAAAATCCAGACATGTTTCATCACTCCCTCATAATGGAAGCGTCATGGTTATACGATCGTTTATGATCACATCACCATCACGTATTCCCAATACTTGTACATCCTGCATATTGGAAGACCTATGATCAACCTGAAGATTAAGATCAATTTTACATTGTCTTCTTCAGGGTTTGATCGCTAAGTTTCTCAATCTTGGTCATTGGGAGTTGGTATCGATCATATGCTTTCCCAAAGCATATATCATACCTTCAAATTCATGTCATGCTTCCAAAGCACGACGACCATGCATGGAATTTGACCAAGTTAGTTGAGGTGGACCAGTAAGGGACTGACATGTATTCGTTGATCATGTTGACCAGTGCAAGAAATAAAAGAGAAATATATTAGAAATAAGAAATGACTTTAAATTCAAAAAAGCCTAAAATGAAAAATATGGCCCTAAATGTATTCTACAATTTTCATGAAGGACTTATATGCCAATATACTCGACTATGCAAGATATGCATTTTTTGGTGATATTTAATGTATATAGAATATCATTTTTTATTTTTATAATTTTTATTTGGGTTATATAGATGAATAATTTATGAAAAAATCAAGCCTAATATAAAATAATAGAACAAACTCAAATATATTTTTTTGGAATTTTTATAAGTTAATAAAAGTTAGAATGAATAGGTGAAAATAAGTGTATACAACTGAATTATGTTAGTATATCAAGTCAAGATCTCTCTTTTTATGACTTTTTTTCATGTTTTTGAGGTTTTTATTTTTTGTAATTATTAGAATATGAGATTAAGAAAGAAATGAAAAACAAGCAAATCGAAAAGTGTCAAGTATGTACATGAAATAATAAGTCCACGATCAATAAATATATTCAGTTAGGTCTCAAAATCTAAATATCACAAATGAATTCCAAAACTTTTGAATTTGATCTTTATTTGTAGATAACTGATTGTACACTAATTCAAAAGTGAGTAGAGTGAAATTAGATATTGTATGAGCGAGATACCATCATTTTTTAAATACTAAGCCCTATAATTTTGGAGTTCGAGTAAACCCTTTTTATTAATAAAAAGTTTTGTACATGAAGTCCAACGTGAATAATTAGTCCTTCTTACCATAGGTGGCCAACATGACCTTAGAAGAGCGAAATACCAGCAAAGATAGACATCATGTCCTTGAAAAAAGAGAAAATGGCCAACATGGCCTCAAAATCAACGGAACTAATCACTAGGTTGATATGCTCTATAAGCCTTTTTCTTTGCTTTCCTATACTTTTAAGACCTCTTCTTCAATGCTTCCCATTTCTCTTAAGTAGTTCTGATGAATCCATTACTATAATTCTAACATGAATAAATACAAGGCTCACTTAGATCCACATAAGAGTCTTCTATACGATTGTATTCTTGTGCAATTGTCTCGGAGAAGGCCTCATAATTTATCAATGAAGGTGAGGAAACTTCAAGCACTTTAGTGTTCAACAAGCAAGTTGATTAGAAAGTAAAGACGTTACCTTCCCTATGGAGATAGAATCTTTCTATAGTTGCTTTGCTTCTTTTTTTCTTGTTTTTATGCACCATTCGCTTCCAACCTCCACTATTTTCTTTAGGCTGATTAGATTCCGAACCATGCTTAGCAAATGGTGTATTTACAACATCCATTTTAATATGAATTAATGATTCTTGCAATTTTGGAGACACAGGATCGGTCTTCAGAATAATATTCAGTTGTACCTTCATACACGGTTGTACATCTCTCAGTTGACCAACCTGATCAAGATTTTTAACTGTTGGTACCTCTTCAAATGTACTTCTCACCTTATGCAAATCCTACAAGGTATCCTTCACACATTAAAAAAATTAAGACTTGGGTGGAATGGGGACAAGAATTTCTTTGGTTCTCTTTCTAAAACTTGCTATATCATTAGTTACCAGTGCTCCATCTCTTCTTACAAACTTAACATCAGAGTCAATCCCCCCACTGTTAATTCTTTCCCTTTGTTCTCATTCTTTCCAAAAAAAAGGAGAATGATATTTCTGTTCATGTTGACGAAGAGTTATACCTTCGAATAACATCTGTTGTTATTGGATCCTGGAAACTTTTGATGATTGAATATGCTTTTGTTGCTGATTATTTGTAATTTGATGTTGTTCATATTGGTGATGCACTTGTTCTTCTTGAAGATGACCATTACCTGAATCCCAATTTGTTTCTTTACAATCTTTATTTTTCCTTGCCCTAATAATTGATTTTTGGATCCTCTATCATTTGTGGGTCTTCTGACAATAAAGGCTCTGCTACTTTTGAACTAAACCCAAAGGTAAAAGATCAATGTGCTTCATCAAAACTTAAAGTCTCTAAAACAAAATCTCCATGAACCATAAGGTTCTCTTCAGTTTCAGAGCCCTTTTGTTGTTTCTTATAAGAGAAAGAAGTTAAAGAAGTGTCTAAAGATGTCCCCCACTGAATGTTGAAGATGTTTTGGCTCTGATAAAATATTCCATGTAGGTTGTCAAATCTTTAAATCATGTACTAAGTCTTCCTATTTATTCTTCTTGATCTTTGATCTATAATCTTCCATGTTATGCCCAATCACAAAACAAGAAGAACAAAATTTAGGACTTTTTTTTCATAAATGATCTTCTGCTCGAATTTATGGGCACTGTTCTTAATCCATACAAAATCCATCCTAGATTTTGTAATGTAATATTCCATGTACATTCTGACATAACTAGGCCTTAAAAAAACTTTTACTTCTTTGTCCACAAAGATATATCTTCGAATCACTTTGGAAATTGATTTAATAATTCTTGGATTTTAAAGATGAACATTCAAACAAGGAAGCCCACCCTAAAAGATAATTGGGTGGTTGTGAGATAAGGTCTGAAGTGTGGTAACCATCGAGAGACGGTCATCCATTCTTGCTGAAACATAAAGTTCCTAGAATCATAAACGACAACAAAATCTTCTTCACATGTGACTACAAACCAAGACATGCTTAGCATCAAGGGCTTCAACATAAATTTTCCCTTTAGATTCCAACTTATTTTCGAGGAAGTTTAAAAAACCACCAATTCTGCTCTTGAATTTTGAAAGAGAGTAACTAAACTTGCAAAAAAAGGGTCTCTGAATTTGAAAATTTTTTCATCTTGATTTCAATAGTATATTCCCCATCTTTAAATGTTGCCTCTCTAATTTGAATTGGATTCTCAAAATTAGGAGGGAATCCTTTCAATAATGGTGCAAGAGAAGGATTAACAAATGTCTCCTTTCTTTGAAAAATAACTTTTTTCCCATATTTAACATCTCCAAAAAAAGGGATTTATCTAATGAAAAGTCAATCTCCTCGTCAAGAGTCGTCATCTAAAAAGGGAGGTCAATAACTACACCTCTGAAAGAAGGAAATTATAGCCTCCATCCTTGCATTCGTATCAAGAAAACAACACACCTTCATTCTTTGTAGCAAACCCTAACAAACAACCCCCAAAATCAGGAACCCCAGCACACAGCTCTAGGAACCTTAGCACTTTTGCTGCACCCAACCAACCCTAACACCTCCATAACCTCCAAGACGCTACAAACTCAAAAAGTCCTAGGTGCATAAAGATCTCTAGCATCAAATCTACCACCAGTTGCAACAGATATACAAACACAAAGTCCAAGATCAAGTACCCTATCGCCACAAAAGTGCAACAACAAAGGTGCAGAACCAGCTCTTCTGAAGTAGATACAATTCAGCAGAACCAAACCTAAATTCAAATCCAAATATCCCAGACATAAAAGAAATCCCCAGATCTCAAGAACAAGGAACAAAATTGATCTTAGAATCGGATTAAATGTTGTTCCACAACTCCTAAGATTTGTAATCAACACATATCGATGATGTAACCCATAATAAGGCCAATAAAACTGATTAAGTATGAATAATAAAACATCAAAGAAGAAGAACTGCAAGTCACCTGGAAATCTCCCTTTTTTCCTGGAGCTTTTCGTAAGGTTTAGGGTTTTCTGTTTAGGGTTTTGAGATGTTATCATTTTTTAATCGTAATCCTTGTTATGGGACCTGGTACCCCTTTTTATTAATCAAAAGAAATATATTACAATGATGTAATATGAGGTTAAGACCTCTTCATAAATGTCCAACATGGCCTTCAAAATAATGTCCAACATGGCCTCAGATAAAATAAAAACTAATCACTAAGTTGATAATCTCCGTAAACGTATTCCTTTGTTTTTCTAAACATTGGTGTCATCCTCTTTATCAATCCCATTTATATTGAGTATTTTTTTGAATTTATTGCCATATTCCTTGCAGCAATTTATGTAAGTTCACTATAATCCATCTCAGAATCTCTAACACGATCATCTACTACTGTAATCTCCTTAGAAAAGGCCTCATAATTTCGTAAAGGAAGTGAAGGTATCGGGGCTTCCGTATTCAACAAGCAACATCGAGCAGAAAGTGAAGGAGTTACCTTTGCTAAGCTAGGAGACTCTTCTTTCTCTTTCTGCATTTGTTTCTATGATTTCATGCTTTGCTTCTTAGATTGAGCTGTCTTCCAACCTTCACCATTTTTTCAGGATGGTAATAGGAAAATTCTGCAAGAAAAGGAGCTATTATTCCTTTGCTTGGAGCTCTTTCATCTGTTCTTCCACTAATAATCAGGACACCATTTCTTATTTTTTTCTTTAGATGGATAGTCAATTCGTGTATCTGCTTCAAGCAAGGGGCCGTTGCCTTTATCTGCAATGTGTGCAAATCTAATACCTCTCATTGATGTTTTCCACTTAATCCATGATCCTGCAAGTTTTGCTCTACCTGATCATGTTGTTCAACTTGTTGTTGTCGCTCACTCAATTGTTGTTTATCCCGAGTCATGTGTTTTTTCTTATGATTATTCTGTTGTTGATCCTGATTTATTTTTTGCTCTAAAGTCTCCTTCTTTGAATTTTCAATCTCCAAGGGATTTCTTGGTTGACATTGTTTTTTTGGTTCTTCCTTCCCCATCTGCTTCCTACCATTTCTGCATTCCTCCACCATGTGCCTAATAATAAAACATGAAGTACAAAACTTGGGCAACATTTCATAAATGATTTTTTACTTGAAGGGTTGATATCCATTCTTAATCCACAGATAGTCTGCTCTTAGTGTATAAAGATCGATCTCCACATACATTCTTACATAGCTTGGCCTTAAGAACTCTTTCACCTCTTTGTGAACATAGATGTATTTTCCAATAAGTTTGGCGATGGATCTGATAATGCTAGGATTTTGAAGATGTAAGTTCAAACAAGGCAATCCTACCAAAACTGCCAATTGAGTTGTTCTGAGATTGGGATGAAATAATGGAGACTATCTAAGGATGCTGACCCAATCCTGCAGGTAATTAAAGTCCCCAGTGGCATAATCTTTTAATAAAATCTTGTTTATACCCAAAACATAAGGATATGCTTAGAGTCCAGGATCTCCAAGAAAATTTCCCCATGCGTTTCACATTTGTTATTTAAAAAAATCTTAAATTATAACAATTCCGCCCTAGATGTTTGGAACCTGGCCACCAAACAAGACATAAAAGGCCGTTAAAGTTGAGCAACCTTCTCAGAAATTTCAATAATATGCTCCTCATTTATAAACTTTACAACCCTAAGTAATCGTCTCCCCAAAAGTAAGAGGAGAATTTATTCCATGCATAAAAGAGGCAAAAATGGATTGGTATTTCTGTATTTGAATCCGTAATGATTTTTTTAATTCGAATTTATTCACTACCTCTAAAAATAGAAAACAATCATTTAAAATGCATAGCATCTCCTTTGAGTAAGACATCAACAACCAATTATCCTAGAATAGATGTCAATAAATCAGACGAAAAGGGGATCTCACGCGACCTCTCCTCCCCAATATCCAAAAATAAAAAAAATCCAAAATTGATAGACACCTTTGACAAGAATAATCAGAATAAAATGGGTCAGAAGCTCTTCTTTCTCTTATTTTTAAAATATTTTAACCCCTTCTTCACAATGATCTTCCCAAGAATTTCCACTCACAAGCCTCAATGCCAAAGTAGAATTTGTCATCTTCCTCACCAACAACAAATATCAATGTCTAGGTGCCATAAGAACCCACCACGCAATAGCAATGACAAAAATTTGAGAATACAAGCCACAAATTTCAAAGATGCAAAACCACAATAGAAAAGAGGATCTAATCCATCGTAAAGCGCTTTAGAATCAATATAATTGCTCAAATGACATGGAATTGAAGAAATCAACAATCTCCTCCAAGTTGCCTTTTTTCCACAGCTTATCTCTCCTAGATTTAGGGTTGGGGGTTTAGATACCTGCTTTTTTTACAAGCCCATTAATTTTGAGCCTTTGGGTGTCCCCTCTCATTGATCAAACAAAGGTATTACAGTGACATGCATATGAGGCATGATGCCTCTTACATGACATAATTGACTCAAGATGGCTAACATTGCCTTCTAAACACAAAGTCCATCTTGATGTTAAGAATTATTATCTTTATAAGGCTGACTAAGGGTTGCATCTGAATCCTCTTCTTCTTCAGCTGACATTCTTTTTGCTCTATCATCTTTCAGTAACTCAAGATCATTAGAAGGAATCACAGGGTCTTCAATGTTCACTAGACATTGAGGCATCAATGGATCATCTGGGGCATCAGTGTTCATCAAACACTGAGTCGTGAAATCCACAATGGCTTCTCCATTGTTCTTCTCATGCATTTGCTGCAAAGAATTTTGAGGATCAATATCCTCAGTGGACATGTCTTGTTGCAGCTTCTTCAACTTGAAAGGGATGGGAGAGACATTCCCATTAGGAACAGTCCTCAACCTATAATACTTAACACTATTAGAAAGCTTTTTAACCTTAGAACATCCTTACTTAATGTAATCATCAAAACGAAGTTGTTCCATGGTACATACCTCTTCTTCAAACTCTAGAATGGTTACTATAACCTCATCTCTTTAATAAATTTTGCCTCTTTTTCAATTTCAATGGGATCCTTTTGTTGCTCTTCAATGATTTCTTCTTGAGTTTCAACTAGAATAGGATACTGTTGTTGTTGCTTCAAGGGAGTATATGGAACAACCTTTCCAGATAGAAAATCTTTTTTCAACATAGGGTTATCCCCATCTTTCTATAGTTGTTGTTGCTTGGATTTTTTGGCCTTTTGTTTTTAAATTTGCTTAGGAAGTGGCTCCCTGTCTTTTTTTTGCTTTCCCTTCTTTTTGGGTGTCCCTTTTGTGCAACCTTCTTCATCTTTCTCTTCGTTAAGTGTGAAAATTTGGAATTGGGGGAGGAAGGGCCAGGAGCATCTATTTCTTTATGCACTTGATCTATTTCATCCTCATCTTTAATCACCAGAGCTCCATCTCTTTAAACTTCAATATGAGGATCAATCCCCTCCATCAAATTCCCTTTCCATATCCAAGAAATGAAGTTGGTTCAACATTCCATCAATATTCAACCTAGTAACTTCATTAAGAGCCAAGGAAATAGATTTTTCATTCTTATGTTGTGGAAACTTATAAGGAAGCATTGCTTCTACTAGCCTCAAATCTAGAAGCAACAAGGTTTGTTGTGCTCTTTACCTTTATTGTTGCTAACTAAATAAAGTAACTTCTTGTTCAGAGCACTAAAGCAAGCCACCCCTTCTTGCTTCTGTTGATGGATCACCTATTGCATTTCCAAATGCCCATGCAGTTGGGATAAATTAACCCCCCCCCCCCCTTTAGTTTGATGAAAATGCAAGTTATTAGCCCATGTTTTGTTGTTTATCCTCTTTCTGTCGATCTTATTTTTATTTTTTATAGGGTTTTTATCAGTTGTGCCCCTCTGAGATATTGCGGTATCAGTTATATCCTATACTTTTCTGGAATATTAGTTCATCCACTGACTTCTTTCTTAATGATCACTTGTTTCCCACTGGTTAGTTGTTGCCAATCCTCGTCCTAAACAACCGTTAACTTTAGGGATACAAGTGTCATTAATTCAAAAATGAAGGTTAAAAATATCTTATACTTCCCAATTTCTTCTTCTTCATCCCTTCTCTCCATCCTACCCTTCCTCCTCCTCCAACGACCCTCCCCCTCTAGGTCCTCCTCTGTCGTCGCCCCTCCCCCCTCTAGGCCTTCCGCCGTTGTTGCCCATTTCCTGCCAGGCCATCCACCATCATCGCCCCTCCCCTCCTACTCTGCTTCCCCTCCCCCTCTAGGCCCTCCTCCTCCATCGTAGTCCCTCCCCCTCCAATCCCTCTTCCTCCTCCGTCAGTCCCCCTAGAGGTCCTCCTCCTCCACCACCCTCCCCCTCGAGGCCCTCCTCCTCCACCACCCATCCTCCTCTGCTGCCCCTCCCCCTCAAGGCCCTCCTCCTTTGCCCCTCCCCATCAAGGACCTTCTACTTCTCCATCCCTCGCCCTCGAGGCGCAGTCCATACTCCAGCACCTCCTCTGTAGTCGCCGCCACCTCTCCTCCACATTCTCCTTAGCCTCCTCGACCTCTGCCCCTCGTCCCTACCAACCCCTCCCATTCCTCCACACAACCTCCCCAGCCATGTCCCTCCTCCCTTTCTCCACCCCTACCAACCCTCCTCCTCTAACCACCACCACCTCCCATGCCCCATCCAACCCCCACCCCCTCCTCCTCTACCCCTCTAGGAGCATGCATGAATGATCGCGATGGAAAGGCTTGCACCTGCAGGAGGGGGTGGAGAGGACACATGCATCGCCATCTAGGAGATGGAGGTGGCTTGCTATGTGGGGAGAGGAGTTAGGGGAGGAGAGGGAGGTGCAGGGCAGAGGGGAGGAGTTGGGGCGGAGTGGTTCGGGGACGTGGGAAGAAGCTGGGGTTGGAGGGAGAATCTCGGGCATGGAGGGGAAGTCACATATGCAAGGAGAGGATCTTGGGGCAGAGGGAGGAGCTCGGGGAGGTGGAAGAAGCTCAAGGCGAAGGGAGGAGCTCGTGGAGGATAGAGGAGCACGAGTGTGGAGGGGGAGGCATCGAGGTAGGTGGAGGAGCTCGTGGTGGAGAGGGATCTTTGGTGTGTATGTGCTGGAGATGAAGGGGAGGAGGGAGGGGCAGAATTGGATGGTTATACCCCTCTTTACCAGACTATGGTTTGAGAAAATCATTGTTAAGTTCAACTTATTGATGGGTAAAATAACAGAGGGGCACAAGTGATAGAACGACAAGAAGTCGAGGGCACAAGTGATATTCATAAAATTGGAGGGGGCATAACTGATATTGCAATATCTTATAGGGGAAGAACTGATAAAAACCCTTTTTCCATTCTTTGTTGTTGCTTCTGTTGAAAATTCTCTAGTTGCTGCTGCTATTTTTGCTGCTCCAAAGGAGTTTGCAACTGTATCTCCTATTCATGCTCCTTTTGTTGTTGTTGTTGTTCATCTCCTTGCATTCCGGCAATTGAGCCATGATGGTCAACCTTCTTCTGTTCATCAATTCTAATAGGGAGCCATTGCTCAATCACTTTGCTTATCCCTTTGTTTATCGCCCTTCTTTTTTTACAATTTTCTTGATTGTGCCCAATTCTACAACATTGAGAGCAAAACTTTAGCACTCTCTCTTAAATAATCTTCTGTTTGAAAGATTGAGCACCATTTTCAATCAACACATATTCAGTTTGAGTCTTGGAGAGGTCTATCCCAACATAAACCCTCACATAGCTCAGTCTTGCGAACTTAATCAGCCTCTTATCCACACAAATAAATATTCCTATAACTTGTGCAATGGATTTAATGACTCATGGATATTATGAAGATGAACATCTAGTCTAGGAAGTCCTATCAACACTGGACAATGGGCGCATCTAAGATTTAGGCAAAAATAAGGTGACCATTTTATCAAGAAGACCCGTTCATTTTTATGTTTCCTATCTCCCATTGCATAAGAAGCAATGGAATCTTTTCATCATCATATCTGATCAGAATGTTCCTAGCATCTACGGCTCCCAAAGAGATCTCTCCAACACGTCAAAATCGTTCTTTTAACAATTTCTAAAAAATATATCAGCTCGGCTCTTGACTTTATGAATAAAGCAATTAGAGACCTAATAAAAGGCTTCTGGAGAATGTTGACTTCATCTTCAGAAAGTTTAATCACATAATATCCATCAACTATCTTTGCTTCTCTGATTGGAATAGGATCCCCGATAAAATTAATGAAATGAGTCCTTTTTTAGCACAAGCATAAGACATCTGTTGCTGCTTTGGAATCTCATTGACCTTCAATAAGTTGGATTTCTTTCCGAAAATGATTGGAGGGAAATCTTCAACATTGAGCCATCTTTTTCCTAGAATTATTATTTCCAGCATTAATTTCTATTTCCATCCCAGGAACTTGCGAGACTTGAAATTCCAAAGAAGGTAAAGGGCCTAAGGTACAAAACCTTTCATTAGATCCAAAAATAATTTCCTAGGCCAACAGAAATTGAATCGAATCCATGTATCCTCTTTCTATTTATCCTCCAAGGTTGTGGCTGTATAATATGTACACTACCTATAGAATATTCCAGCAGCCTTTCCACGTGTCCTCGTCAGATTTGGCTCCCAACAACGACTTGGGACCACAAACAAAGGTGAGTGGAAGGAAAGTAAAACTTCTCAATCAAAAGAGTGCCTCCTGTTCGAAATCCAACTCTCTCCCTCTCCCAAGGATGGAATAAAAGTCGATAAAATCAGAGACAATTGAGTTGGATAAAGAGAAGCTCCAAAATCGCCCCAAAATTGCCCTTTCTCCAAAGCTTTTCTCTCTTGTTGGTCATTATATACTAGCATATATGACCATTTGTTTTGGAATTAGGGTTTGGATTTATTTCATATATATACAAGTTAGTAATTTTTTTAGGATATTTCATGGTAAATATTAGTGATATTTACACAATGGAGCTAGTTCTAGGTCTATTGGAGTTAGGATGAAATAATTAAAAATGGGTGAAGTTAAAGGAATATTTTACAAATGTATATGAATGCATAATGGAATGTTAATTTATGCAGATTATTTACCAGTGTAGTCAAGTCATCAAGCTGCAGGCTCACAAGTTATGACTTTGAAGCTCAAGCTTGCTTATTGACTATACAAATATATACATTCTGGCAAACATTTTATTTTTAATCAGGCATGTTCACTTTTTTGGAGTTTTTGATTTTTTGCTTTTTCTTTTTTTTGAAATACTATATACAACAACATTTACATAAGGAGTTTTTGCTCTTGAGATAGTATACTATCCCTCTTTTGAAGCATTATTGCAACCCACACTCTCCTGTCTTTAAACGTCTCTACCACTGGACGGGTTGAGGTGCACTTCCCTCCCTAGATGAGGACAAATGTTTCCACTTGTGTGTGTCTCATACTGGCAAATCCAATCCCCTCGTCACTCAAATTGAGTTGAGCCAAGTGAAAGGTGCAGGTGTCCAAGTTAGGTCATTATCGAGAAGAGCCATGTGTGTGCTCCGAATTACTCTACTTAGGCAGTCAAGAATTCATCGAACCAAGTCTCATAATTCTCAAAGAATTAAGTCAACTGGACTAGAAGTTCCTCAATTCCAACTCCTATAAGGTTCCTGTAACTAGATAGATTTAAGGTCCAACCAAGCTCTAATCTTTGGATTTTACTTAGACTTGTTCGATTATCAAGCTCAATTCGAAAAATGTGAATGTTATGTAAATGTCATTTACAATGCACAAAATATTTTTCTGATGCAATTTCAAACTTTTGAACTTTTTATGGATTTTTAGAAAAAAAAAGGTTTTGTAAATTTTATGCAATTTCTCAAAAAGATTTTGCAAATGTTCTGATATTTTTGGATTTACAAATGTTTTTGTGATTTTTGGAAACAAAAAATTTTGGCTAAAAATAGGTATAAATATTTACACAGGGTTTCATCTTGTATTTTACAAGAGTTTGATTTTTAAAAATTTACAAGGGATATGAGATCATTTTTATAGCTACGTATATACAGTTTGATAAATAATTTTAGTGCAATATATATATTCCTCAAACTTATTTGAAAAAGATTTTACAAATAATTTTGAAAACAAAAGTCCAAAATAGTTTTAACCAATAATTTTTATAAATATTTACATACATTTGAAATCATTTTGCAAATGTTTTTCAAACAGTATATATAGATTTTTCAAAATATTTTTACAACCATTTTCCAAGCATTGGCAAATGATCAAACATTTTTATTTCACATTAAGAAAAGAAATTTCTTAAGCAAAACATTTTTACAAAGGTTGAAAATATTTGACAAAATATTTTCCAAATAGTTTTCAAAAGTTTTTTCAAGAATATTTCCAAACTATTTTCAAAACATTTTGCAAAAAATGTTTGCATGGTTTATTAATCAGTAAATGCAAAAAAGAATTTCAAGAATAATAAACATTTTTTATGAAGTGATTTTAATGAATTTACTAGTATATGTATAGTATTTTATACAGAATTGTATCCATATGTATTATTAAAAATATGAAAGTACAAGTTATGGCTAAAATATATACATAGGGTGACACCTTTTCGGTAGAAAAAAGAAAAAGGAAAATAAGAAAAGAAGAAAAGATAGATGAAGATAGAGGAAAAGATCGAAGAGAATATGCACATCGCCCCCCCCCCCCCCCCCCATACTTAGGGTAAAAGATCCCTAAGTATAGGCAATAACAAGAGTGATGAAACGAAATGAAGAAAGAATACTCGGCTCGTCGACCCCCTATACTTAAGACAAAGTATGTCCTAAGAAAGGCACACACGAAAAAGAGGTGGATTAGTGGTACGGAAGATGGATAGAGGAAAATGAATGCGAATATACAAGAGGATAGATTTACATAGCTCAAGAAGGTAGAAAGTGAACCTTCTCACGAGACCGTTGAGGAATGGATATCATATCGTGGAGGTCGATATCAGGGTCCTTAGTATACAAAAGCCAATCAGGATCGACCTAGTGAAGATCCTTAGTGGTCATAGGATGAGAAGGCACATATGAGATAGTGGAAGAAGTGTGACTAGGTCCGACCTTGGGTGTCTCGCAGATGTCATCAAAGTGGAAAAGATCGAACTCATTATCAGAAGAAGTCAAGTCAAGTCTAGCCTATATGTTAAGTCACATCAGATGCAGGTCTCTGTTCGGCAGTAGGTGCAGTGATGACCACATCGCTTTCATCAACAGAACGGAAGAGAATCTCTCCTAATATGTAATAATAACGACTCTCGTAGAGGCGAGAAAGGGTCGTCCCAGGATGATTGGAGAGTGCTCCCCAGGGGAGGAGGTCTCCATTGGAAATATGACAAATCAACGGTGTAGCTCATGCCCCGAATCCAAATGACAATGTTTCTAGAATACCCTTTGGCCTCTTGATAGATCCATTAGTAAACTAAAAGATCATCCTAGGTTTCTTGAGAGATCGTAAATGAATAAATTGTACCAGCGAGAAGGGTATGAAGCTAATTGAAGAAACGCCATCAAGAAGAGTATGATCACATGTGTGGTAAGAGATAGTGCAACTAATGAATGGAGTATCAGTTTTCCTTTTCCTAGAGGATGGATGATGAGTGATGGTGTGGGAAGTGGCCATGTTTAAGATATGACGCTCATATATGCTCCTCCGCTTTCTCTTCTTAGGTTGAGGAGTAGATAAATGTGTCATGACCTGGTGAATTAGGGATTTAATGATCTCATGAATGGTTTCCACTTCGGGTTCAGTCAACATTTTTTGAAATTTTGGATCTCCTCCATTTAAGGGAGGAGATCAAAATCATCATGTACACAAAATGACTAAGAGCAGTATGTACAGTGTCGTTTTTAGGGTCAATGATGGGACATGAAGTAAATGTGTGTGTGGGTGAAGGATATGGCATGTATGCCCTCTCCTTATAGTCTGAAATAACCATGTGTCTACGGAATTCATTTGAATTTTTAAATTTTTCTCATTTTTTATGTTCTGGGCATTTGTAAGCTCTCACGAGAATCCTCAAATGAATCCATATCCTCAAATAGTGGAGCGTCCTTCTGGCTCTTATTTATGCTAAATAGATCATTAATCCTCAAGTTCATTTTCTCCATAATCTAGTTCAAGGGCTCAAGTGTGGACATCATGAAAGGTGACTCCAACAAGTCAATATCGGGTGGATGTGAAGGTGGAAAGTGTGGAGGTGGTGGTGGATAAAAGTCTGAGTCTTAAAACTATGGGTGAGGTGGATATATACAAAAGTCGGGAGCAAAATCCTCCTAGAAAAATAGGGGTGGATCGATTGGAGGGTATAAGATATCCGTAAAGTTCGGATAAAAATTGTTCTAGTCGGCCATCTCTGAAACAAGATAAAATGATCGACAGAGCACAAATGTCAAGTCAAAAGATATGAGAAAAAGGCATGAATGCGCAGAAGCGATCAAGTATGAACACAAACAAACACAAACAAACTCACACAAAACAAACTCCTCAATTCACCTACTCGACTCGGTGAAGACCATGAAATCCCGATCCTTTTATCTTGTCTGTTTTAGAGTTAGGTGACAAGATAAAATTGTACAAACGCTAAGGTTGTCTTATGGGATTTGGGCACTAACCTTAGTGTGTAGGTGAGCAAGTAAATGCGAAGACGATGAGGGAATTACTCGTCCCAAGATAAATATTTCTTTTTGGTTGATTTTAGGGTCAAGTAACTTTAGCAATCTCAATTTTATTGATTATCACTTTTTTTGGATTGTCCAGGATTCAATTCTTTTTAGCACATAAGTGATCAAACTCAGAGGGAGAGAGTCGGAAAAGCAATGCGAGTTGAAAACAATGATGGATGCTAAAGCGTAAATGCCCACCTTTGCTCTACCTCTCTATATGAAGGGATGCTAAGGAGAATTGAAACCTATCTATATGTGAATGCAGCCAATGAAATCACCCTAGATGAGAAATTTCTATTATCATGAAGAATTGTATGCTAAACACTTAGAATAAAACCAAAGGGTCCAATCTTGGAGACTCCTCGATGCCCACCATAGTGGGCCCTACAAGCGTTGTATGGAGGACTCTTACGACACGTGGTTTTGAGACTAAGTGAAGACCAATTCGAAATTTGAATAAGTCCAAACGAGAACTATAGGTGCAGGCAAATATATTAGGTGTTTGGCATTAGTCTATTGCCAATCAACTCTTAAAACTAGGGCTTAATCACACAAAATAAATAAAATTGAAAAATCAGGAAACAAAAGAAAAAAGGCGGAAAACACGATAAAACCAATGATGACCCCAATGGAACAATCCCTCGGGCACTGGACCTCGTGAAGTGCGTGGAGTCCTGGAGAGTCTTGAGTATTACAATAAACAAGTCTCTCTCTCACATAAATTACAAGATAGATGAAATAAAAATGCAAGTGGCTCTGTCTTCAAAATCTCTCCAAGTCCCTCTTTGATGCTCTGTCAAAGTCGCCTCACGTGGGTGCGCAGGCACTCCTAGATTTGCTCCCTCGATCCACGTTCCTCGCAACAAATCCAAACAAGGATAGTAGTTGGACAATTAAAGAAGTATATCAAATAAATAAGAAAATAAATTAACCAAAAATCTAGACAAATAAATCACAATCAAGTAAAAACCAATCTATGCGCAGTTGCTCCGGGCAATGGCACCATTTGAAAAGTGGGAGATTCGGAGTCGCTAAAATGAGCTGAAAATTCGGCTTCACTTGTCGCCGAGGCGACTACTCAAATTTCCCAGCTATTTCAACAATTAACCCACACAGATAATCGAGCAATTAAGAGCAAGAGTTAAAAGTTAGTATACCCTACTAAAAATGTGTAGTGACAAGCAAGTAGGGGTCGACCATAGGAAGCAAAGGAGTAGAGCAAACATGATAGAAAAACCAAAGCACAGTTTATCTCTCAAATACTTACCCAAACTTTAGTTTGGTGGGTTTTTTATTTTTTATTTTTTTATTTTATTTTTTGTTTTTATATTTTATATTTTTAAAATTTTATATTATTATATTTTTTATAATATTTTAAGATGTTTTAATTTTTAAAAATTAAATATATAATATAAGATATATGAGAATACATACACAACGACAGATAAAAGAGATATAAATATAACTAACAAATAACAATAAAACTACATGATTGAATATTTCTAGGTTTTAAATTTTTTACTATCTTTTTTATTTTTTAGTAAATTTTGCTAAAATTTATGGATTTTTGAATTTGATAATAGCTTAAAAGAGGGATAAAATAGTAGGTCAAAGTTTACATGGGAATAAAAATTAGAAAATGAAGTCCAAAATTTTCCAAATCAATTTTAATATATAGATAATACTATATAAAAAAATTATAAAATAGAAAAATATTTAGGTGGTTTTTAGAATTTTTAAATTTTTACAAAGGTTTTTGGGGTTTTTCAATTTTTAAGACTTTCATTATCTTTTTTTAGTGTTTTTTTTGTCTGAAGGATAAAAATACTTGAATAAATAAAATATTTTTTTGGAAATTTTTGAGACGACTTTATATTTTTTGGTATTTTATAAGCTAATAAAGGAATCAAAATGACATAAATGATTTTTAATAAGTAATAGAATGGATCAATATTACAAAATAAAATTACGACATGGAAGCATGTGCAATCAGGAACCTACACCTATTGGGACATTTCTGAGTAGAAATGCTATTTTAAGTAAATGCAATAATCACGCAAAAATGCAACTGCTAGCAGTGGAATATATGTAAAAAAATAAAGTGCAAGGGGAAATATGCAATTTTCACAAACATAAATAACTGCAATGAAATATTCGTGGGCCTAATTCAAATACACAAAAATATGGGAGCTCACCTGCAAAATCGCCACCTCACGTGAGGTTGCGTGGAGTGGATTGGAACACGAATAAATAAAAGCTTGCGAGCCTATTTCTAAATAATCCAGAATATTTAAAGTGTACAGATAAGATTACAATATTACTAAATAAAATGCCAAAAATTCAGGGTGGATGTTGCAAATTACCCCGTTGAGGCACGATCGTGTGGTTGAGGGACGCTCACTTGGACACGCGTCGAGACCCGGTGTTATGATGCACATTCGCCTTGGACGCCCATGATTAGATCCCTGAAGATGATCAGACGGTGGAAGCACGAGGAGATCAGACGTTAGCTGCATGACTTGGGTGGTGAAGATTGATCCAACATTGTTGTGGGCATCAGGAAGAACAACGGATGAATAGGTCCCAGATGAGCTTCGATCGGTCGTTACTTCACAACTTTTCGTCCCCCGAAACTAAGGGAGCAAAATGCTCATGGGGATCTTCTATGTTGATTGATGTCTTCAAAAATAGTTGGGACCTTGTGAGAGGCTCCAGTGAGGTTCAAGACCTAGAGCTTGTTCCTGGACCTAGACGAGCCCTAAAGGACTCCTTTTCCTTGCTTACTCCTGCAGGAAATGATTAGAACAAAAAGGTTGGAACTCAAGGAAGATCTTGGGGGTGGAATGACGATGAGGATGGCGTAGATGGGAGTCTCCGGTGTACGGTGGAGGATGGATACTCGATCTCTAGATTCTGGGTAGATGTAGGGGAGTGAAGGCGCGAGAGATATGCAAGAAGTGAAGGGAAAGCTTGTGGGGGCGTTAGTTGGAGTAGAAGAAATAAGTGGTGGTCGAAACAGGGCGACGGAGCTAGAGCTACTCTGGACGAGGGATGTTGATTTTTATAAGGAATCACGCAAAATTGAGCGAGATTAAATCCTAAACTAGGCTATTGATATTACAACGAATGAAAAGACTTAAAAAAATAGAAGCTTGCCATCAAATGCAGCCAGAAGTAGGAGCTCCGGCAAGGACGGTGGTGAGCAACAGACCAGCCTCGATCCAATGCCTAAACGCCTTGCTATCACGTGGAGATGCTTACTGATGTCACTAGGAATGATGCTCTGGCCTTAGACTTAGGGTTTGAGAGCAGAAGAGGGATCGAGAATTGAAATTTGGAAGGAAGTGAGCTTAACTAGGGGCGTTGAGCAGGCTCTAAAGAACGAGAAAGATGGAGCGAATCCATGATGCTCTGATCGAGAAATCAAGCCAGCGTGTAAGGTGGTGGATCGAGAAACAAAATCCATCAAGGAATCAGCCCAAAATGGTGAATGTATTGGGCTGCAAAAATCGACAAAAAGAGGGGTCAACTAAGGTCTGACAAGCTACAAGATGAGTCAGAGGAGTTGACCACAGTCAACTCGCGACGCGCTCTCGTTGCTCCTCATTGACCAACCAGAAAAACTCATCCTGAATTTTTTTTAAATAAACAAAAAAATAGTAAACAATTTTATTAAATTAAACATAAAATAAAAATGTTTATTATTTTATAAAGTATTTTATTATGATTTTTATTTATTTTTAGAGCTTTTTATTTACAAGTTACTTTTTAGTGTTTATTCATGGGTATATTTATCAATATTTTATGTCTTTTATTTTGGTTTTATATTTTATATTTTATTAAATTTGTTTTCTAATTTTATAAATTTATAACTTATACTTGTATACTTAAATATATTTTTTGTTATATTTTTTTGATATAATATATACACTTATATAAAAAGGGTTATAAAATACATACATATAAGTATTGGTATTTCATCTATGTATTATGTACACATATTTTATTTTAATGTTTTATTGATGCTTTTATTTTAGGTTTAATATGTACATATATTATAAATAATATTGAAAAATTATAAAATTATAAAAATAATAAAGAATAAATAAAATGTATATTAGTTGGGTATATTATACAATGGAGGCCCAAAATCAACTTTCACATCTTACCTATAAGAAATATAAAACTACCTTCATTAAATAGCTTATTAAAAGTTATATACAATTAACAGTGATTTTGATATATTTTGAGTTTTTATTTGAGAGATATAGGTCTAGGAAGTTGGAAATTTGGAATTTTATTTAGAGTATATATTTTACACTGTATATCATTTTTGTGTAAACTCAATTTTGTATTTTTCTATATATTATTATCTACAACTTTCATTTATACAGTTTATTTATTTGATGACTATAAATTAGAAAATAAAATAGTTCTCAAAAATTCATAAATCATCAAATTAATAAAATAGATTTTTATTGAATTAATGGCCCTTATCTCCCCCTATTTCATTCCTTGTCGACCTAGTCATCAAGATACCTAGGTCTCTGGGTTTTGGGTCATAAAATATCTTTGGCATTTTATTCCTTTTCTTTTCTATATTCTATGATTTTGGCATTAAAAACAGTACTTTATACAATATTTGTACATCAAAGAATGAATGTTTATGCAAATTAAGGGTAATTACATGCATTATATAGGGTTTTTAAGGCCAAAATGATATAATGAAGGTAATGAAATGGAGATTCATCAATGCGGTAGTCGATGCTTCGAGTATGGTAGAACTCTAAAATCCGAGCTAATCTCCGTTCACGGTTGTCTTCCGATCGGGTCTACGTGCATGGATTGTTCACAAATAACTTTGATCACAGGTGTGTTGATTGTGACTGAGATAGAATCAGGTCGATCATACTCAATCACAGATGAAGGCTTCAGATCATAGCTCCAGATGCGAGTCACATGCAGGATCAAACAAGGCTTGAGGCACGAGTCATCGACTGTAATATAAAGGAGAATAGTGAATGTGTGAGCAGAACCTCTTGGTGAAGGTGGAGGAAGAGAGGTGGAGCCCTAGAGTGATCTCACCGGAGATGAGAAGGTTTGAGGGAGTATTGCAGAGAATCAGAATGAGATGGATTCGGTGGTGGTTTGATGTTGAAATTGGATCAAAACAAAAGACGAGAGAGATGGAGAGGGATTGGGGAGAGAAGGGAAGGAGGAAGAAAATATAAGATGAGGATCGAAACTAACATGGACAGAGATTTGATGAGGATGTTCCTAAGATTCGGATCTCGGTAGAGCTCCGAAGATAATGACCTCGACGAGGAGGCAGATCATCGAAGGTTTCGCGCACAGCGGAGCACGTTGCTGCACACCTGCAGTGATCTTGTCAGTCGTCTCTTCCGCTCTCACTCGATGGCAATGGAAACAAGAGGTTGTCACCACTCCAACTCTCCTCTTCAGAGCTCAGGTGGAAGGCGACTTTAATGGCGGATGGTTGTTTGAAGGGGGGCTTGGGACCTATTTATAGGGTTGGAAACCTTATATCCCATTCCATCAGATGGCATCACTAGCGTGGGCTCCGATCACCGCGAGGTAGTTAGACTACCGGCCTAACATCCAATGGTTGGAGGCGTTGGATACCAAAGGAGGAGAAGAAGAAGGAAAAGGCAGGCATGATGGGAAAGAAGAAAGAAGAGCAGCATGCGCAGGAAAGGAGTTCCGCATGAGAGAGAGAAAGAAATTTTAAAAAAACTAGGCCAAGCAGTGCAGTAAGCCAGTCAAAACTCGCTTATCTGGACGACTAAATCTGATCTATTTCGAAGCGTCATGCCGCATTTGTCATTTCCGGCCCCGGGTGAGAGGAGGAAGCTATAAGAATCACTTTAATTAAATATTTAATTAAATTAAATGATTAAAGGTTAATTAAATTAATAATTAGATTAAATAAATTAATTAATTAATTAATAATAAAATAGATAATTACATAATTAAATCAGTAATTAAATATATAATTAAATAAGTAGTAAAATAAATTTATAAACAATTATATATATAATTTTTTATTTATTTTTAATTTAATAATAAAATATTAATAAAGTATATAAATATAATTAATGACATATATTAAATAGGATAAAATTAAAATACATTATACAATTTATACCAATAGGGTCTTGAGGACCCGAATACCCTGAGTGACTAAGGGTAAAATGTGTCACTGGTCGTTGCGACCTCAATCACTCGGATCGGAATCAATCAAGAAACAAGGAAGACCACCAATATAGAAATCAAACAATCAAGTCAAACAAATAGCGGTCTAGCTATTTTATTTTACCTGATATAGCTACCAGGGTCGAAATCTAGGAGCACAGTATGGTAAACCTACGAAGTAGTCAGAGATGCAAAAACAAGTATTTTTGGTGGATTTTGTGTTTTTTTAAATTTTTTTTTGGATTTTTTGATATTAAGAAAAGGGATAAAAACACTCACAAAAGCTCAATCAAACAATTATTAAGTACCTCAAAAACACTCAGAAAATTCAAATAAAAATATTTTTGGGTTATAGAAATATGTAGATGTTTTGGGTATTTTTCTTGGATTTTTCTGATTTTTAGTGGATTTTATAAAAATGAAACAAGGTTGAAAATACAAAATAGTGTGCATACAGAATCTAAAGGAACTTTAAAAATACCTAAAGTGCCTATAAAATTCAAGCAACAATTTCATTATAAACTAGAAATAAAACTCTAACTACGGAAACTGGAAATGTATTTTTTTTTTGAATTTGTAGGATTTTTTAATGATTTTTATAATTGTTTTAATGTTTTTCAATTTTTAGGGATTTTATAAATCCAAATGCGATGAAAATTGGACATAAGTGAAAAGACAACAAAAAAAGGAACCAATAACTTTTATGGATTTTTTAGAGGAGTTTAATATTTTTAGTTGATTTTTGAAACTGGACAAAATCAAATTTTTAGGTTTTTGAATTTTTAAAAATATCAAATGTAAACAAAACGAGCCCAAAAATTCACAAAAATTTTTACACCATTGCGAGAGCCATGGGTACAAATTTCATGAAATTTGGGTGAGATTTTCTATTTATTTCAACCAATCAAATACGTACAGCACACATGGACCTAGATGCAAGAAAAATAAGTTCTAGGGGCTTAATGATAACACGCATCAAAAACCCAAGGGGCCACTTGCAATTTTCACTCGATTTTAGCACATGTCCAAAACAATCATGCACAGGGGTATAAGTACAAATATGAAAACTAAAATATCAAATCATAACATAAATTAAGTTTCGGGTCATACATGCAAATGTACCAAAAATACACATGACGATGCACGTGCAACCATACAGGAAGGACCAAAACAAATACTGAAAACAAAAGGTGCTCAAATGCAAATAGTCCACAGTATGCTATTTATTTCACAGACTAAACGACAAATAAACTAAAGGCAGGGGTATGGGAGCAAACTACCCAGGCGGGGCGTGCGGCTCACGTGGAGTGACAGATGGCGCTCTCGGAATGGACGATGATGTGTGGCTCTGGCTGCGACACCCGGCGCATCAAACGGCCTGACAAAGGGGGCGAACGTGGGGCGTACTGGGCCGTTAGATGTCAGATATTAACGGCCTGTCAAACAAGGGCTATGGGCGGCTCAAATCAGAACTGGTGGCTGGCGACAATCCGATGGTGGAGGAGGCTGCTGGATGAACTACGCTTGGGCAAAGTTTGCTGGAGAACCGATGATGCTCCGAGCGTCCGATGAACGATCAGGAGGCGGGGCTCGACTCACGACGCTCCTCCGCATCGGGTGGTGGGGTCGGATGGAGCATCCACTAGTTAGATCTCCGGGAAGGTGGCTGCGACCTGGGGTGGCTCCGGCGAGATTAGATGAAGGCGAGCTGAGGTATATCCACGCACAACTCGACCTTCGGGGTAAAGCTCATGCTCGGAGGCTTGCTCCGGCCAAGGTTATTTGAATAAAGATAAAGGGAAGCGACGGTGGGAGGCAGAGGGAGGTTCCGGCGATGCGAGGGTGGAACCTAAGCCTAATCTTGACTCGTACAGCTGAGATTTGGGTGGCCAGACTGCGGAGGAAGGGCGTAGATGGTGTGCGTAGTCGATCTAAGCAGCTAAGGATGGCTTATGGAGCTCCGACCGTTAGGTCAGAGCTGGCGGAGCGGCGGGTGGATGATCGGAAATAAAGGGAACTAGTACTAAGATGAGGATTATGTGAAGGTCTGAGATTGATCCTTAGCTCTAGGAGGTGAAGGGGATATAAGTCCTTGCCTCTACCACGCTACGGAAGGTGGGGAGGCTCGAACGCGGTGGAGATCCGGCCACGTGCTCTGAGCGTCGACTGCAACCACTCTCTCTGGCCACAAAAGGCTCCGGTCGATTGTTGTCACCAACGGAAAGAAGACTAGGGTAGTAGGAGGGTGTGTGGCGCGAGCTCCGGAGCTGGGGAATGGAATGAAGCTTTTATAGGGCATCCCAGGTGGCGAAGAAGATCAGACACAAGCGCGTAAACTGAGGAAGATCCGCTCTTCACTAGGGATCCGCGAGGGTTGTGGATTCAAGGGGGAAGAGGTGGATGGTGGAATCGGGGCGAATGGTGATCGGATCAATGAGGGAAAATGGGAGAAATTCGGGTTGAAACCAGATCCGCGGAGGAAGCGGTTCGGGGGGAAGTTGACCGAGGTCAACTTTCCCCCGTGGACCAATCAGAAAATTCCGAGGTCAAAATTATTTGTAAAATGAATTAAAAATCAAAAAACAATTTTATTTTAAAATATGTTCAACATGAAAAATGTTCCTTATTTTCCCAACTTTTCTTGTGATTTTTATTTATTTTTTAAAAAAAAATAAATAAAGGTATATACATTATATTACATTATGTATATATAAAGTATTTATTTGTTTTTATTTTAATTTCTATTTTGTTTATTATTGTACAAATATCCTGATTTAATATTTTATTTATTTACAACATAAAATATGGAATATAAAATAATTTTTATTTAATTTTTATGAGTTATTTACAAGTGTTAAATAAATAGGTATATGTTACATGCATACGTGTAATATGTACAAGGTGAGAGAGAAATTATTTTTATTTTTATTTTATTTTTCTAATTTTTGTTTTATTTTTAGGAATATATACAAGGTAGTATAAACACATTTTTATTTTGATTTTTGTGAAAATAAAATATTTATATATATAGAAGGAATATGTACAAGGTTGAGTGGCCCTATCTCTCTCTACTTATTTTATTTGGCGATCAGGCCCATGTTGGGCCCTCTCTTGGGTTCAGGTTACTCAATATTTATTCTAAATATTTCCCTCTTTTTCTTGTATTCTTTATTCTTTTATTTTTGCACAAATACATGCTAATTATTGGTATTTAACAAATTCGTGCTTATTGATAACTTATTGTATTTATAATTATATATATGATGTTTTGCCAAGATATTTAGTTAAAATAGAAGAATAAAGAGTGATGAATGGGGATTCATCAGGTCTCAAAACACACTTTTTCATATTAACTCCGATTTTAGTGAAATTAGTGTCATTTGATAGATAATTCTATCAAAAAAACTTTGAAAGTGACTATGCCCAACTCAGAGTCCATACAATCGAGTTATGAGGTCCGGAAAATTACTGTCACGACTTCGTGACTATAGGATTCATTGGTATTTTAACTTACGTTATATTTTTATGTTTTCTATTAATTTTTAAGAAACACATTAAAAAAGAAATTAAGTTAATTAGAGTTAAGAATAATTATTTAGAAAATTGGGAATTTCATACATACAGTACATAAACAAAATGGTCCAAACGCTAAAATTCGCCATTTTTATTCTAATATTTTTTGATATTTTTAATAAATAGTATTAGTCATAAAACGAATTTTAAAATTAAGTTTGGTCAATTTGGAGTTCTTTTTATAAATAGTTATGAACCTTGGAAGTTAGCTTTTACAGCTTTTTCGGTTCATTGTAATTAATTAGTTATGCCTTAAATAATTTTTATGATATTTTTATCAATTAATATATATATATATATATAACTTTCGTAAAGAAAATATTTTGGTTTGAACTAATATTGATGATAAATAAAATAGGTGGAATATTTACAATGTGAAAAATGTGTAAATGTATTTTTATTTTCTTGGTTTTCTGACATTTTTATACATTTTGATCCGTATCTTCCCCTACTTATTTATTTTATCGACCAAGTCAATATTGACCTTGTGTCGCGGTTAGGATCAGTCTGTGTATATTTTATTTACATCATTCTTTTTCTTTTATTTTTGTTTTTCTCTTTATTATTTTATTTTGGATAAAATAAGTGTTAGATATATAATATTAATAAATGTGGTTAGAATGTTAATTTCTGAGAATTAATGAGTATTTACATGTAATTTATCAAGGATTTTAGCCAAAATGAAATAATAAATGCGATGAATCCTAGATTCATCATTAATAAATATGTTTCGGTCAAGTAAATGGCCGTTGTGAGATCGGTAATATCAATACAATGATTAGTAATTTACATCCAAATTATTACATTATATAGAATTTATTAATATGTATACAATGGTCAACTAAATGTGTTACGAGATTAGTAATAACATAACAAATGGTTAGTAATACCAATATGTATGTAATGCGCATTGTAATCATTTCTGTAATATTTTTCCTTTTCCATCAACAATGCATTCCATTAATTTCACTAATTCATTTTCCCTTATGTGCATGTGTTTAATAACTTTTTTTCAAAGTACTATTTCCATATTAATCGTATAGAAGGAGAATATGATACTAATTCTATGTTACTTTCTTACTTGAGCAATGTATGTGTCTTATTGACTATTACTTTGTTATTGTTGATCTCATAATAGTCATTACTTGAGAATTGCATACATTTTATTGAACCTGTGATATATATGACATAGATATATACATTACTGAACACACAATGACAATTTACTTAAAAACTATATATATATTACTTGAGTATTGTCTCTAAATTACTGAATTATATTTAAAGAAATAATACATATGGAAATTAGTGACTATTCTTTATAGCTTTACGTACTTCACAATAAGTATTTACTTGACCATTGTATATATATTACTAAATTATATACATATAATAAAATGAATGTAAATTACTGACCATTGTTTATGTATTACTGATCTCGGAACAACCATTTACTTGACTATTGTATATATATACATATATATACATATATATACATATATATACATATATATATATACATATATATATTACTAACATGGGTATTTGGATCTCAATTTTCTACAACAAATCACTGATTTGAACATTTTCTTTTTAAAACTTTCTTCCTTTTTTTAACGGAACAATTTATTTGGAATAATACTTATGCTTAAGTCATCTTGCATATTAACCTCCTTCCAAAAATGACACATTCGAAATAGGTAACCACTCAATTGGTAATACACATGTATTGCCTATAAATCGGTATTCACCAAGACGCAAATGGGCATAGGGCCCATTGGATAAAAATCTTATTTATATATATATATATATATATATATACACACATATATACATATATATATATGGGGGACCTTTCAAAATAGGTGGGGGCTTTTCTGAAATTGTAAAGGCCACTGTGACTTTAGTAGAAACTCTGTGACAGTTTTTGTAAAAATATAAACTGCACATTGTAAAAAACATGAATTTTGTAAAATATAGCATCCAAACTTAAATTAAAATATCCATCCAATATAATAATATTTTCATAATTTTATTTCACTATACATGTTGCGTTAATATTTATTGTTATATCTATGAAATATGAAATTGTAAAATATATTGGAAAGATGCCTAAATTGAGGGTGGCTCACCATATATACGGTGAGACCCTGCCTCATTTGAAGTTTCTCTCATGTGTGTGTGTGCATGTATGCATGGATGCATATATGCATGCATGCATGCATGGGCTGGGGAAGCTGCACCCGGGGTGGAGCTAACTAGTCATTGGTTTTTTGTGTTTTTGAAATGAAACCTAGGAGGATTTAAATCACCATATATCACCATGATATCATGCCAATTTCAACTAAATTCAACATTTCTATCATCTCCATCAAGACTGTCAAATTTTAACGGTCTTAGAATTATTGGAATTGACCCTATCTAGATTGACAACTTAGGAATGTTTGTTTTGCATGAAATTTGAAACACATATTCCACTCAATAAACTAAGTAAATCTCCATAAGTTTCCTTCAAAAAAATCAAAAAACAAATAAGAAAAATGGTCAGGTGTAGCCCCCCCCCCCACACACACACACACATACACACACAGATATATATATATATATATATATATATGGGAGCACTTAAGCTGAGGTGCCACCTTTTCTTATTTATGTAAAGGTATCATCTTAAGCCATTGGATGATGTATGTACGAATGATATGAAAACCACTAGGTGGTTTTCGTGTCAACTAACATTCCTAATATGGTGATGGATTAAATTACTGCTAATTTGATAAACTGCACGTCATTGATCATTTTATTGTTAAGTATATATGCCAAGTGCTGTACAAATTTTCAGAAATATTTGATGGAATAAATGTTCACGTTTTGAAATAATCGTTAACAATTTACAAACAATTGAGATATTTTACAATTCCATGTTATAAATTACAAACATTTCACATAATAGCCCAAATCCAATGAAAATTTGTATTTTTTATGTAGATGTGTTTTCTAAAATATATGGTATTTTGATCATGTGCTAATAAATTTATATCCGCATGGAAAAAATTCCTAAAATGATGGGATTTTTATTACAACTATATTTTATAATATAGGAAGATTTTTATTACAACTATATGCACAAATGCTATTATATTTTTTACAAAGTATGAGATGTGACTCTTGAAATCTGTTGGAATCAAGCTTCAAATAAGTTTCGAAATTTTCAAGTTTCGAAAGAAAATACTTATTTTACAAATACATGATACATTTTACAAAAAATTATGAACTGATAGAATAAGTGTGTCGATTAATGACATTTATTATGTGTAAATCTTTGTTATTTTACACAATAATAACATATTTTACATTTCTTAATGATAAACTGTAATTCTACTGAGATTGTTGTTGTATAATACGAAATAAGAAGTTATATCTTCTATGTAAATAACCAATAACTTAAATTTTCAAGTTCCTCATTTTACAATGTATAATTCTATATGACAAAGATATAACTTATTTTACAAAATCAGATTAGGTTTTAAAAAAAGTGCATGAATTGATAAGTTAAGGGTGTTAACTAATGACTTCTATTATGTGTAATTCTTTACTATTTTACATAACAATAACATATTTTATATTCCTTTAGGATAAATTATATTTCTACTGAGATTGTTGATGTATCAGTACAACAGAAGATATATCTAATTAAAGCTACTGGAAATTCTTGATTTTGAATTTTCATGTGTAATCGTGATATAATTTTCCAATACATAAACAAAGGAAATGACTTGTAATGCATTGTGAACAAAATCCTATTCAATTGCAATTTGATCTTAAGTTTAGCATACAAACTGGAAATCAAAAAACTGAAATTGCTACAAGACATAAGATTTACGGACATAATGTAAATGATATTCGCATGGGAAGTTTGAATTGATTCGAGAAGTTTTTAGATGACTCTAAGAATAACAGAATGAAAAACTATTGTCAAATGAATATATTATGAAAAATTATAAACTAATACAATCTTGAATCATGCAAAGTTGTATTTATTACTTCCCTATAGCCATCGAAATTGTTGGATATCTGGCGAAAAAATAAAACAAAAAGAATAAAAAACTATATAATGTGTTACATGAAACATGTCAATTTCATCATAAATCAAATCATTTCTGATTGAGATTCTTGGAGAACACAAAGAGACTCATTGGGAAGATATCAGATTTTGGTTCACCTAAGCTCCTAAAGATGGACTAGAGTAGAACTCCCAGGACAATCCAGGGGACGAGTGGATACTTTGCACTAGAATGGTTTAGGGGAGTGTATATCACAACAAAGGTAGATATCTGTTACTTGAAATAATTTACTGCAGAAGAATCTTCAAACCATGATTTGGTGACATGATCGAGGAAAGATTGGCATATTGGGCTTATGATTGCTATGAGAAAGGCAAGCTTGAGGTGTTGACATGCAAGAACGAGGAGGAAATCATGAATGATGTCTCGGAGATGGATAGGTTTCTCAAGGTGGCATTTTGTGCATCCAAGAGAATCCAAATCAGAGACCTTCTAGGAAAAAAGTCATTCAGATGATGTAAGGTTCAGTCTAGCTTTCGATCCCTCTAAATACATCTTCGGCAATTCCGTCGACTGAAGTGTCAGAAAGAATGATTTCAACTAATGTCCTCGTTGCCAACTTCAAATGGAAATGAGCATTTCCTTTTAATATAACCGCTGAAAACATGGATTGTCTTGATATGAGAGAGAAAATTAACTCAGTATGAGAGAGAAATTTCTAAATATAGGATTAGAATGTTATCTCGAAGAGTAGTTTTGGAGAATTATGGTTGTTTTGATGTCCATCGTAAATGAACATCGAATGACTGTTGAGAGATGTCTACAGTATTCGTAGAAAGGTGGCACCTCAATTCAAGCTTTTACTATATATATTAACATGATAACCACCAAGTATTTTTGTACCATGTGTGATCTGTTGTACTCTTAGATGTTATAGAAGATGCTCATCCATAATCATCAGGAAAATGAAGATGAAAATTCAAGTTCCATAGAAGAAGAGCTAAAATAGAACCAAAAAATGTTAGCCAGAAAAATAACTTTTATTCTTGTGAGTTACATAATTGAACTTATAATATGTAACCCCAGGATAAAAGTTGTTTTTCTGTCTAGCATTTGTTGGTTCTATTTTTGTTGTTTTTTTATGGAACTCAAATTTTCATCTTCATTTTCCTGATGATTATGGATGAGCAACTTCTGCAATAGCTAGGGGCACACACGATCCTATACGGTACAAAAATACTTGGTAGTTATCATGTTAGTATATATCTCTAAATATTAATACGGAGATTGATGGATATAATACTTAGGTTACCATATTTTAAAAACAGATATGAATATAAAACAAATTTGAGTCATTACATATATTAGCTTAAATATGTATATATTGAACTAATTACACATGATATACTCTAAATGTTTTTTTCATAGTAATTAAGTCCAATATTTTTGAAACCCGACTGGCCGTCCAGTTATTTGGATTTCATCAGTTTGATTCAAGTTAGGAATTTTTTAGTCCGACCACCATTTCAAACGGGTATCTATATTCTGGTTTAGTCATGTTCAAATGAATTCGAATCGGAATTTAAATTTGATTTTTATTCAAAATTAAAGCTTTCAGTAGGGGTTGACTCATGACCATTGGATTACCTTACACACTTTTAACCAAATCGACCACAATCATTATTTGTTATAAAGGGATCCCAATTTTTATTATTCTATTATAAAATTGTCCGGTATTTATTTTAAATATTACATATGTGTAATATTTAATGTTGTATATGTTAAAATATAGTATATGTGATCTAAGATATTTATGTGTATGCATTCGGAATATCTATATATTAATGTGTGTATCGTGTATGTATCCTTATAGAGATTTCATATATTATATATCTATCTTTATACATTTTGTGTGTTTACATGGATTTGTTTATGTATATTTGGTTGTGTACGTATATGTATGTCTTTACAACACATGCAGATGCACATGCACTTACAAATTTATAATTTTGTTATTTATTTTATTGATCTTTGTAAACATTTATACTATTTTCTATGTGTTCTGTCAGTTGTTTCAATTATATTTAAATGTGTATTTTACAAAATGTTATTTATTCCAATCTGATTGGTCGGATAAATCATTTTTCTTCATTGGTTTGATTAAAATCGATTTTAAATATGATGATGTCATCATCCAGTTGAACCAATTTAATTCTGTAGTTCAACCCGATTCGACCTTTTCAATAAGGTTTTTGGTTCGGTCTCGGTTTGATTTCAAAAAACATTTAATATATCAATTACGGAGAAATGTGGGTAATATTATGTTAAATATGGTTAAAAATAAATCTACAACTATATTTATATATGAAACCGAATACGGATATGGATACTTGCAAATATCAAAGTGTTATTTATATACATATCTATTTTAAAATGGATATAGAAGCTAATGTCAAAATTTGTATAAACTGATACATTAGCGGATCGGATTATTCAAATCCATTAGCATCTCTAATAACAGCTCTTGTGTTTTGGATTTTGACCATCCAAGTTGGCACATACATCAAACGATCAGTAGTCTAGGTTTCACAAATATGTTGATATCATTTTTCATTTCAACCTATTCGTTGCATTTCAACCATTCAAACGTTAAATACAAACTACCAACCTGTATTTCTCTACCTTAAATATGTGGAGTTTGACTTATGTTTAGAGTGCCACAGTTTCTCCTGTGCATATCTGCAATATGTTCGTCGTTATAGTCAATATATTCTCAATGTTATTGATGCCTTCATGTTATTTTTGGGTATCCATTTCTTGTAACTTTTGTTGGGGCAGATCTAATAGTTGCTTCCTCTGTTAGAGTGAGCTTATACCAGCACTATTGTTTAAGGTATAACATTGAGTCAATAACAAAATTGGTTCTAATAATACGTTGCTTGTCAACCGGTACGTTGTCTGTCAATAGGTCCAATGGTTACCCATCTCCCCCAATCAACGTGGGTTCTAATAATACATTGTTTGTCAAGAGGTCCAATCGTTGCCCTCTCTACCAAATAAGGAAACTATTTTTTCTTGTTAAATCAATTATATCTTATCAAATCTTTAATTTATCTCTACCAACTCTCTTAAAGACGACCTGCCCATTTCTTTATATATTCCATGTTATAGAAAACATTACCACTCTTTCAAAAACCTAAAACTCTTTTTCCAAGTCGAAAAAGAATAGCTCTAATATTTAAGATGATTGATCAACAAGATTGTTCTAATCTGATTAATAATGCATCAGGTATCATTTTTTATGGGATCTTTTTATCATTTGTGCCTCTCTTAACTTATTTAATTTCGATTATACCTCTCCTCTTTTTGAAATATCATTTGTGCCACGACTTCTTGAAGTTTTGTTACTTTTACCTCTCCAGTTAGTTCATCTATCCACACAAAGGCCTTAAAAATATAAGGAGGGTAGATATGTCTTTTTCCCAGCACGAGCTCATTATGGGGTTGAACATCTCCAGGCAGAGGTGATGAGTAGACCTGGCCAATGAGCCGGGGGCCCGCCCGCCCAGCCCGTTTATGGGCCGGGCTTGGGCAAGAGATTTCGGTAATGGGCCGGCCCGACCCGACCCGACCCGCTCTTTGGATCGTCTGTCAATTGGGTGGGCAGTGGGCATGTGCCATAAAATCCGGCCCGACCCGCACATATAAAAATATATGTTTAAAAACTATATTTTTGATACATTTAATATAATATACTTCAAGTTTTTATTTTACATTATCAATATTACATCTTATTTTATAGTTTACATGCAAAGTAACACATATTATGGTTATTTGGATTTAGAAAGACTAGATGATGCTAAAAAAACTTAATTATCTTCATAAATTTGATTTAAAAATTAGAAAAAAAAGTACTTCACATTCGGCCCATGGGCCGACCCGGCCCAGACCTGAACCAGATTTGGGCCTTGAAGTATGACCCGTGGACCGGGCCGGACCGCGCCTTGGACAAGGGATTTAAAAATCTCTGCTTGGCCTGGACTTTGGCCAGGTCTAGTGATGAGTTGATGACGCTTGGCTCAAGGTGTTGATGCCGGATCTAGCAAACAACGATGCAATGGAACAAGGCAGGGGAGAAGTGCTCCTCGCCTCGCCTGTAGAGGAGGTTCTCCGTCAGATCGGGGCGAGGTCAGCATACTTCGCTCAGCCAATTGGAAGGACCTGGAAATGCTAATCCACCTCTCAATTTGCAAGGAAGCGGTGATATATAAGAGTATGGTTGATCTGATCTTACAAGCTAAAGCCTCTGATCCATTAGATTTACAACAATTCCATGATTAACTCTAAGCAGATGAAATAGGGTCATCGTAACAAACCAAATCTCAGGAGCATGAGCATGAAAATTGCAAAATCTGATCTAACCTATCATCGATTACTTCTGATCACCGATCATGGGAGATCGGGTTTGGGGGTGATGAGGAGGCGACGCTTGGGGAAGAGACGATTGGCGGTTCTAGTCGAATAAGTGAACAAGATGCTAGAGCCTATCTCTTCTTCCCCTTCAGCTCTAATAACTATATCAACTCTTATTTCTTCTTTACTAAGGTTTAGGCGCATTTGATGATACAGGCTCCAGGAACTGGTAGCGTTTGATTGAAGAGGCGGAAGTCGTCGAGGACGGGCTCCCTCAAGGGCGTTGGTGATGAGGCGGTTCCGTCTCCACCTGCAGATTCTTGGTCCCGGTTCGCTCTACTCTCCAATGTGTCGATGGTTGTAGCAAAGATGATCTCCAATATATCCAGGATGGCAACTCTTTACGATGTATCCCCAGTGCCACCTGCAAATTGTTGAGAGAGGATGTATCTCCAGTGTCACCAGGAAATGATTGACAAAGTCTCGACGGTCTCACACCTTGGCCGAGGGGTCATTCGGAGAAATCTCCGACTTAATGGACAACACTGGTTGAATGGTCATGGTTGAGTCTCTTGCGCAACTGAGGACCGAACGCGAGGTTTGTCCGAAGGATGGTCGGTTTGCGGGTTCGGTGATGGATACACAAAGGAAGGGGACAAGGAGCAGATGGGGAAGATGAAACATGGTGAGGATGTGGTACCAGTGTTTCGGTTGCATACAGGGCTTTTTTATAAAAAAATAATTATTAAATTAATCAAAACAATTAAATAAACATGGTGGTTTAATATTTAAAATGCTAGTTTGAGCAACCTCCCATATATAAACACCCCCATTTCCACATTCTTTCTCACTTCATTCACCTTCCTCTCTTCATTCTCTTTCATCTTTTCCTCCCCCTCATCTTAATTTCTTAAATCTCTCCTCTTCGTAATTTGGATCAGATAAACGATCTTGCGTTCCTCTTAGTCAAGTAAGAGCGAATCGATCACTTTCAATTTTTCTGTAACCTTTTTTTGCAAGTTTTTTGCTAATACAGAGGAAATACTATTTGATGGATTTCTATTTATTATTTTTTTGATCTATTCATTTACTTTGAAGACATACTTCATTCAATATAACTTTTGTTTTATACAAATAAAAATTCAATTCTACTTATGTATGAGATATGTCATTTTAGTTATATAATTTTCGATACCATTTGAATTTTTATTAAATTGTGTGTCTTTAAACATTATGATCGTTTAGAAATTACATGGTAATTTAGCTAATCCAGTCATATTATCTGCATGAATATATTCCAATTAGTTAATCAAATTTATAATTTTAATTAGTAATGGAAAACTTAAAACAGGAAGCTAAGTCTAGAGTGGAATGTATCGTAAGAAAATATTAATTTCATAAATTAAATTTAATTTAAAATAATTATTCATCTTTGTTAATGAATTTATTAAAAATATTTGAAAATCATAAAATAGTTATTTATTTTTAAAATAAAATTGTATTTCCTTAATTACATTAGTTATGTTTAAAATAAAATAATTATGTATTGTAAGAAAATAATATTTTCATAAATTAAATTAAAATTTAAGTAATTATTCATCTTTGTGAATGAATGCAATTGTTCATCTTTTTAAATTTATGTAATATAGTTATTTATCTTTAAAATAAAAATTAATTTCATTGATTCCCAGTTTACAAAATTTATGATTAGTAAAAAAATATTAATTTCATAAATTAAATTAAAATTTTATTCATTCCCATCTCTGGGAATGAATGTATTGCAAATATTTGAAAATTATAAAATAGTTATTTAAAATAAAATTTAATTTTAAGTTCATAATTAAATTACATAATAGATTAAATTGAAACATTACGTACTTTAAAATATGTACGTACTTCTAAGTATTAAAATTAAATTTTTAAAATAACTTACATAACAAGTTAAATTGATAATTGAAATTTTTACAATAATTGAGTATTTATGAATAAATTTATTTCCATCAATGAAAATACAAATTAAATGAATTATTCATCTATGTGTGAATATATTATACACAATTGAAAAATCGTATATTTTAAAAATAAAATTTAATTTACTTAAATAATTTAGATATTAGAATAAATTAATAGTCGTCAAATTGAAATACTTACAAATAATACGATTAATTTTAAATCAATAAATTAAGTTATATTCTGAATTAATTTTTCTTCTAAATATATTGATAATGTTCTTTTATTCATGAACCAATACTAATTTCCAATCTTTGTAATATAGCTTTAGAATGACATTCAACAAAGTACATATTTTATTATATTGGAACAGAGCAGTGAATGTGACTGACGAGCCCGTAGATTATATTGGAGGACAAAAATGTATGGTTATATTCCCACGCCAGATAACCTATTTTAATATGTTGGATCGAGTTTCCACGGCCATCGGTATTCCTCTCGATCGATACATCATTACATTAACTTATAAGTGGTAGTATGAAGGATCGATATTTTATCTAGTACCAATTCATGATGAGGAATCCACTTTGGCGATGATGGATTCAATTGACAAAGTGAGATTCATTCACCTTTTCGTCAAAGATACCCCTCTTGATCAGGAAAACATGTTGTCATCGTCGAGGTACTATGGTTATATTTAAATTAAGTAATAATCATGTTTTCATAATGTCTAAACTAAAAATATATATAAATTAATCAGGCCAACAAATACTTCGATGGTTGACAATATCGATGAACCCTCACAATTGAACCAAGATATTCATATGTTGACACAAGTATCCAAAGAAGATAGCAGGAAAATTGAAGTTGAATCTGATTCATCTGATGAGGAAAACATAAATACTTACACGTATCATGATTTTGGATTTGGTTCATTAGAGTTAGCCTTAGACAATGAAGATAGGGGTAAATCTTATTGTGTCGATAATGAGGATGCAAATGAAGTCCCGATGGAAGAGTTGCCTAATGTATTTGCCCTTGAAACTACAGAGGCAGAAGATGTTGCGTTTGTAGATAGACAAGGTGCCCCTAGCATCGATAATTCTGGATTAGATTATTGGTTTGATAGAAGCTATAAGTCAAAAAAAATTGCAATATGACCTTCAGAAATGTAGTATGAAAAATCATATTCGATATAAACCAAAAGCCTCAAACAAGCAAATCTTTACTGTTGTATGTATTTATGACGACTGTGGTTGGCGTCTACATGCACATCAGGTAAATATTGAAATAAATTACATATTCATTTTACTGATCAAGGCAATGATTAACTAACTTTCTTTTTTAATGAATATAGATAATTTGGACACTATGCTGATGAAGAAATCATACAACTGTATGAGATCTGTCGAACAGGTCAATCGATTTGGATGAGTAGGGTATCAATGATATACTATGATATTATATATATGCATCTACAGAATCGTGTTATACGCCAATTTGGGATGCGGCAACATATTCCGGCCTCCGTTGAGAGAATAGACGTTGTCTCTCAATGAAATAAAACACGAAGTACGGACATCCTAGTGAAGGATATGGTTAGATCCTCAAGCACATCACGGAAGCGTGATCGTCGTATCGAATACGACGAAGAACGACTAGTCGCACTAGTTGTTCTATGCAGCGGAAATTAAAAAATTTTCATGTGACGAAACCACATGATCCAAGAACACTTCTCGGATCGTTTCGTCTAAACCACAACCAAGTATTAGGTTTACCTCTTGAAGCGTGGTTGCGATCAAGTCTCTAAATGAAGAGACCTCCTGTCTCAAGTCCGATCCGTCGGAGGAGACGCTTGCGAGCGCGGGGATGAACCGCGTGCTTCTCGCAATCCATGTTGATGATCCAAGCGGCGGATCTCCTGATCTCGACACACGAGATCCGATGTCTTCTTCACGAGCGGGGCGCACCGAAGGAGACGGAGATCCACGAGCAAACCATCGGGCAGCATAACGACGATGCCGCGGCGATGGAGAACCTCTCTAGGGCATCCATGGTGGACGGCCACATGAGAGAGATGGAGAGAGGACGTGTAGAGAGAAGGAGAGAGAGAGAGAGAGATTTGTTGCCTCAACTTATGTGTCAAGAAGAGCAATGGGGTGCCTCTCCTTTTATAGGGTTTTGGGATCCATGGATCTCAATCCATGTGTCAACACAAATCCAATGGTCCACATTAATTTGTGTTTCTTTCAATGGTCATGATTTGTTGCTAAAAACACAACAACAATTAATTTAATTTAAACTAAATATATGTTGATAAATCAACACAATTTAATTACAAAATTAAATCATCAATACATGGAGATAATGAAAGGAGAGAAAGCCTCCTTCCATGTGGAGAGGGGGGACGGCCTCCCTTTCCTAATGGGAGTGGTGGCCGTCCACCCTCCTCCATTAGGAAGGTGGCTATTTCACCTTTTATGTAATCTCCATTATTTGCAACAACTTTTGTTGCAAATTATTTCATAAAAACAAATCCAATTTATTTTGTGAACATTGCAATCATGCCATTGAAAAATTGTGAATCACATTCACAACCCAAAACAAAATGTAAATTACATTTTCAATTTGATGTCCAATGTGAATCCAATTCACATTAACATTTAATTAACAAATGTAAATTACAAGTAGCTCTCTCTTATATATTATAAATCACATTTATAATATATATGACTAATATGGATATTGCTATCCACATTATTCATATCCATGATAATTAAATCATATTTAATCATCTTGGATCTCTATTCTCTTGTGTCCAAATAATATGAATCACATTCACATTATTTACATCTTTGATAATTAAATCTCATTTAATTATCTAAGATAACTCTCTTTATAATATGAATCAAATTCATATTACTCATGATAATTAAATCACATTTAATTATCCATTTTCTCAATGCTCGGATACATATATCAACAATAGAATTATCCATGAACTCCTTCAAGGATAATGCGCTTTCTCCGCAGATACTTGGAGATAAGGACAGGGCGATTGTATTGTTCCACGTATAGTGACATGGATATTGATATTGTATCTCAAATCCAGATCGCGGGCCTCCCATAGATGCTTGATTAAATCAAGACCGTAAATCTAATCTTCTCATTGTATCTGAATCACATTCAGATCAATGTCCAATACTTGGACCAAGATCAGATCACTTCTCTACTAAGAGGAGTCACTAAAATCCAGACCCGTTTCATCACTCCCTAGGAATGGAAGCGTCATGGTTATACAATCGTTTATGATCACATCACCCTCAGGTATTCCCAATACCTGTACATCCTGCATACTGGAAGACTCAGACTAAACCCGAAGTATTCGATCAACTTTATATTGTCTACTTCATGGTTTTTTCAGTAAGTTTCTCATTCGATCATTGGGAGTCGGTATTGATCATATACTTTCCAAAAGCATATATCATACCTAGGTCTTGATCATATACTTTCCAAAAGTATATATCAAACCTACAAATTCAGTCAAGCTTTCAAAGCGAGACGACCGTGCGCACGGAATTTGATTCTTCCCAATATCTCATGAGTGAGCTCATGTCTTCCGGTTCAGTAACTGAACCTGTATGATCCCTTTGAGAGATCGTATTACTTATATGCCCTTATATGCACACCAGCGCGCCGGTGTATAGACCTTGATTAGGTCATCAATCTATTGGTCTGCCAAATGTACATACTTAGACATATAGCAACACATCTGTCTCCGGTCAGAGGATGCGTGCCTATATCATGACAGCATATGATATAGGACTTTGGTTATCTCGATCTCGTTAAGTCAACTCTCTGACCTAACTAATCTGACACCTCTGAATCTCTATTCCTATGCAGAGGACCTGCATCAAGAGGTCGGTCAGATATCAGCCTTCAGAGATAAGGATTGCCATCTCCTACTCAGGTTGGAGATCATCTCTTAACAATCATTTGACGGTGCTTGATGAGTTCTCAATCTAACTCTTTAGATATTCACCCAAGCACCAGCCTCTATGATTCAATAGTTGAATCAACAGTTGTATGATCATCAAGATGGCCATGGTACATAACCCTAATTGTACTAAGGGACCTATTATGCAAATTATGTATTCTTCATTTCAGATTAAGGAGTGAATTGCAATAACATTTATTGCATAATGGCTCGCCGTGGGCTCGCATTTCCAACAATCTCCCACTAGCCCAAAGAGCCATTAATGGGCTAATCATTTAAACCCGCACTCATGTGACAATCATAGGCTATTTAGAAAATAGCTAGGTAAGCTGATCAGTCACTCTGTTCCCGCGAGACTATGCCAAGTCCTTTTACGGCACTTGCATATCCCCAGTAACAGTGCTCGCATCTAATGCGAATGTTGCATCTCATGCAACCAATACTCAATCTAGTTGGTTACATTATCCCTGACATCATAACCAGTATCCCCATAATCCTTATTAGAATACCTTCATTCCCGGAGATCTCTATCTCCTAAGGTATCTAAAGTTTAGACCTTTATAGATCACTATCTTCATGGTCTTAAACTTTTGAAGATAAGACTTTGAGATTACTATCTCAAAAATCTCCTCATCTATGAAGATTTTGTTATTACTGCAATCAAGTGTTTTATCTCTACAGTAGGATTAGTAACAATTTACTACTCCCACTGCATGACAGACATCTGGTATTTGTACACTCTAGCATACACTCAGCTTCTCGTAACTAATGCACAAGTGCAAGTAGTTGTAGCATTTACTTCCTCAACTCTTTGAGGTGCTATCCCTTAAGATAGGTCAGTACCATATCTTAAAGGTTAGAAGCCTTTCTTGGAATTTCTATGAATAGAATATGTCCAAGGTATACTACAAATGTGACAGTCCAATTATCCTCTTCTCTTGGCTTCTGAACAACTTCAGAACTAAGATCTAAGAGGTATCTTTGAAATCATATTTCAAGATATGGAATAACCAGATTATAAAACACTTATTATTATCCTTATATCATTTTAAATGATCAGGATATCATCTATATTTAGCGCAATGAACACATAGGCACTCCCACTAAGCTTCGCATGGCTCATCAAGATTTCATTTGAAATCATAACATTTATAATTTCATCAAATCTTATGGTCCATCTCAAAGAAGCTTATTTGAGTCCTTAGATGGATTCCTTATCTTGCACACCTTGCTTTCCTCAACCATGAAGCCCTGGGGCTACTTCTTGTGAATATCCTCAGAGAGATATTCATAGAGGAATGCAATCTGGACTTACATCTCGAAGATGCAATAGTCAAGTTGTCTAGCTAAGGTTAGCAATATTCTGATGATTTTAAGCATGTTCACCGAAAAGCAAGTCTCATTGCAAGCAATGTCTTCTCTTCCATGTGTAGCTCATTGCTACGAACTATGCTTTGAAGGTATGTACCTTCTCATCAGGTTCCCTTTCTCTTGAAGATCCATTTACACCTTTACGGGTCTTACCCATATAGGTGGATCCTCGAGGGTCCATATACAATACTTGTACATGAAGTCTACATTAGACTTTTATTGCTAACATCCATCTATCCATGCTATGATCTTCAGAAGCTTCATCACATGAAGTTCGATCATTGTCAGATTTCTCTGACACATAGAATCCATCCTCAAACTTATTTGAAGAGGTTTTAGTGTTTCATCTTCAATTATCCTTTTAGTTTCCAATTTTAGGAGCCTCATTATCTTTTCAAGATTAAATGAGTTCCTACACTTCATTTTTATCTTGATTCTCAAGAGTCTCAACCTCCAAGAATCACATTCTTAGAGATGAGATATTTCAAGAATCTCAAGGTCATAAAGTAGGTATCCAATACCATCCTTTATTTTCCTAATGAAGCAGCACTCTCAAGTGCTAGATTCCATCTTGCATGGAACCTTATTAAGGATATACATTGTAGTCGCTAGTACACATATATACCTGGAAACTAAGGGATAATTATGCTAAAATTCATCATTGATAAGATCATGTCACACATGATCCAATTGTATCTGCCTATAACTCTATTGAGTTAAGGTGTGTTAGGAGGATTGAGATAGAAATGATATTCATATCTCTATAAGGTATTCTTTGAATTTATCTAACAGGTACTTGCTACCTAGATTAGATCAAATTCATTTTATCTTCCTTCAAACTTTGGTTTTAAACCAAAAATAATGAAATCTTTGAACATTTCAAAGGTTTCTTAGGTGAAGAGAAGAAATCTCATATCATACATAATCATCAACAGATATCACATATCCATAATGTTTACTATGATATAGATGATCTACATACATCAATATGTATGAGATCCTGAATACCTTGACATCTTACACCTTTCTCTAAGAAGGGTGTATTGGACATTTTTCTTTGAATACAATATTCATAAGTATGTAAGTTTTGAAATTTTAGACATTGTAAAGTTTCATCTCTTACTAGTCTATTGATCAAATCAATAGACAAATGTCCAAGGCTTGATGCTAGATCATTGTCAAATGATCTTCATCCTCCTATTGATCTTAAGGTTTAATTTCAGTATTTAGAAATGTTAATGAACCATTCATTAATTTTCTAATTTAGTGGAGTCCACTAGATTTTAGATTACTATCTGAAATATCTCCATCATAACTTTTTATGATAGTTCTACCTCAGAATTCATGTTTATTTCCAACATTTAGAAACAAACAATGAGTGTATTCTTATATCTAGGTCATAGAGACATTCTCTAAGACTAAGGACTCTCCCACTGAAATTAACAAGTCTATCAATCCAACAGAGATTGTTGCAACAATTGCATCAATATCCATGTGGATAACTATAAACCTTTAAGATCAAATTTTCCAGTTTTCTAAAAAACATATGCAACCTATTGCAAATGTCATCAGAAGATTGAGATACAATTATTTGACTTTATCTTATCAATGATTTATGTAGATTAATCTGATGCTCCATCCGAGTCCTTCTCTAAGGATTCTAGATAGACTTGATAGTCATACTATCAACACATCAACTTATTGCAGTATTGGCATTCATCCAACTCTTCGGATGACATATGGAAGTCATAGATGTATAGTCAACTCTTTGACCATACTTCTTACTCGGGTCCAACCCATGCTTCCACTGCGCTCCCTTTATCTATAAGCAACCATTGCTTAAGACTAAGGATCTCTTATGTAAGAGCATTTCAACATTTATACATGCTTCATTAAATTCATACAATATGAATATTATGAAGCTTCATGAATGACCAGAGTATAGATAGTAGAATGATGACACTCATCATCTACATCCATCTAAACTCTTAAAACATAGGTTCAGGTAGGTACTCAAACAATTTGAATACACCATCTCTTATAGAGCCACCATTCTGCATGATGCAGTGAACCATCTCATTCATGTTAAATGTCAAGAGCACATATGTATGCCCGAATATCTTCATAAATTTTATAAGGATTATTTGACAATTGCGATCATCATCGACATGTCACTTCCAAAGTACATCCGATGAGAGATCAAGACTATAGAGACATACAAACCCTAGGGTTGTAGTCTTATTATCTATTTAATTGTCATTCCTCATTATTATGAGGAAACTTGCTCATTGCAACCACATACATTATGTGTCCAACTGTAAGTACAATATCTGGATCATGAGTCCAATCCAAGATATTTCACTGGTTATTATTGAGTATATCATTGAGTGGGTTTTAATGAAGGATTATCTGAAATAAGAAATTTGCATGAATATATAAATATATATATTTTACTTTGATTTAGGATTTTTTTTATATCAAAGTTGTCTTGTCTTGTCAACACTGAAAGTTCATTCCCTTAATCACTTTCAATGTAAGAGATATACTTACCATTATATCTCAACAAGATCTGGGATCTCCTTCCTTATCTTTGTTACATCCCAATAATATGAGAATCTGCAACTCGGATAAAAAAAAAGCGGGAACACATTTCGCTTTGCAAGTCCAACTTGCATCTCCCAATTCGGTCTTTAACACCCGAGCCCACCACCCCTAAGGCGATGTTGACCCGTCGTTAATTGAACCAACCGTCAACAGGAATAGTACTCGCTATACGCAATCCAATATCGCCCCAATAATATGAGGATCCAATATTGGGGTCACTACGTATACGGCCTTACTCTTTCGAGAAGCAAAGAGTCCGATCCAGATGCGCTTGCATACAGGAGCTGTCACTTCGGACAGGCGTCTCCCACATACAATCCCTGGCGACGGAACCCTTCGCCTTGACGGGAGACCATGGATGTCACTTATGTGATCCTCCACCTCATATTCAAATTTTAATTAATTATCGTGAATCACATTCACATAATTAATTCTTCCAAGGGAATTATTAACTCTAATAATATTAGAGTATCTCAATCTTAATTGGATTCCAATTAATCTAATCATATTAAATTAATGATCCAATTAATATCCAACAAACATTTTAATAGTTACTTGAATAATGGTATTATCTCAAATACGTATTATTTCGAATTTTAATAATTAGAAAAATACATCTTAATCCCTCGGACATTATCCCGGCCCTACCCGCTGTCATGGCCAGTACCGACGAGAGTGGGACGGACCACATACGTTGCAACCCGCAACCCCAATGCTCTCCGACTAGGCACCATATCCGCCTCGGGAAAGGATAATGCCAAATTGATTAATTTGTACTTGAGATGATCATCGGTTCTTCAACCGAAATTGTACCATATAGTAATAATCAAAACATTTTTGATTAACATTATAATGAGATTTGCTAAACAAATCCCAAGTCCTATTCAAGCAACATGTTTGTTGGAATGTTGATCATGTAGATCATGTAACCAATCTTGATCTAGATCACATCTAATCATTTGTTGGTTAGGGCAAAGTCATTTAAGGACATAATTATCATCAAATATTTCACAAATATTTATGCATAATTATTACAGGAAATTAAACAATTTAATTTCACTAATTAATTAAATGACAATCACTAGGTTCTTGATTAGGAAAGTATATTCAGCAGTGACCCTCACTTACTAAAAATATCATATCTCAATCAATTTAAATCCAAATTAAGCAAAGTAAATTTCTAAAGTTTGCTAACTTGATTTACAACAGAACCCAAGTGATTTGCACGCATTTCAAGGCGTATCAAATCCGCAATTAACATCTTAATTACGTCATGATCCGCAGTCCCCGAAACAGTGGATACATGTTCACTAAAATGAGCATATCTAGAGCAAACGGAATCGAAATCACGCAAACTCAGATCCTACGGTTTCCTTATTTAATGGGGAATAAAATCCAAATATTATTTTCGTGTTTAAACAATTTAAACAGTGCCGAAAATAATATCAAAACAGAGATGCGAAAATGAAATGCAAGAAAACTTTCGCATACCCTAATGAACCCAAGTCGTCCTCGGTTTATGGATCGTATCCAAAACCACCGACCTAGGGCTCTGATACCACTTGAAGGATATGGTTAGATCCTCAAGCACATCACGGAAGCGTGATCGTCGTATCGAATACGACGAAGAACGACTAGTCGCACTAGTTGTTCTATGCAGCGGAAATTAAAAAATTTTCATGTGACGAAACCACATGATCCAAGAACACTTCTCGGATCGTTTCGTCTAAACCACAACCAAGTATTAGGTTTACCTCTTGAAGCGTGGTTGCGATCAAGTCTCTAAATGAAGAGACCTCCTGTCTCAAGTCCGATCCGTCGGAGGAGACGCTTGCGAGCGCGGGGATGAACCGCGTGCTTCTCGCAATCCATGTTGATGATCCAAGCGGCGGATCTCCTGATCTCGACACACGAGATCCGATGTCTTCTTCACGAGCGGGGCGCACCGAAGGAGACGGAGATCCACGAGCAAACCATCGGGCAACATAACGACGATGCCGCGGCGATGGAGAACCTCTCTAGGGCATCCATGGTGGACGGGCACATGAGAGAGATGGAGAGAGGACGTGTAGAGAGAAGGAGAGAGAGAGAGATTTGTTGCCTCAACTTATGTGTCAAGAAGAGCAATGGGGTGCCTCTCCTTTTATAGGGTTTTGGGATCCATGGATCTCAATCCATGTGTCAACACAAATCCAATGGTCCACATTAATTTGTGTTTCTTTCAATGGTCATGATTTGTTGCTAAAAACACAACAACAATTAATTTAATTTAAACTAAATATATGTTGATAAATCAACACAATTTAATTACAAAATTAAATCATCAATACATGGAGATAATGAAAGGAGAGAAAGCCTCCTTCCATGTGGAGAGGGGGGACGGCCTCCCTTTCCTAATGGGAGTGGTGGCCGTCCACCCTCCTCCATTAGGAAGGTGGCTATTTCACCTTTTATGTAATCTCTATTATTTGCAACAACTTTTGTTGCAAATTATTTCATAAAAACAAATCCAATTTATTTTGTGAACATTGCAATCATGCCATTGAAAAATTGTGAATCACATTCACAACCCAAAACAAAATGTAAATTACATTTTCAATTTGATGTCCAATGTGAATCCAATTCACATTAACATTTAATTAACAAATGTAAATTACAAGTAGCTCTCTCTTATATATTATAAATCACATTTATAATATATATGACTAATATGGATATTGCTATCCACATTATTCATATCCATGATAATTAAATCATATTTAATCATCTTGGATCTCTATTCTCTTGTGTCCAAATAATATGAATCACATTCACATTATTTACATCTTTGATAATTAAATCTCATTTAATTATCTAAGATAACTCTCTTTATAATATGAATCAAATTCATATTACTCATGATAATTAAATCACATTTAATTATCCATTTTCTCAATGCTCGGATACATATATCAACAATAGAATTATCCATGAACTCCTTCAAGGATAATGCGCTTTCTCCGCAGATACTTGGAGATAAGGACAGGGCGATTGTATTGTTCCACGTATAGTGACATGGATATTGATATTGTATCTCAAATCCAGATCGCGGGCCTCCCATAGATGCTTGATTAAATCAAGACCGTAAATCTAATCTTCTCATTGTATCTGAATCACATTCAGATCAATGTCCAATACTTGGACCAAGATCAGATCACTTCTCTACTAAGAGGAGTCACTAAAATCCAGACCCGTTTCATCACTCCCTAGGAATGGAAGCGTCATGGTTATACAATCGTTTATGATCACATCACCCTCAGGTATTCCCAATACCTGTACATCCTGCATACTGGAAGACTCGGACTAAACCCGAAGTATTCGATCAACTTTATACTGTCTACTTCATGGTTTTTTCAGTAAGTTTCTCATTCGATCATTGGGAGTCGGTATTGATCATATACTTTCCAAAAGCATATATCATACCTAGGTCTTGATCATATACTTTCCAAAAGTATATATCAAACCTACAAATTCAGTCAAGCTTTCAAAGCGAGACGACCGTGCGCACGGAATTTGATTCTTCCCAATATCTCATGAGTGAGCTCATGTCTTCCGGTTCAGTAACTGAACCTGTATGATCCCTTTGAGAGATCGTATTACTTATATGCCCTTATATGCACACCAGCGCGCCGGTGTATAGACCTTGATTAGGTCATCAATCTATTGGTCTGCCAAATGTACATACTTAGACATATAGCAACACATCTGTCTCCGGTCAGAGGATGCGTGCCTATATCATGACAGCATATGATATAGGACTTTGGTTATCTCGATCTCGTTAAGTCAACTCTCTGACCTAACTAATCTGACACCTCTGAATCTCTATTCCTATGTAGAGGACCTGCATCAAGAGGTCGGTCAGATATCAGCCTTCAGAGATAAGGATTGCCATCTCCTACTCAGGCTGGAGATCATCTCTTAACAATCATTTGACGGTGCTTGATGAGTTCTCAATCTAACTCTTTAGATATTCACCCAAGCACCAGCCTCTATGATTCAATAGTTGAATCAACAGCTGTATGATCATCAAGATGGCCATGGTACATAACCCTAATTGTACTAAGGGACCTATTATGCAAATTATGTATTCTTCATTTCAGATTAAGGAGTGAATTGCAATAACATTTATTGCATAATGGCTCGCCGTGGGCTCGCATTTCCAACACCTAGACTGGTCAGTTCTACATCGACAATACGTAGAGCGATGGACGGAAAGAGAAGAATCGATAGTACTTGAGCATCCAGATGCAAACAATGATTTGTACATGCAATGGTATTGGAGTATTTTAATAGAATATATGCATTTCTTTTAAATGGATATGAGTTATGATATTGAATGTTGAGATTATTAATCGATCATGGTGAATGTCTTCATATTCGATGTTACACGACAATAAATACTCATTTTAGAATAAGATAACTATGTTGCACGACAATAAGTATTAGAAAAAAAATAACTATGATACATGACAATAAGTATTAGAAAAAAAAAATAACTATATAACATGACAATAAGTATTAGAAAAAAGTAACTATGTTACACGACCGTAAAATAAGAGGAAGCATGTGTAAAATAAGAGGACCATCTTAAAAATAATTTTAATAAATTTATTTCTCATATGGTTTGATTTTTTTAATATTGACATATATATTTAGGTTATTATCTGAACTTGATTAATTTTTATGAGTTTTTATTTTGTATATGTTTTTAGTTAATATTTATTTAGATATATCATAATATATATGATAGATAAATATATCTTCTCGTAATTTAAAAAATAATAAATGAATTTAAAACATACAAAATTAAATAAATTTAAAAAAATTTGAAGTACTCAATGGGAAATGGGAGGGAGGGGGAGAGGGGGGTCGCTCATCTGGGCACAACCCAAATCGGTACCTCAAGTGCCGATTTGGGCGTGATGCACCAAATCTACACCTCAGGTGTCAATAGATAGTATTTTTTTAATATCAAACCACCATGCCTATTTAATTAATTTCTATTAATTTAATAATTATTTAAAAAAAGCCCTTGGATACACATCAAACAAAGGAAGAGGAACAAAGAAGCGCAACTAAACCATGGTACAGGGCTTGGAGAGGAGGGGGGTTTGTTTTTAACGTTATGCCTCTCTTAACTATACCATGATTTGAGTAAATCATGATTTACTTCAATTTTTTTACGATCAATATGACGGAAGGACACAAGTGATAAAATTGTAGAAAGTTAAAGGCACAACTGATGTTTCAAAAATGGAAGGAACATAATTGAAATTGCAGAAGTTAAGAGGAGCACATGTGATAAAAAAATTTTTTCATTGTTTTCTTTTTGAACTTCTATTAATGATTTGGGCATCGTTGAGGTTCTCTTGTCTTTCTAATATAGGAAAACCTAACCATGTTTCCCAATACCCTTCTCTAAACTCATTTTCCCCACCAGCCTCATGTGATCATCAATCGCTCCAATTGATCAATCAAATGTTTTCGATTGATTAATCATGAATACCCAATCGATCAATATGGTTCTAAAAGGCAAAAATACTGGTTTTAGTCAGTCACCACCACGTGTTCTTAGTAATCTTCCGCCTGTGACCGTTTCTTGCATTATGGCAACCTACTCCTCAAAATCTACTGACCAGTTTATTGGACTTTCTACAATACTTTTTTAAGATATTTGTATAAATCCTTGTTTCAACTTAGTATGACTTTCTTTGATGATTGATTACACTATTACATCAAATAAAGTTGTTATGTCTTGTATATTCAATTGATATAATATTATTCTTACTTTCGGAAAAAATGTTGTCATGACGTTTACTTGTAATTATACTGGGCCTAATTGCAGGTTAGATCAAACGGGACGAGGTTCTATAATCTCGGTACAAAGTTCGCCACGGCCCGGTTCATGTGTCTATTTTATTTTATTTTTTTCTTTTGATTTTTTAATATTATTTAACAAATCTTAATGATTTATTAATGATTTTATTAGCATGATGTATACTTTTTATAACTAATATAAGTAGTTTACATGTTACTTGATATTTAACTTTTAAATTTTATGTAAAACTAATTACACTTGTAAAAAATTAGAAGTATATCACATTAATACATGTCTTATCTAGCTTCTGTATTTTTTATTATTGATGGATCGGGGTAACATCTGTTCATTACAACTACGTGCAGTTGATTAAACCTACTGCTTGTAGACCGACTACATAAATTATGATTACTCGCAAAGGTCATTCGTTGAGAAAGTGAGAGTAACTTCCGGCGTACACAAGTTCTCAATCATTTCAAATCCCCAATAACCTAAACATATAACCCAACCGAATCTTAGACCTTAGATGTATTCATTGCCAACACATCTTCATGCAAAGGGAAAAAAAGAAAGCAAGCAAAAGGCAAAAGAAAGCAGCGGACACACACCACCTCGCTCATGATCTGACGTCAGAAGCAAAAGAAAGCAACAAAGGAAATTAAAGCGAAGGTTGCATGCTGCATGCAGCAGAGGATCTCCCATGCAATGCATGATAACGACGTTGGATTCTTCCTGCAATGAGAAACGAGACGGAGAAAGAGAGGACCGCTTTGTCTGGTCTGGTGTTCGAGTAATGTGGCACCGCAAGCACTGGTTTGGGGAGGAGCGTCCTGTTTTGTCCTTATAATCTGCGGCCACAGGCGTTCGGATTCCGAGTCACGGACTCGCGGAGTCACGAGCGCACCAACGTTGCCTGAGCCATCGCCCATCGGCCTCCTTCCTCATGTGGACCTCCACTGCTGCTACTGCTTTGGTGAATCGCCAAATCCCCCATTTCATCTGTAGAGCCTGAGCGTGCAGGTGACCCATTATCTTGTATCTTGGAGGTCGTGTGGCCGTGGATAGTGTCAATCGGGTCAATTACAAAAAATATCCTCCGCTATACGCTGATTCTCAATTAAAGGCTTTAATTTTCAAATTTAATATTGATGGGCCTGATTTTTTGTCTCGAATACAAACCTCTATAAGCTTCCACAATGTCAAATTCTGAAGTTGAAAGTTTAGATCTCTCTTTGTTACGTTTGAAAATTGAAGTTGAGAACCGGCACATATTTGAGACTCTTTTTGTAATTTACCGACATCAATGTTATAGTCAGGTTGGAGGATGAGGAGCGCTGTGATCTTATTTATTTATTTTGCAAAATCAATCTTAAATTTCCAACCGTATAGATTGAATCTTGGATTAACGTTATACGTATTACAAAATTTATCAGCCTTTTTTTAAATGGAGTTTAAGTTGTTTAAATGTTGATCGGACCTTTGATCATTAGATGACAAAGCAAATATCATCCGATTTTTGTAAAATCTGGAATACGTAGAACATTAATAAAAAATGCGATCTATGAGGTTGGAATTTCCGGATCAATTTGGCAAGAAGAATAAATATCACAGCAAAAGTAGATAAACAATAGGGAATGTGATAAAGCGGAAGAGTTTGTGTATTTGAAAAAGAAAAACATATTATCTGTAAATCTTGGAATCGGAGAATCAATGATCTTTATTTATATGAACCATCGTAACACGAATAGGATCAAATCTATACTCTATATGATATGGGTTTTGATATTATTAACTTCAACGTGCATATGTCCAGAACGAATTCCGGGTTAAGACAAGCCTGAACTAGCAATTTACCCAAAAAAAAGAGATGGCAATCTCGTCCCTTTCTGGTCGTGTCCGTGAGAAGCAATCGCTGCTTTGTTAGGTTTTGGGTACTTTAAAATATAAAGTTCGTTAATCTTCACGTTGAAGACACGATGGATAAGGTCACTTTATATTCCAAAGTTAAACAAAGTTCGTTAGGCTTCATGTGGAAGTCATGAGGACATAATTGCCTACCCTTTTAGCTGAAATGATAATTTAGGGATTTGATTGTTTTATTCCATTTATTTATTCAATTATTTGGTTCCTTATCTTAGATGTGAATGCAACTGCAAGTTCTTTTAAGGGGAGGAAGGGGACGACTGTTTGCGGAGAGGAATACCGGACGTTGAATAAGGAAAAAGATGATTTATTTTTTTTATTTCCATTTTTTATATTAGTGGGATAAAATTAGAATAAGAACAACTCAGTCATGTTCTTTATTTCTTTGTTATTATGGAGAATCTAAAATTAGTGGTAAATATTTGCAGTGAGATGATTCTTGAAGTAATATACAATATGGTCTCCAATGGGAAGAGCAGAGGTGCAAACTGCATTATATATTTACAAGGAAGATATAGACTTTAATCTTATGAATGGAAACTTTAAGGTAAGGACATTTGAAATTTCTTTCTCCAATTGTTCTCTAGTCTTTTTCCACTCTATTTTTTTCTGATCTCGAAGTCCCAAATTTCCACCCATGTAAGGAGTTTTGCAACCCTATGATTGGAGGGATATACCACCTTGGTTACCCCACATCCACCCCATATTTAGCATGAGATATGAGGGTTGTTAGAAGGACAACCCACATCCCCTTTCTCTTTAATCAACTCACATCATTTCTCACTCTTCTTCAACTCATAGCATCTCTCTCTCATTTCTCTCTCCTCTAGTACACTAAAAATCTCTCCACAATAAATAAATAAATAAAAATATTATATCACCGCATCCTCTCATCTAATGATTATAAAATAATAGAAATTTAAATTCCAACAAAAGCATGTCATAATGAACCCTCTATACAAACACCTTTATATGCCATGATTATCCATAAGACCATCCCACTAACTTGGAACTATCCCACTAGATATGAAATTTAAGGAGTTCAATATTACCCTCAATTAGATGCGGGCATGGATAATATTTAATCTTTAAAGCCTAGATAGGTCACCCAAATGTTTTCTAACTTGAAGTAAGAAGAGGACCTCTCTTCAATAATGCAAAGTCAAAATGATGAAATTAGATCCAAGAAGGTTCTAACAACCACAAAAGCATTACAACAAAAAAGCCTTAATAGCAAAGCACTCAATCCAACATCCCATAGGGGGATCCTAGATCATCTCTTTTATTCTTTAATTTTGTCTAAATTCATATGCAAATTAAATACTTGTAAATATGCATACTTCTTGCTTGAACAGAAGTCATCAAATACATTTTTAGCATGGAAAATAAAATAAAAAGAAGAAAAGAAAATTTTTTAAAAGAAAGAAAGATGGTTCAAAATATGTACATGCTAAGCCTAACCTAGAGACCAAGTTATGTAGTCGACAAACTAAGTATATGGAGAGACATGATAAAATCAAGAAAATCACAAAAAGGAATTAACTATGTACATAAATACAACTCAGAATATCCATTTACTTCATGTCCAAACTTTACACATTTTCTATATTCACATACAATTGTTTTCACTGATTGCTCCACCATTGTATAGATGATAAAGTATATTATATTTTCAAATTATATAAAAAATAAACAATATCAAACTAAGGAAGAGATACATCGATCCTTATTTTATAGTTGGCAACATTTTAGCTTGATATCTATTCATTAAAATTCTTGAATTTACCAAAGTCGCATTTAGCTTCAATCTACATCAAATAAAATTTATAGAAAATGCTTTAAAGATATTGAAGTGTAAGGTAGAAGTTTTGATTTTTAGGTTCAATTAGACAATTGTAATATTTTATATAATGTATTCTAACTCTTTTTAACCTAATTATCTTTTAACTTGTATACGAATATACAAAGAAAATTACACAAAATAGTGGAAAATTTTATCTTGTAACATACCAAATCTTAGTTCTAAATATTCCCAACCTTTGTGACCCAGAATTTGCATATATGAGTCGGAACTATATATACTCACCTTTAAGTACATTATGAAAAAATTTAAATATTGAGTTTGAGGGGTCTTAATATGTAAAAAATGAGTTTTAGGTACCTTAATGCAATTAGGTTACTAACTTGGAAAATTAGTAGAGATTATATTTTAATTTCTATTAAATTAATGTAATAATTTAATTATTTTGCATGGTTATTTATTTCTTTAATAAAATAAGAATAAAAAATAAAACTCACTAACATTAATTTATATATATCAAATGACTAATTTATAAATAAATTAAATCTATATAGCATTTCCCTAATTTGTTTAACATTAAGGTACTTCTCAAAAAAAGTTTAGCATTAAGGTAATAATATAAAAATAATGCATTAAAGTTTTAATTTACATTAAATATATAATCATGTATACTATAAATGTTTCTAGAAGTAGATAAAATGACTATACGAGAGGGAGAATTTTGGGTCATCAGAAGCATTTAAGTTAAGGTTAGACATGGAGGCTATGGGAAAGCATTAAGGGTGGGAAATGGATGAGTTGAGTGGAATGAACGATCAGTATGCCCTAAACCTTTACACTTTATATAATATGATGGTACTATTTGTGGAAATAATTTGACATGAACTTTAACATTACAATCGAGACAATAGTATCTATGAATGAGTTTTATTAGGATGAGGAAGACAATCGGCAAAAGGTAGTCACATGGGTCTAAGACTATGATGTTTTTTCTTAAAAAATGTCCTAATTATCAACTACATGGTCGTTATCTTGCAAAAAATAATTATAGGGAGTGCCAAAAATTACGTGGTGTTGGGATTGCGAAGAAGGGTGCTGCAACAAAGCGGATGCATATCGAATCAAAACACTTAGGTGTATATGAAACCCTGATTCAAAACACTTACGGTGAGTTTGGTATGCGGGTTAAGACGAGTTAAACTGGTAGAGGATAATCTGGTTTTCTATTTTGATGTTTGGATAGAGAGTTAAACTGGGGGTGAGTTAGAAGTGTGTTTGTTGTGATATGATTGTATTGAAGTTTGAAAAAGTAAGTAGTTATTGTGATGTGGTTGTATTGAAGTTTAAAAAAGTGAGTAGAAGTGGATTAGTTTATAATTTTCATATGATATGATGGTATAATATATTATTTTTTGATGGAAGTAATAATGGAGAATTGATTTATTTAATTTTTTAAAAAGATAAAAAGTGAGACCCATGTAAGAATGAGAAGGGATGGGATAAAGGAGGTAAACTCTCCTCAAATCGAACGGTCCCTTGGGGAATATGCCAAGACCATACCACCAATCAAGGTTTTAAAAATCGGACCAGACATTGAACCGGTTTGTCTTTAGTTTGGTCCAATCGGGTCGGACCATCGGTCCAAACCGGTCGGACTGGTGATGATGTCAGCATGACGTCATCATTCCTATCGACTTGGAAAAAACCGGATCGGACTTAATTTAATGGTCAGACCGGTCGAACTGATTTTTTGAATCGATAAAACCGGATACATATATATAAGTATGTATTTATATATCAATGAAATAATCATTTTAAATATCCAATCTATCAATAAAATAACATGATCGTCTATTTCGAGTAAAATTCTACAAAAGTTAGTCATATTTTCTAGAATTTTGTTTGAATATAAGATTGTAATCATTTATTTATAGTTGCTTCTAGAAAATTACTCTAAAAAAGTATTGACAGAACGTATATTCCAAAAAAGAGTGGGACAACTTATATCGTAGAAGTTAAGAAGGGCACAAGTGATAAAAATCCTATTATTTCATTATTTAACTTTTGTTTTTTTTGAAAATTTACCAAATCATTAAAATTGGGTCAATCCGGATCAACCCGGTCCGACCATCCGGGTTGACCCGGTCTGACCACCGGTCCAACCCGATTTTTATTTTTTTATTATTTTTTTGAAATTAATTACACAAAACCGGCCGAACCGACCGTGTCGGAGCCGATTTCCGGTCTAACCGGTCCGACCGGCCGGTTCGATTTTTAAAACCCTGCCACCAATGCTGATAATTGACAAATATTATCAAAGATTTGTGACCTAAGAAAAAGACCATTGGAAATGTATTAAAGTAAGAGGAAGATTCTGGGGCCTTTTCCTTCCCATGTGAGGGGACGGCAGAAGATAGAATAATGCTCCATCAACTTCTCTTCTTAGGTCATTGACACTTGCACCTGCACTGTTGCGTAATTACCCGTTTATAAACGGCTATTAGAAGCTCCCCATTAGGAAATTCCTGAAGTTGTTTTATTTTTAACGTGGTTTTAAAATTAAGGAAAAAGCACCGTGGATTGTGGTTACATGTTTTCATATATGGTACATAGATAGGAAAAAATGGGACTGGCCCGTCGTATTTTTCGCAATTTTTTTTGGAAAAATATCATCATGTACATCCCTATATCCCTCTATCTACCATTCGAATTTCGTCAGAAACAGAGACTCTTACGGCCTCCATCTAAACAGTCATTCTTTTAACGGTCATAGGATTTTTTAAATCAACTCTCTTTGGATGGAGGCCGTAAAAGTCTCTGTTTCTGACGAAATTCGAACGGCAGTCCTATAGAGACGAATATACATGATGATATTTTAAAAAAAATAATAAAAAAATTGACAAAAAAGAAGCCTTCAATAATGTGAAAATGTGTGTAAAATGTGTATATTTAAGGATTATCCTTAAATCAAACCTCTAACGAGCCAAATCCAACCTTCATGAACCAAGATCGGGCCAAACCAAACCTAAATAACGTTATTACCTTATTAAATCGAACCGAAACTGCACCTTTAAATATGCTAAACAAATTCAACCAAATATGGGTAGGTTCATTCATGGGGGATTATAATGTGCATTATCTTTTCCTTTCTTTTTCTAATAGCAATACATTTATAAGTACTATTTCTATTTTTGGATGATTGACACGCATGACAGTGAAAAATATATATTTTCATTTTCTTAAGGATACATATATGTATGCAAGTTTCATTCTTTTGAGAATATAGATATGGGTATAGTTGTACATTTTTTTTAGAGACATGTGGTATGTGTCTTCATTATAAACTACACTAGGACGCAATAAAATTACAATGGCATACAAATATATTTATATCTATATGCTATTGTGCCCATCATCAACTAAATTATGGATATTTTTTTGCTGATATCAATATAAATAAGGATATTTATGTTCTTTTTTTGTAGATACAAACTCAAATACGGATTCACATTTTAATTTCTTTATATTGGATACATATACGATTACCATTTTCCTTTTCTTTGACAATATATCTGGCCATATAGTTTCTTGCGAATATGAATAGAGATGCGTATACAAAATCTAAGGATTCTAAACTGTACATGGGATTATCATAGGTATGCAACCAATTGTATCCATATATTAAATCTATCTTCAAGCAAAATATTGATATATTATTTTTTCCATATATGGATACAGATAAAGATATTTTTTTACCTTTTTTAGCACTAAAAAAACTATATGTACAGATACAAAGTTGCAACTACGTGTGGTTTTTATGTAATTGTAAATTTATTGCAACTATGTTGCGACTATGTTCACACAACACATAATAGTAATATGCCATTTTTGGTGGTACATCTACTTTTATGACCGCGTGTGGTCGCTCATATATATTGAAAAATTTGTGACCACCTATTGGGGCCATATATACTCGTAAGGTGTGGTTGTGAAACTTTGGGAAAATTTTTCAATCAAGACGCACCCCCTCCCTCCTTACAATTCTTTGCTTGAGACCTAACCCAAACCCATACCTTCCTTCTCAAGAGCCACCCAGCCCTGTCTTCCCACTCATCGTTGCTCCTCCTTTGCCACCTTCATCATGGGTGGCATCCGCCATCGCTATCATCCTTTTCTCTGAGTTGATGTTGCCATCGCAACCGCCCTCCTCCCTTCCTCTCCGTCGCGACCACCAATGGTGCCTCCTTCCTTTCTCTTTGCCACCCCCATAACCCTTCTTCTCTTCCTTTCCGTGACCATAACCACCTCGGCTCTCTCATTTCATCGTCGACAACTGCCCACACCAACCCCAGACCCTCTGTCTCTGAGGTTGGGGGCATTGTAGACTACATGCTCCTTGCGACAGAAGTTGTTCGGATTCAGTTCGACCTGAGCCGGAATGATAGTTTTGGTGGTTGTCAGGTCATTAATCTTCTGACTCATCTCGACCATATTTTTTATTAGTTGGGCCAAGCAATCAAGAGCCGGGTTGACCAGCATGACCTCAGATGATTTGGCTCGATGTGGCCTCTGATTATGCTAGTATGGGAGAGGCTGATGCTTGTAGCCCAGAGAAAAGTGAGGAGGAGGAAAATAAAAGTATTGTTGGTATTGAGGAGAGGAGTATTTGGTTCTGATAATGAGCAACCGACTATTGCTGATACTATTGTCGCTACCCCAGTTGTTGGTAATTCTACCTCCAAGTGTAACCATGTTGCGGAGGTTGTTGATGATGAGACTAGCTAGGCTGGAAGTTCCTTCCTACGTGCTGATGGTGGAATGACCTGATAGTTGTGCTCTGACCCTGAGGTTGTCCCTGAGGATGGGTCGGTTGCTGATCATTTCTCCAAACGTCATTTACCTCCTAGATGTGTGGTGGAGGTGGGGAACATTGTTCAATGTACCGGGGCTGATACTTGTGTTGGTAAAAAACCATCTGTGATCGTAGCTGCGACAGTGGCTGCTCAGGTGCATTTACATAGTATATGTATTGAACCTGAGCTGACTGGGACTCATTTGAGGTTGATGCTGCACTGTAGGTTCCTTCGGCTTAGAAGGAGTGTCAGGGGCGGTTGCTATGGAGTTACATGCACTGATCGTGTTCACAAACATCTCCATCTACTTGGTGATTGTGTTCAGCTTGTCTAAGACCTTCATCCTTTGCTCGATCGTAGCTAGCTTCTCTAGATCTTGTGATCGCTTCTCAATAATATCTACCTTGGACAAGCGACTACCAATGATGTTGCATTGGAGTTCTTGCACCTATCCACTTGATGAGTGTCTGCCATATTATTTTCTTACGAAGGATCTGCGGTTGCACTTGAAAAGAGCGAGAAGAGGATAGTGCGGCCTCTCCCATGGCCATCTCCTCGAAGATTTTCCATGTTTCATCCTCATCCTTGGTGAAATGTGAACCTCTGTATGCAGATTCAACCAAACGTTGTCTATTCTTAATGAGTCCTCCTAAAAAGTGCTGGACCAAATTGATTTTCGGGATATCCTGATGGGGGCACTTCTTGATCAATCACTGGATGTCTGCCAGGTCTCATAAATGGACTCTTGTGGTCCCTGGAAGATGCTGGCAATCTTGGACCGCATCAGATTGAGATGACCAGATGGATAATATTTGTGGAAAAGTAGAATTGAACTCTTCCCACGTCATCACTACTTTTCCCAAATGGTTGATCCGGTACAATGCTTTACCCTGAAGGCTAGAAGGAAAAGCAGACATCTTGACTACGCATAATGGGATGTTGGGGAAGTACGTTGTGCTGCAGATGCATCCAAATTAGTATAGATTGATATATGATTCTTCACTGGGATTGCCATGGAAAGTGGGGAGGAAAGAAAGGAGGTGTTATTTCAGCTCGAAGTGTCCATGGATCGAAGGAACCTAGATCCACTCAGTATTCCGATCGGCCCTATAGTTGTATGTCTGCTTGGGAATGGGCTTGGGCCGACCTCTCCTTCCCTCTCCCTCGCATCCACGAGGTCTATCTACAGAATGTTTATCTTCATCATCACCATGTAAATCATCATCTCCTCCTTCTTCTTCCTCTTCTTCTTCTTCTTCTTCTTCTCTCTCTCTCTCCCTCTCTCTCTCTCTCTCTTCTTACCTCCACCTCAAATCATTAAGTGTTTCTTGAAAGGCAACCTGGTCTCAAGCTTAATCAGTTAAGTGCTTCTATATAACTTAGACGAATGCAAAGAGCTGATTGTTCACTTCATTCTGGTCTGTGCCCTATTCTATGTTATACTATATACTCGGATTTTGCGATCCCTTTCCATGGCCTGTGGGAGCCGTCTCAAAATCTAACTATGAATGCTCGAGCTCCGTATCGTTGTTGTTCTCCCACCAAGACTGTGACGACAGTACGATATTCGCCTCACAGATACCGTCCTGAACCTTGATACAACATTATCCTAGCCTTTACGCCCAGCTAGGGGTATCTAACACCCTATCTCCATCTTATGATTATGTTATACTTAGGGTGTACTTTACCCTAAGTATAGGGGTTTCAGATTTTTATTATTCTTTTGATTATTTTTACCTCTGTTTTGTTGCCTATACTTAGGGATATATTACCCTAACTATAGGGGAGGTAGACCATGTACATTCTAACCCGCGGTTTTTCACTTGTGTACAATCTTCTATACTTAGGATTACTCGATCCGAAGTATAGGGGGGCCACCGACTTCTATTGATTTTATTCTTTTATTTGCCGTTGTAGTATAATATTCTTTTCACTTTTCTATACTTAGCACGAGTTATGTCTTCCTTTGCAGCTCTCTGATTACTAAGAGGACATAGTTCGATCTAAGTATAGGGGGGTGTTGTATATATTGTATATCTACTTTAGCCATAACTCATACTTTTGTATTTTTAATATGGCCAAAATACTGTATAAATACTTGTAAAATTTAGATTGATAAAAAGATGCATATATTTCCTCGAAATTTTTCTTTGTACATACTGATTAATAAGTCAGGTTAAAATACTTTGAAAAATATTTTAAAAGTAGTTTGAAAATCTATTTGAAAAATATTTTGAAAATTATTTGAAAAATGTTTGAAAATATTTTCAACCTTGGTAAAAATAGTTTGGCTTGTAAAAAAATTTTCTTTTCTTTATGTGAATAAAATTATTTTGTAAAACTATTTGAAAATGTTTTGAAAATGGTGGGAAAGTTATTTTGAAAATCTATATAAACTGGTTGAAAAATGTTTGCAAAATTGTTTTCAAATGTTTGTAATTGTTCGTAAAATTGTTTGAAAAATTATTTTGGAATATAATTTTCAAAATAATTTGTAAAATTATTTTCAAATAAGTTTGAGGGGATATAAAATCTAATAGGGATGCAACCAATATATCTGGCCATCCCTTCCTTTGTGTTGATGTTGCCATCGCAACCGCCCTCCTCCCTTCCTCTCCGTCGCCACCACCAATGGTGCCTCCTTCCTTTCTCTCTGCCACCCCCACAACCCTTCTTCTCTTCCTTTCGGTGACCATAACCACCTCGGCTCTCTCATTTCATCGTCGATAACTGCCCACACCAACCCCAGACCCTCTGATTATGCTAGTATGGGAGAGGCTGATGCTTGTAGCCTAGAGAAAAGTGAGGAGGAGAAAAATAAAAGTATTGTTGGTATTGAGCAGAGGAGTATTTGGTTCTGATAATGAGCAACCAACTATTGTTGATACTGTTGTCGCTACCCCGGTTGTTGGTAATTCTACCTCCAAGTGTAACCATGTTGCGGAGGTTGTTGATGAGACTAACTAGGCTGGAAGTTCCTTCCTCTGTGCTGATGGTGGAATGACTTGATAGTTGTGCTCTGACCCTGAGGTTGTCCCTGAGGATGGGTCGGTTGCTGATCATTTCTCCAAATGCCATTTACCTCCTAGATGTGTGGTGGAGGTGGGGAACATTGTTCAATGTTCCGGGGATGATACTTGTGTTGGTAAAAAACCATCTGTGATCGTAGCTACGGTAGTGGCTGCTCAGGTGCATTTACGTAGTATATGTGTTGAACCTGAGCTGACTGGGACTCATTTGAGGTTGATGCTGCACTGTAGGTTCCTTCGGCTTAGAAGGAGTGTCAGGGGCAGTTGTTATGGAGTTACATGCACTGATCGTGTTCACCAACATCTCCATCTACTTGGTGATTGTGTTCAGCTTGTCTAAGACCTTCATCCTTTGCTCGATCATAGCTAGCTTCTCTAGATCTTGTGATCGCTTCTCAATAATATCTACCTTGGACAAGCGACTACCAATGATGTTGCATTGGAGTTCTCGCACCTATCTACTTGATGAGTGTCCGCCATATTATTTTTTTACGAAGGATCTGCGGTTCCACTTGAAAAGAGAGAGAAGAGGATAGTGTGGCCTCTCCCATGGCCATCTCCTCGAAGATTTTCCATGTTTCGTCCTCATACTTGGTGAAATGTGAATCTCTGTAGGCAGATTCAACCAAACGTTGTCTATTCTTAATGAGTCCTCCAAAAAAGTGCTGGACCAAATTGATTTTCGGGATATCCTGATGGGGGAACTTCTTGATCAATCACTGAATGTTTGTCAGGTCTCATAAATGGACTCTTGTGGTCCCTGGAAGATGCTGGCAATCTTGGACCGCATCAGATTGAGATGACCAGGTGGATAATATTTGTGGAAAAGCAGAATTGAACTCTTCCCACGTCATCACTACTTTTCCCAAATGGTTGATCCGGTACAATGCTTTACCCTGAAGGCTAGAAGGAAAAGCAGTCATCTTGACTACGCTCAATGGGATGTTGGGGCGGTACGTTGTGCTGCAGATGCATCCAAATTAGTATAGATTGATATACGATTCTTCACTGGGATTCCCATGGAAAGTGGGGAGGAAATAAAGGAGGTGTGATTTCAGCTCGAAGTGTCCATGGATCGAAGGAACCTAGATCTACTCAGTATTCCGATCGGCCCTATGGTTGTATGTCTGCTTGGGAATGGGCTTGGGCCGACCTCTCCTTCCCTCTCCCTCGCATCCACGAGGTCTATCTACAGAATGTTTATCTTCATCATCACCATGTAAATCATCATCGTCTCCTCCTCCTCCTTCTTCTTCCTCTTCTTCTTCTTCTTCTTCTTCTTCTTCTTCTCTCTCTCTCCCCCTCTCTCTCTTCTTACCTCCACCTCAAATCATTAAGTTTTTCTTGAAAGGCAACCTGGTCTCAAGCTTAATCAGTTAAGTGCTTCTATATAACTTAGACGAATGCAAAGAGCTGACTGTTCACTTCATTCTGGTCCGTGCCCTGTTCTATGTTGTACTATATACTCGGATTTTGTGGTCCCTTTCCATGGCCTGTGGGAGCCATCTCAAAATCTAACTATGAATACTCGAGCTCCATATCGTTGTTGTTCTCTCACCGAGACTGCGACGACAGTACGATATTCGCCTCACAGATACCGTCCTGAACCTTGATACAACATTATCCTAGCCTTTACGCCCACCTAGGGGCATAAACTCTAGCGCTTGTTGAGAGGAACCTCAACATTGTTCATAGTTGTATAGATCCATTTGTCCATATCATACATTCTTTTATCTAACAACCCATCTCCATCTTATGATTATGCTATACTTAGGGTGTACTTTACCCTGAGTATAGGGGGTGTCAGATTTTTTATTATTCTTTTGATTATTTCTACCTATGTTTTGTTGCCTATACTTAGTGATATTTTACCTAAGTATAGGGGGTGTCAGATTTTTTTTATTATTCTTTTGATTATTTTTACCTCTTTTTTGTTGCCTATACTTAGGGATATTTTACCTAAGTATAAGGGAGGTAGACCATGTACATTCTAACCCTCGATTTTTCCCTTGTGTACAATCTTCTATACTTAGGATTACTCGGTCCTAAGTATAGGGGGGTCACCGACTTCTATTGATTTTATTCTTTTATTCGTCATTGTAGTATAATATTCTTTTCACTTTTCTATACTTAGCACGAGTTATGTCTTCCTTCGCAACTCTTTGATTACTAAGAGGACATAGTTCGATCTAAGTATAGGAGGGTGTTGTATATATTGTATATCTACTTTAGCCATAACTCATACTTTCGTATTTTTAATATGGCTAAACAACTGTATAAATACTTGTAAAATTTAGATTGATAAAAAGATGTAGATATTTCCTCGAAAATTTTCTTTGTACATACTGAACTTTGAAAAATATTTTAAAAGTAGTTTGAAAATCTATTTGAAAAATCTTTTGAAAATTATTTGAAAAATATTTGAAAAATATTTTCAACCTTTGTAAAAATAGTTTGGCTTGTAAAATTTTTTTTCTTTGTGTGAAATAAAATTATTTTGTAAAACTATTTAAAAATGGTGGGAAAATTATTTTGAAAATCTATATAAACTGGTTGGAAAATGTTTGCAAAATTATTTTCAAATGTTTGTAATTGTTTGTAGAATTATTTTGGACTATAGTTTTCAAAATAATTTGTAAAATTATTTTCAAATAAGTTTGAGGAATATATTCATCACACAAAAAAATCCAACTATATGTATATACATGTATAAATTACTCAAGTTCTAAATCCTTTCGTTTGATTCTTGTAAATAATTGACTCACTCTTGTGTAAATATGTGTATCTCATCCCTAACCCTTGTTTAAAAAATTGTATATACTTGCATATATTACCAACTATTTATCTATTTGTTTATAAAAAACTCTTTTTGTACGTGCATCATTTTTCAAAAATCCATAAAAAAGTTCAAAAATTAGAAAACAGTTTCAAAAAAAGATTTTACTTTCTTTGCATTGTACATATTTCTTGCATTTGTATATGCATTTTCAGGATAATATTGATATTTAAACTAAATCTGGAATAAAATTGAAGAATGGAGCTTAGTTGGACCTTAATCCACTTAATTTCAGAGGAACCTTATAAGAACTGGAGTTAAGCTTTTTCATGTCCTAGTGACTTAATTCTTTGAGTCCATAAGACTATGTTCACATGTAATCTTGATAAGTTTAAGTAGAATATTTAACAATACACGCATGATTCTTTCAGACCGTGGCTTACCTTGGCCAAGCACTTACACGTAGCTCTTCATGGAGGAGGTAGTAAGGGGGGCAGAATCTTTTGGCTTGGGGTAGCATACGAGGGCAGTACATCTTGGAGGAACCTCCCATCCTCCTCTAGGGAGGGAAGTACGTCTCAACCTATTTTGGTAATGTTGAGGTCAAAAAATAGGATGTTGTGGGATTGCAATAATTCTTCAAAAGAGGGATAGTCTACTGGCTCAAGAGGAAAAACTCCATATGTACATGCTACACCTTGCACGTATTTTAAAAAAATACAGAATCTCCAAAAGTAGACAGGCTTGATTGAAAAGTAGAATGTCTGCCGGAATGTACATACAAGTGAAAAAAAAGAATAAGAGCTTCAAAGTCAAATGTTTGTAAGCTTGCAGCGGATGACTAGGCTACACTGGTCATGCATCCAAGGATAGGTAGCTACACTAGTTACCGTCCATTCTCTTCTCTATCCCCTCTTCTTCAGCTGGTTGTACTTGGACATAGAAGGGAATATCTCCGCTCCTCGAGGAAAAAGTTGCTAGACCGAGGGACTAGAGTTACCTTGTTGAGAGAGGTTGTTTCTTTGCTACTTTTGAGACGAGGAGCTATATTTCACTTACACCGTACAAGTAAAGATTCATAGTCATAAGAATTTGTGCATGTAGACTTGTTCTGATCTGACTGTTGAGGAGAACTGAATAAGAGCCTTGTGGAACTTAGAGTCTATTAGGTTTTAAATCCATTTCCCATTAAGGTTCCGACACACTAATAATCCAAAGGTCTGACAGAGCTCCATACTAAAATTTTATGAAGATAAGTTTAAAAGCAACATTGTTCTACCTTCTTTCCTTTTTCTTTTCTTTGTTTTTGTTTTCACTTTTTTTCCAAATAAGTGTTTGCTAAGGGACTAGTAAAGGTAAAGTATAGGGGAATGATGAATCCATGATTCATCGTCTTTATTCTTTTATTTTAGCTTCACTTCCTTAATCATACACCTGTAAATACCTATTAATTTCACTAAATTACCACTTTGCATGCATTTGTTAAATATTTATTTTTACCACTTTTTATACTCAAATAAAAGAATAAAGAAGAAAAGAAAAGGAAAATAACGGATGTATTTATGAAATGAATGCAGACTAATAAACCCTGAGAGAATGTCAAGACTTGACCTGATCGATAATGAATAAAGTAGGGGGAGATAGGATCTTTAATCCAAAAATCCAAAAATAATTTGTACATTTATTTCTTGTATATTTATATAAAACTTATACTATTTTATTTGTATATAAATTGACCTTAAAGTAAATATTTTTCTAAATAAAAGTTGTAAAGAAAAATGTTTTGTAAATAATAAAAATAATTTCAAAATAAAATAGTGTATAGAATGCAATTAATCACACTCAGAAAGAACCGCAAAGTGACAATTGAACGATCAATTCTGGCTCCATACAAATTCAAATAAAATCAAATTCATTTCCATTGTGCTCAAAATTAAATTATCTTTAAAATGACTGTGGTTTCATAATTTTTGGAGTTACAATTGAAAAGTCAATTTTCCGAGGTGGTTTGTGCAGTTTTACCACTTACTTATTATATATATATATTTATTCATATTTATTTTTTATATAAATAATGTACATAATTTTAAATATTCTCTTCATTATTAAAAATAAAAACAAACATATAAAAATTATTTAAAAATAATTTCCTTATTTGTAGATGTGTATATTGTGTAATATGTATATAATACTTGTATATAACTAATATCCTTACATAAAAATCACTAAAAAAATATATCTAACTTTAGGTAATTAAATTAATATAATTACGAATTTTGTATTTAATTATTTAATTTATTTGTTTATATTATTTGAAAACATACCTTATATATAAAGATTTGATTCTATACCTTAAATAACCACCACTAAGGTAGGTAATTAATTTTTGTAATTTAATCATTTATTTATTTTATTTTATTTAATTATGAATTTTATTTTTAATTAATTAATCTATTTGTTTATTTAATTCACCCCTAAACACATTCCTTTTTTGTACATTCTTCTTTTTTTTGGATTTCATCTTTTTTTAATGGATCTCCTTTCCTTCATTATTCCTTGATCAATCTTTGGTGGAGAAGGAGCCTCCATCTCGAAATCCCATCAGTCGATAGAGGATCCCAGCCCTCGAGCCATTCGGTGATAGTGGATTAGTTGTCGTCGAGGCCATCACGACACCCACCTCCCTCATGTTAGATCCAATTTTTCTGTTGTTTCTCTAGAGTAATCGTAGCATAGTTTTTATTTTCATCTACGTTGTAGATTTTAGATCCATAATTTTCATCATAAAAAATTTTCCAATCTAATCCGACACCAATTTTTCATCTCACATCTCGATCTCTACACGTTTCTATTCTACCTCACACGACCACTCAACTTCGATCACGCATGGTGACCGGAGACTCGGATCTATTTTCCATTTTGCGAATCCGCATCCACTCACGTTTTTTTATTTTTGGTTTTTCTTGGATCAAGTCATCGTGCTAATATTCTCATTTGTTAATATATATATATCAAATATATTTATTTTCCTAACATTTATTTTGCAGGAAAATTAAAAAATACAAAAATACATTTTTTTGTATTTTTATTTATAGTTTCTATTTAAAAATTTTTAAAAAAACTTTTTTATTTTTATTTACATTTAAAAAAAATAAAAGAAAGAAAAAAAACAAAAAATTGCAGCAGGCGGCAGGGCCGCCAGCCCCCATCGCCGCTTGACAGGTGCTGCCCCCACGCCTCTACGCACACCGCATCCCAGCACGGCTGTGCCAGTGCCTCCGTCCCCCGCGTCACCCGACCACAGCCCCTTCGTCGTACGTCTTCACCGCCAGATCTTCATGCAGAGCCCTTCGCGCGAGGCGTTTGCCGTCACGTGGAACTGCTGCCCGCACAGACCTTCTCCTACCGCCGCATCCTCCTAGGCAGCCACTGCTTCCCCTCCGCCAGATCGTCATGCACAACCCCCCACACAGAGCTCTCCCCATGCCCGCCCACCTCCAGGATCCTCCATCCCCGCCTCAGCCGTTTGGTCGTCGCCTTTGCTCATCTGGAGAAAGAACAAGGGGCGACACCCCCCCCTTGTTGGCTCCAGAAAAGAACAGGGACCCCTAGAGGTTCTTTAAAAAAATTCTTTGGAAAAAATTTCGAAAAGGTCTGAAGGTTTTCAATATTGCAGAATCACCCCTGCCTCCATAGCATCATGTACAAATCGCCATCCTCACTGGGCATTGCATCTAGCCCCTGCATTTTTATTTTTATTAATCTCATTGTATAAACTTTTGAATAATTACAATTCAGTCCTTGTTTTCCAGACTTGTAATTCGCTCTTTTTCCTTATCAGAATAAATACTATTTGTGATCCAAAAATTCTACAAAAATTTGTATATACTCCTGATCTGTTCCTCTTCATTATATATAAATTTCGTCGCATTTTTATTTTTATTTGCTATTTTTTAAAATTCAAAAACAATATCTTTTTCTCTGTTTGAACTTTGGACATAAAAAATTCGAATATAGCTCTAAAAATTCCAAAAAAATAGATTAAATGTATTTTACTGTCTTTTATTTTCTTTCCAATTTTTACACATTAACTATTTATGAGATAAAAATTGCAAAATACTAAAAATCTTAGAAAAATTGTAGAAAATTCTAGAAAATAAAAAATAGTGATTTTTAGTTCCTGTGTGTAGATATTTCTGTATGTTTTTGTATAAAAATCCTTGTCAGGAGTTTTGGGCACTTAAAATATTTTTAAGTTGCAAATTATTCTAGGCTGTGCATTGTTTACTATTTTCGACACTATTTGATTTTTATAAAATCACAAAAACATCAGAAAAATTTGGAAAAATTACCAAAAATATTTGAAAATCTTTAAAAACCAAAAATATTTTCTTTAGATTTTTCTAAGCATTTTTTATCATTTTGAAAAATACAAAAATATTGTGTGTGCATATTGTGTATTTTGTGCCTTATTTGAAAATTAAAAATTTGAAAAATAAAAAACCACTAAAAATCCTTTATTTTCAAAATTTGACTACTGGATTCTTTAATCGTGCTCCTTGTGAATGATCGCTATACTAGGTAAATTAAATAGCGAAACCGCTTACATTCCATTGATTGATTTCTCTTAAGTGGTTTATACATATTTTTCTTGTTGACCGACTGATTGGTTGAGAACAACGACCATTACATTATCTTTCCATCTTAACCCATCGGATTTTCAGCTCATCAGTAGGGCAATGCATGAGCATAAGCGGTGGAAAAATATGCATTAAATACACAATAATGCCAACTCATTTGATTGATTTGAAGGGCATGCCTGTGAGGAGTTATATCATGATTATGATGTAGAGGGAAAAAGTATAAAATCATTTTCAAAATCCCATCGGTTTTACTTGCTTTTCTTTCCTACATGAGCTTTGCTCACTTTTTGACCCTAATTACATTCTGGAACTCTAACATATAATGGTGAAAATTTACATGAACAACCACAATAGTAATCAATTAATTAGCTACCTACTTAAGGTTGTCGAACCTTTATTAGCATTTTCTTTTGCAGCTTATGATGTGCATAGAAAAGTGAAAGTTTCGAGAATATATAAACATATTCGTGAATGGAAACTGATTCGAATGCTTTATGCATCTAGAATCATTCCATCGTATAATTAGATGATATGTGTCGAGATTTCTTTTTTCACATCAAGGATCTAGTTGTGCACATGCAGGTTATTTACATGCTGCTTATTTACATGCTGCTTATTTTTTTTGAAAGGTAAATAAGTATATTGATTTAGAAAAAAAAGTACAGAGAAACTGAAGTATTTTCCCCCTACACAAAATCCCAATAGATGGGAGTGGGAGGTATTTAGAGGATTAGTCTAGACAATAGATACAAGTCACCCAGAACATGCATTCGTGGCGGGCATTAGATGCCAATAATGTTGAGGTCGTTCAGAATTTGACGGGTAGTTGACGTAGCAGTAGATGCAGATCCCTCTGCCCATCAGCGGTTTCGTTCCCGCCAAATCCACCAAACAGAAGTCGCAATAGCAGTCAAAATCCTTAAGGCCAACACCTTGTCACGGATTTTTATAGTCGTCACCCAGTCGAAGATCACAGAAATATTAGACCCATCCGCAAAAGATGGCAGCCACAGTTCAAATGAAATAGTGGATCAAGTATCCTTCAAGTAGGGACATTCCTAGAACAGGTGATCACAACATTACACTACACAGATACTGCAACACTTCCTGAGACTAAAAAAAGAGCGAAAAAGGCTTTCGCCTTCTCCTCCCTTTCCATCTTTCCCCCCACTGCTCTTTTTCTCTCACTCACCTCTATGATCTCTTCTTCTCCGTCCTTTCCTTTTCCACTGCCGAGTTCTGTCTGCTGCCTCCCCCTCACCCCGCCACTACGAGACACTCTTCTTACACATACCAAAGAAACCCAACTTGCCAGCATCCTCACGAGAACACCCAAAACAACACCTCCAATCCCCGTCTCTGCTCCTTAAGATCAAAGCTGGAGGTCCTACCCTTTATGGGTACCTCTCGTTTCCTCCCATCTTTGGTCATAGTGTGAGGAAGGTGCTGGCTTTGCTCGAGTTTTGCCCCAGAAATGAGGCAGCTTTATTGGGTGCATTTGGTGTTCCTGTGGCTTGTGTGCTTATGGGTAGGTGCCGCCAGCCAGGAAAATGCCACGGCTGTGTATATAGTCACTATGAGGAGGCCCCCCGCGGCCCATTATGATGACTTGGTTAAGAGATTTGCCAGCAGTGGTGTCAGCAGTGGGGCATATGGGGCATTTAATACCTTCGTCAAGCCAAGGTATTTCTTTTTTCCTCTTTTCTCTTCTTAAACTTCGTTGCTGTTATGCTCTCTGGAACATCTGCGTATGCTTTGGTTGGTTTCTTTGTTACTTATTCTGGACATGACTCTTTTGTTATACCAATATTGAAGGTAGCTTTTTTACATGATTGGTGAACTTAAGAGTGGGATTTACTGCAATAATAATTCATATTTTTTTCTTTTTATTATTTGACAAGGGAAAATATTTTATATCAAATCGCCTTGGTGCCAATTTATTCTTCACTTGTAAAAACAAGCCACCTGGTGCTTTTTTTTCTTATCTTCCTGGATGCTTTACTTTGTTTCGTTTCCCTCGGTGTTCTCTGTTAATGATTCCTTCCTAGTATCTTCACTGTACAGCGTGATGGTAGTATGCAAATGGAAGATTTAAACATGCATGCAGGAATGTTTACAGAAATTCTATAGCTTGACAGGCAACACTTACAAATTGCCTTAGGCGTTTGCTGGAGGATCAAATGACGGTGCTACAATCCCATTTATATGCTTTTGGGCATTTTTATGCTGAAATGGGGTGCTAGAAATGTACCAAGGGTGTGCTTTAGTAAGAAAACTTGCAATTCTTATCAGTGGAGTAAATCTTCTGTCCTTAAGGTGTGCTCTTGCAGGAGTCCAAGTCAACCTCTGTGCATTTTCTGTGAGCAATGAAAATATAGAATTTGGTATCTTGTAAGAGCATGGCTGAGGAACAAAAAAGCTACTGAAAAGGTACTTGTAGCCAAATAAATTGTAGATTGTGACTTCAAAAAGCAGGATAAATGCTAAATTCAGATCCGCAAATCTTTGTTTGTCTCCTCGCATTTAAACAGGTTTTTTAAGACCCAACTCTTAGGGTCATTGTGGCCTTTTAAGAGTAATTTTGGAGTAGATGGCCAAAGGATGACAAAAAAAATATATTTTTGAGATATATGGTAAATATTTGCTTGATGACATCCTTGTGTTCTCTACTAGGTGTATGCCCGTGTAAAAACATGACATGATTGACCTATTGTACTTTAGAAGGCACTAATAGTGTACTAACTTTTGTGTTGGAGTAATCTGATGTTGACTTGTTGAAAATGGCACCAAAGGGGCTTGGTAGGCATCCTTCATGGTGCGGCAAAGGAAAATACAAAACCTTATTCATTTTGATTGTGGGATCTGAAATAATTATTAGGGTTTAATATCTGCCTCTTTGAGGCACTTATGTATTTTCTTTTCTTATCCGTTCACCTTAACCATGGACTCTCGATATAAAGAGGCATTGGGCTCATATTTCAATATATTGGATCGTAACATTATGCATAATACTAAAGAAATAATCCTAGACCAATGTTCTGTGCCATCGGATCCTCTACTTACCACTGACCCACCCCTTCCTTTCCCTCACTGCTGCCGCCTACCATCGACTTGCCACCGTGACCAACAAGTGCTACCAGCTCCACCCAACCACATCATCGTAGTTGCTGCCACCTTCAACAATCGTCAGGGTATCTGCCTTTCCTTCCCCAATCTCAACCACTACTTGTTGCTGCCTCGAGTGGCTCCGAGCCGCCCATGCAACCCAAGCAGCTATACCACATGAATATGCCATGTTCTAGACAATATTTAATTTATTTAGTTCGTATATCTTCGCATCACTGTCTTAAGAGGTGATACATGGAGGTTCGAGGTTGCATCACCGATGACCGATAGAGTTAGTATGAGGATCCATTCTTTGGCCAAATCATAAATCTAGACAAGATCAATTACGCCAAATGATCATGGACCTTGAAGTCAAATAATTGATAACGGATGCTTCATGTTCTTTGAGAGCCAAACCTGAAATTAAAATACAAATAGATATGCTTCATCCATGGAACTCTTCAAAAAATAGTGTTCTTGTTGACGAGGATCCATTCTATGGTCAAATCGCCAAGATAGACGAGACCAATTACTCTAGATGATCATGGACCTTCTTGGGGTTAGTTAAATAATAAGGGATGCTTCATATTCTCTTGGAGCTAAACTTGAAGTTAAAAGAAAAATAAATATGTGGTTCATCCATGGAAATCACATAAAAACAATGTCCTTGTAGATTAAGGTCATGATTGGGACCTAGATGTCTGTGTTAGAGCTTAAAGAAGCACTACTTCTATGTCCTTGTCAATGTGGAAAGGAGGTACACTGATGCTTTTCAAGGTAACACAACTCATCTTGAAAAGAAGACGGTAGTGGAAGTTTGGAATGACTGCAGTTCCAAAATAGCATGTGACCAAATTAGAGACCCCATAGCTAGGCAGATGATGTCATCGATTACATAAAAGTGCTTCCTCTATACATGGATTTCTCAAGTCTGTAGAGACCACTTCAGGGCCATTACCAATAACCCCGTCAGTTAATATATCTTAAAACATAAGAGAGATTACATAAAAAACAACTCGATAGTTGAGTTGCTTGGAAATGTGGATGATAAGTTCAAGTTAAGTGGAAAATCAAGAGCATGTAAAACATCCTTGAGTCTCATTGAAGAAGTAAGATGGATTTCCTTATGTCTAGTGATGTATGAGTTGCTCCCATCTGCTAGGAGAATAAATCTCCTTGGGGCCACATGATTGATGGCCATGAACTGACAATTGCACCCATATTGGTACATGAAAGTGCTTGAATCCACAAGCCAATCTACATAAAGATAAAGACAACTTGTGGTACATGAAAAAGGTATATTCAACGCACCACAATGACAATTATGGTTGTTCCAATATAATTAAGTAATTAAGGGGTGCTTGAAATAAAATGTTTCAACTAGGAGAGAATGTTGTCCTACTTCAGATCCATGGTAGCAGAAGATGCGGGTTGATTTGGACTCTTGGTTGCACAGTTGAAAGGTGTATGACAATTGTGTAATTCTGCCAACATGTCTGCTTTGTACAACCTAATTAGTTGTAGTAGGGGCACTGCGATCAACTGCCACGCTCACTTGTATGATTATGGCATGCACAAAGACCTCGATCTACAATTGAACAATTATGACCTCAAGTGGCGCAAGGGCGGAGGGAACATCCATGTTAGTCGTCAAAGGAACCACAATCTTGTTGTACATTAGTCAAGACTAGCTGGTTTTTTGCAGACATGTAAATGGGATTGAGGCTTGAGAGACATACTCCCATGATCCCATCATTAGCATGCCATGCGTGCCTTTTGATCCACATCGTCACGCAATCAGTAATAAGAGGGAAGCTTCTCGAACATGGCATAGAAGGAGGTATAATAAGCATGGAGAGATCAACCTTTTTTCGTGATATGATGGATGTCATAGTGAAACTGCATAATCTTCATCTCGTTCCATGCATGCGAGTACATAGAGGCAAGAGAGTCTCACATAGCCTTGATAATTTTTTTTGACGCTCCATAGCCTTGATAATTGTCTTACATAGAACATCAATGGTGGTATCCAGATTCCAAAGATGACATCCATGTAAGCCAGAAAAAAATTACACAAAGAGAAATCCACAATGCAATCATCACAAGCACAAATATTTACGTGAAAAATCACTTTGGATTCACGGAGAAAGAGAGATCAACTATCAATCCTAGGGCATGGTGCTCTTTTGGAAGAACACGCAATATCTCAAGGCTTATCTTAAAACATACACACATATTTGTTATAACCGTAATAAAACCCTTAATTTATCGGATCCTTATTTCTTAATCGAATCAGGCCAGTCAATGAGCGTTCAAGGCATGATTCATGAATCAACACTTAACTGGGGTTCTGCAAGGACTTGCTTTTTTTGCATGAAACTCCTTCCTTCTCATGAACTGCATAGGCCATAACATGAAGTTGAATACTTTCACCTTGACAATTGGGCCTATGTGCTTTATTAATCTTGTTAAGAATCTTAGTCTTTCCGATCCATTAGATTTGTCACGTCTGATAGAGTAAGAAAAGCCACAAAATAATCAGATCTGTATTTTCAATGATGGATGCCTACTCGGACTTTCACAAACACATAATCGTAGGTCTGGTACCATCACATTCCACATGGGGTGTAGAGAAACCAAGGACCTTCCTATCGCCTATTGATAGTCAAGTGTCAAATAAATGGGAACATATTGCCAAATAATGTGAGAATCAAAGATCACTCTTGATGGACTTGTTGCTGTTGTTGCGAATTACAGAAGCAAATACACACAAACACGATCAAATAAGCAAGACGCAAATACAAGGATTTACAAGGTTCACCCGTAAATGGGCTACGTCCTTGGATGGCGGCGATTGATTTCACTATATGGAGAAAAAGTAGTACAAAGGATATTGAGAAGGTACATATATGGGATGAGAATTAGGATCAGAAAATGAGGATGCAGTATCTGGTGGCTCTAGGGCCATTTTTATACTGCAACAGAAGAATACCATCTGTATTCAGCAATCCATCCCAACAGCTCTCAGCTAATCAGAAGGCAGGACATGGATCAGTCATGTCAGCAATCCTGGCCCAACAGCTCTCAGCCAATCAGAAGGCAGGACACATATTAGACATGTCAGCAATCCTGGCCCAACAGCTCTCAACCAATCAGAAGGTAGGACACAGATCAAACACATCAACAACCCAACAAGTGGTTAGAATTCAAGTCAAATTAACAATCTCCACCTTGAATTGAATTCTCATATAGTAGAATGAACCACTACTATTACTCCATCATGAGTCGAATTCTCCACTAGCAGAATTAACCACTGCTAGACTCCACCAGGGTTGAATTCTCATATAGCAGAATTAATCACTACTATACTCCACCATGAGTTGAATTCTTTACTAGTAGAGTTATCCACTGCTAGACTCCACCGGGGTTGAATTCTCATATAGCAGAATTAACCACTACTATAATTCACCACTTGAAGTTCAGATAACAGGAATAAAGGAATTATAAACAATATTCACCTTGAAATTTCTCCTCAAAGAAGATTTGCCAAGCTTCACTGTACCGCCGCCAGCCCCTCCTTGGGGCTACTGCCAATTGTCGATATTGAACAAGTCCAAACAACACTTGAACTTACTCCCAGGAACTGTAAACCCTTGCAAGACATATAAGGTCTTCTGCTTGTTGCCCTTGATGACAACAACTCCAGCTTTGGCAACCTGCATGACTCCACCTTCAGCGTTGTACCTGTATCATTTAGAGTCCAAGACTCCAAGAGATATCAGGTTCTTCCTCAGATCAAGAACATGTCGTACTTCTGTCACAGTCCTCACGATTCCATCAGGCATCTTGATCTTCACAGAGCCGATCCCTACAATCTTGCACGTTGTATTGCTTCATGTGACGACGTTTCCACCATCTATCTTCTCATAGGTGCACAACCAACCTTCAATAGGAGTCATATGGTAAGAACACCCCGAGTCAAGAATCCATGTGCTATCTCTCGTCTTTTGATCTGTGATGGTGAGAATGAAATCATCTTCAGAATCTCTGTCGCCTTGAGCCACTGCAGCAATTGTGGCCTTTTTTGGGCAGTCTTTCTTCCAATGTCCAGGTTCCTTGCAGTAATTGCAGATATCCCTAGCATTGTAATTCTTGGACTTCTGCTTTCCATTCTTTGTGTAGTCAGAACCGGTACGGCTCTTCGCATGAGTCATAACCAAACCTGCAGCATTAAAGTCTTGCATCCCAATAGCCATACATTGAAGTTCACGCGTATACAGACTCGTGCGAACTTCCTCTAAGGTTATGGATTCTCTTCCCACAATGAATGATTGAACAAAATTCTCAAATGATATTGGAAGAGAAACCAATAAAATCAAGGCAACATCCTCATCTTCAATCTTAACATCTGCATTTCTTAAATCCATTAACAATGTATTTAAGCGATCTAGATGTTCTTTAAGAGATGTACCTTCATGCATGCGGAGAGAGAAAAGATGTTGCCTCAAGAGCAACTTGTTGGTCAGAGACTTCGTCATGTATAGACTTTCCAGTCTCAACCACAGACCGACCGATGAATCCTCATCAGCAACCTCCACGATAATCTCGTCCGCCAAACATAACATGATCATCGAGTGCGCCTTCTCTTCTTGCACCATCAACTCGGACGGCTCGAGTGCCTTCGCCCGCTCTTGATCTAACGGTGCCCAGATGCCCTGCTTCTTCATAAGGACGCGCATCTTGATCTGTCATAGATTGAATCCATTCTTCCCCATGAGATTCTCGATCTTCAGATTGTGTGACACCATCTTACTGGATGATTCTGACGGAACCTGAAGCTCTGATACCAGTTTGTTGCGAATCGCGGAAGCAAATGCGCACATATACGATCAAACAAGCAAGACACAAACACAAGGATTTACAAAGTTCACCTGTAAATGGGCTACGTCCTTGGGCGACGGCGATCAGTTTCACTATATGGAGAAAAAGTAGTACAGATGATACTGAGAAGGTACAGATATGGGATGAGAATCAGGATCAGAAAATGAGGATGTAGTATCTTGTGGCCCTATGACCCTTTTTATACTGCAACAGAAGAATATCATCTGTACTCAGCAATCCATCCCAACAGCTCTCAACCAATCAGAAGGCAGGACACAGATCAGTCGTGCCAGCAATCCTGTCCCAACAACTCTCAGCCAATCAGAAGCCAAGACACAGATCAGGCATGTCAGCAATCCTGACCCAACAACTCTCAACCAATCAGAAGGCAGGACGCAGATCAAGCACATCAGCAACCCAACAAGTGGTTAGGATTCAAGTCAAATTAACAGCTGCTGGTGGCAATGACGAAGTGGAAGGTGAGTGGTTAAGGTTCAAGGAGATGCACATTTATTTGGCTTAGGATTGCCTCTCTATTGCCATGTTAAATGCAGGAAGAGCTTTTTTTTTATCGTAGCATATCCATAAGTTATTTTTATAAATTGAATGAGGACAAAACTTGGTAATACATACAAATGGAATGGGTACAATTGTTGATGGCTTTTTCCTATTCATTATGCAATGTTCTTTGTATGAATAACTTATTCTCGTTCCTATTATCTAATATCAGATCGGGTAAATTACAAAAAAGCGTTCCAACTAGGTCTCGATTCTCAATTATGGGTTTTATTTTTGAAATGTGACAAAGAGGGTAATTAACTTCTAACTTTAGGGTTTAAAATCATCATAAGGATAACATAAACTTACGGAGACATGTAATTGAGACAAAAAAATTGGATCCCTCGTTATTATATTTCAACAGTGAGGTTCGTAATCACGACTCAATGCATAATTGGAGCTTTTTTTGTAATTGACCCTATTCTCTACAATCTCTAACTCATGGATTTGGTAAGTCTTGAAAGTTCCTGACTAACTTGCTATTGGTTTACTAGAATTCCATTTTTTTACTGGTATACCCAGAAATAGGGGACTGGGTCATCGGTTTCACTGGTATAAAAGACATGTACAGTGAGGCACTAAATTATGAAGGGAATATAACTTTACATCAAGAATCCCAATTCGTTATAGCGGGTTTATTGCATTTAACTAAGTGACTGTCAAACTTCCACTAAATCAGTTTGCAAGTTTAATGAATGAAAATCATACTATGCAAAAGAGTGCACAATTAGTCAATTTTGGAAATTTAGCATACAACCTCAATTTTTTATTATTGCGTGCATGTGGGTTCATTAGCAATTGTTTCTGGCACATAATTGTAAGTTGCTGATTACTGGTTCTGCAAAATAAAAATCATTAAAAACAGCCGGTGTATCCAGTAACTTCTGTTACTTTCTAGCAAATGAAATTTCAGATAATACTCCTGGTAATACACTGGAAAATACTGATGATTCTGATACACAACAGTGTAAAACGTGAGATGCTCCATCCATCCTGAAGATAACTCGTAAATTTCTCACCCTTTTCGAATAATTGAGACCTTGATGAAAGAAAGGAACGGGTCATGGCTGACCGAGGAAGTGCAACATTTTGAGAACATCTATTAGAAAATTTACATTCTGACGCTTATTTTATTTCTTGTTTTGCATACAGGAAATTTTCATCAAGTGATACCAATTATAGTTCACATCTGGTTCGACTCCAAGATTCACTGTTACGAAGAGTGTTAAGGGGGGAGAATTATCTGAAACTTTACAGCTACCATTATTTAATCAATGGATTTGCCGTTCTTCTTACAGAGCAGCAGGTATGGTGTGCTATGAGCGCATTGGAGCATTCCAATAATTTCCATCCTTGGGTATTTGCATTGCGTGATAACTGGTATCTTCCTTTTTTGTAAGTGATTTTACTAGATAAAAACTGCTCCCATTATTTTGTTTATCCCCAACTATATGAGCTTTTTATTATATATTTCAGTGGCATAATACACATAAAGCTATTCAAAGTAAAATCTAGCTTGCCTATTATCTTTTAGTTTGAAGGAAGCCTTTGTGCAACGGTAAAGATTATTTCTGTGTGACCATGAGGGTGAGTGGTCTTTGTGAAAAAAAATGCAAGACTAGATTGTGTACAATAGACCCAAAGTGGTATGAACCGTTCCTGCTCTAGTCTTTGCATATGTATGTGTTAGAAAATAAAATGCGGAAGCGGAATCAGAGATAAAATAATAAAAAACATGAAGAACTTGGGATTTTAACGTGGAACCCTACTCCCTAAGGAGCGGGATGAAACCACAGGAGAACGCCTTAAAGGGCTGATTTGTCTATTGACTTTCTCATCTGATACAAGAGGTCTGGGGCTTCTTATATAGCCTCTACCATGGAAGGCCGTATCCCGATATATCGGCGATATATCGACGATATATCGATATCGACATGGGACCGATATCGAAATCGATATATCGATATATCTGATTTCAGGCATTTTCTTCAGAAAGATTCCTAGATATAGCGATATATCGGCGATATATCGGCGATATATCGACGATATATCACCGATATATCGATATCGCCACGATATCGAAACGATATCGATATCGATATCGATATGTCCTTCCATGGCCTCTACAAACCCCTCAAGTCCCACCATTGATAGATGTGGGACTAAACTCTAGATGTTATAGATGGATCTTAGAAGGATCTATTTACCCATCTTACATGATAATGACGTATACTCTAACACTCCCCCTTAAGTTGGAGCATGCAATGCTCAGCTTGGATTAACAGAAAGAAATCTCTCAAACTCTCAATACAAGACACTACAAACAATAACAATTCAACATGCACAATTGTCGGTTGCTGTCGAGGACGTTACTTCTCATGCCGTGCAGGTGAGGACGAATGGGCTGGAGTGTGACTCAAACTGAATCTCCTCGTCAGAGAGCATGTGCTCTGTACTGTGCCTGTCAGAGTCACTGCAACTGAAAATGAGTTTCCACTTGGAGAACTCTGGCTCGCCATAATAATGTGGACAACTGCTCCATCTCTGAAAGGGACGAACTGAAAATGCTATGGAGACAATCCGCGTCGGAGTCCACGGTCGTTGGAGAATGGAGTCTGAAAAAGTCTCCTGTCAGAGAACTGGATCTCTCCCATACTGGCTCAAAGAATGTGATCTTTACTCTGGAGTCCCTATGAAACCACATGAAAACTCTAGTCCACATGTCATAGGGAATGTGATCTCTACTCCGGAGTCCTTATGGAACATATGGAAACTCTGAGTAAAATAAAAGATGGCAAACATGTGCACATCTAACTGAGGACTCGAAATCTAAATGTCGAGTTTGAAAAATTGTAGAATCTGAAAAATCTGGCTGGCTTGGAGTTTGGAGAATATGAAAATGCGGCATATAACTCTACATAATACTCTCCTTTTCTCCCATACTTGTCGGAACACAATGACATCGACACAGTTGGGAGAAGACAAGAGAATGGGGGGAGAATAAAAACCAATAAGCTGATCACATATTTTTTTGGCTTTTCAAATCATTCATTTTTTGATTTTTTTCGTACATTTTTTGTACAATCCTTTTTTTAACAGTTGTTGGGAAAATAAGAGAACATGTTTATTCCATCAGCCCTAGGCTCTCTTATATAGGAGAGTAGCTTATGGGTAAACTACATAAAGAGTTCAATAGGAAACTAAAATAACAATAAAGATACAGAAGTGAATTATATATATATCTACACTCCCCCTCAAGATGGAGCATAGATTTCAATCATGCTCAGCTTGGACAAGCACTTCTGGAATGACCCACGAAGTAGTGCCTTGGTAAAAATGTATGATGTTTGATTCTCTGAGCTAACATGGGATGTAGCAATAAATCCCTTCTGAATCATATCACGTATAAAGTGACAGTCAACTTCAATGTGCTTGGTTCGTTCATGGAATGCTGGGTTATTTGGAATGAATAAGGCCGCCTGATTGTCACATTCCAAAGCCATAGGAAGTGGGATTTCTATATGTAAATCTGTAAGCACAGCCTTTACCCACACCATTTCTGTACTGACCTGGGCCATAGCCCTATATTCAGATTCAACACTAGACCTTGCCACAACAGTTTGTTTCTTGCTCCTTTATGAGACTAGAGAATCTCCAACATACACAGCAAACCCAGAGGTGGACTTCCTGTCTTGGGACACCCTGCGTATTCTGCATATGCACATGCTGAGATAGTAATCTCTTTGCCTTTCTTAAACAGTAAACCCGCACCTGGAGATGGCTTGAGGTACCTAAGTATCATATGTATGGCATCCATGTGTACCTGACGTGGTTGCTCCATGAACTGGCTCACTCGACTCACAACAAAGGCTATATCGGGCCTGGTAATAGTAACATAAAGAAGTTTGCCCACTAGTTCTCTGTATCTTCTCCTATCCACCTCATCTGTATCACCATCATATAATTTCATACTAGGATCCATAGGTGTGGTAGCAGGTCGGCAACCAAGCATTCCTGTTTCACTCAACAGGTCAGTGATGTATTTCCTCTGAGACATTACCAACCCATAAGGATTTCTGGCGAACTCCAGTCCCAGAAAATATCTAAGAACTCCAAGGTCCTTGGTAACAAATTCATGACCCAGCATTTCTTTCGCCCCCTTTATTCCTTGTTCATCATCACCTGTAATCAGATTCAGAATGTCATCTACATATACCATAATATCAATAATGCCTCTGGAAGTCCTTTGTACAAACAAGGAATGATCAGCATTGGAACGTTTGTACCCCTGTTTCTCAAACAGGTCTGAGAGCTTCTGGAACCAAGCTCTGGGGCTCTGCTTAAGGCCATAGATGGCCTTATGAAGTTGCATACCTTCGGACACCCCCCTCAACAGCAAAATCAGGTGGTTGTTGCATGTAGACTTCCTCCTGTAAGTCACCATATAAGAACGCATTCTTCACATCCAACTGGTATAGCGACCAATCACAAGTGATCGCAACAGAAAGCAGGATCCGTAGAGTGGAGTGGTGTGCCACCGGCGAGAATGTATCAAGATAATCCACCCCATATGTCTGTGTAAAGACACGAGCAACAAGGCGAGCCTTGTATCTGTCAATACTGCCATCTGCATTCTGCTTGACTGTAAATACCCACTTGCAGCTCACTGGAGACACATCAGCGGGTGCAGGAACCAGACTCCAGGTACCTCTAGACTGAAGAGCTGCCATTTCTTCCTCCATAGCTAAACGTCATCTACTATCCTTCAGCGTATCTTGGTAATTCCGTGGAATAACCACTATTGACAATGCAATGACGAAGTTCCTGAAATCTCCAGGTAGTCGATCAAAGGACACATAAGATGCTATAGGATATGATGCGCAGCTCCGCTTCGGCTTTCGTAGGGCAATAGGAACATCTAAATCATTTGTTCCCTCGTCTGGCCTCTGTAATACATCCTGCTCAGGAAAATCATCAGATCCATCAAAAATAGTATCTTCAGAACATACCTCAGGCGGGCTAGATGTTGAGCGATGACCATGAGCTAAAGCAGGCCTGCGGGTATAGTGAAATGGTAATGGTGAAACAGGTACAATGACAGGAGGTGTAGAAGATGGTAACGTTCTGGTGATGATGGTGGTGGTAGTGATGGTGGTGGTGACATGTAGATAGCATCAGTATTATCAGAGGGTATCAACTGATCACCTGAAGCTGAGAAATACATAACAGATTCAAAAAATGTAACATCAACACTGACAAGGTACCGCCTGCGCAAAGGATCGTAACACTTGTACCCCTTCTGAGTTCTGGAGTACCCGACAAAGACACACTTGACAGCCCTAGGAGAGAGCTTGTCAGTCCCGGGAGACAACCGGTGGACAAAGGCAATCGAACCGAACACACGAGGAGTAAGGGAGAACAATTCTTTATCAGGGAAAATAAGGGAGAAAGGAATCTTCTCACCTAGAACAGATGACGGCATACGATTGATAAGGCTTCGATGGGATTAACAGGGCTCTTATTGTTCTTATCCCGAAATCTCAATCTCCAATTGCTATTGATGACTATCGCCCTATTGCAATCTCCAATGCTCTGTACTTGATTGTTGCGAAAGTGCTTGCGAGGAGGCTGGCGGTGGTTTTGGATGGTCTGATCCATCCCTCTCAGGTGGCCTTCATCCCCGGCCGTTCGATCTCCGATGTGTCGGCCCTTGCCTCTGAGATGGTTGACAGCTGGCTGAGGCGGGGGAAGCAGGGCTTTCTTTGGAAGGTGGACTTCGCAAAGGCGTATGACTCCTTGGACTGGAGCTTCCTCTGGTCTGTGCTGCGTGCTCGCGGGTTCCCAAATTTATGGATCTCCTGGATGCGCCGATGCGTTTCTACGGCATCCTTTTCAATCATGTTGAATGGCCGTGTCGTTGGTAGCCGGTTTCAGCCAAGGAGGGGTGTTCGGCAGGGGTGCCCTCTGGCACCCATGCTCTTCGTCATTGCCGCCGACGTGCTCCCGAGAATGGCGGATAGGGTGATCGCGAGGGGCTTCTCCTCCGGCTTCTCGTGTAACTACAACAACTCTCCAACCCTCCAGTATGCGGACGACACAATCGCCTTCATAGAGGGGGGTCTGGAGGAGGTTAGAGGTATGGCGGTCACTTTCGCCATCTTTTCCGAGCTCTCGGGGTTGCGAATCAACCATTCCAAGTCCAAGTTGATTCCTTTCGCGTCGGATGATCGGTCTGCGGCGGCTTGTGGCGTGATTCTGGGGTGCTCCCCCTCTGCCCTTCCAATCGATTACCTGGGTCTACCGCTGGGCGCGAGAAGGCCGAGATTGTCCCATTGGAACAGGGTCATGGAGAGGGCGGAAAGAAGGCTTGCTGGGTGGAGTGCGGCGATGCTTTCCAGGGGTGGGCGTCTTGTGCTCATCAGGTCGGTTTTGGCGGCTATTCCAATCTATTTTTTGTCCAACTGGGCTATTCCGGTGGGGGTTAAGAGGAGGCTTGAGGGCCTTATGCGGACATTTCTATGGGGAAGAAGGGGCTCCGCGTCGCGGGGCATCCATCTGGTGGCCTGGAAGGATGTGGCGAAAAGGAAGTGCGATGGTGGGCTCGGCATTCGTAGCCTGGATCTGGTCAACAATGCACTGATGCTTAAATGGGTCAACAAGCTTTGGGGTAGCGCCTCCGGCTTCTTTCCCTCTATGCTGCGTGATATTCTCTCCATCGGTGCGGACTTGCTGCGAGACGCCGACGCTTCGCGTTCTGGGACGCCTTTTTGGAGGGGGATCGCCTCGGCGGCTAGGCGGTTCTCTCATCTGTTCAAGTAGGTTCTGGGTGATGGCAACTCGTTTCTTTTTTGGCACGACGCTTGGGCGGGGGACGCCACTCTCGGTAGCTCCTTCCCTCGTCTCTGTGCCTTGGCGTCCAACTCTGGTGCTTCGGTGGCTTCCGCTTGGGGCGGGGGCAGCTGGTTCCCTTCCTTTGCGGCCAACCTCTCCGACGAGCGCTTCGATGACCTCTTATGCCTCCTGCAGCAGCTTAGGGATGCGCCATCGCCATCCAGTGGCAGGGATCACTGGATCTGGCGTGACGGCGCCTTCTCTTCGAGGCGGGCTTTCAAGGTGATCTCACATCAACCTACCTCCGATCGTACCCCCCTTTGCAACGATTTGGGGTGGTTGTGGACTTTAAATTTGCCAGAGAAGGTGGCCTTTTTCCTGTGGCTTTTGCGCCGCGGTAGGGTATTGACCCGCGATAGATGTGCTATGTTTCTATCGGGGGTTGGCTCCATGGATTGTGTGCTGTGTTCCGGCGACCTGGAGACTTTGCAACATCTTTTCTTCTGTTGTCCGTGCTCGACCTCCATTTGGGAGGGCCTCAATGTGCCCTGGTTGGACGCTTCTTCGGCCGACTCGTTCTGGATCTCTTTGCGCTCTTGTGCTGATCGGCCAAGGAGGGAGTTGCTCCGCCCACTCGCTTGCACCTGGGCTTTATGGCTCGCTAGGAACGCCAAGATCTTCAGGGGCCAAAGATTCTACAGGGAAAACGTTTTAGAGCATGTGGAGTTAATTCTGAATGATTGGATGCTGCGGTAATGCTGTTGTCGCATGTGGATGTTTGGGTTGTGGACTGGGGTATTGACAGGGATCTTCTCGATCCCTGGTGTTTGTATCACTTTGTATCTCTCTTCTCCTCTCCCTCTTCTCGTTTTTAATAAAATTTTGGGGCGAACACCTCCATGTGTCTCCCCCGAACCGTTCTGATTTCAAAAAAAAACATGATGTAAGAACATCATCATCCCAGACAGAGTGAGGAGCATGACTCTTTATAAGAAGCGACCTGGTTACATCAAGCAAATGGCGATGTTTCCTTTCAACAACCCCATTTTGTTGGGAGGTATAGGCACAGGATGTCTGGTGGATGATCCATTGGGATGAGAAGTAACTGGATAGGGTATGCGTACAAAATTCCAGGGCGTTATCACTTCTCATAATTTTAACAGATGCAGAAAAAACATTACGAACCTCATTAAGGAAATTTATGATAATATTCCCTGCTGCGGATTTATTCTTTAAAAGAAATACCCAGGATACACGAGAGAAATCATCCACAATAACTATATAAAACCTGTGTCCCTGATGATCAGGAACACGACTCGGACCCTAGATATCGACATGAAATAACTCAAACTTGGAGGTACTACTCCGACACTGACGATTGGGAAAGGTAGACCGATGATGCTTTCCCAACTGACAAGCCTCACATTGAATAGACGTGTGAGGCGAAACCTGAGGTAACACACGACGCTGTTTCTGAAGCGGTAGATGTCCAAAGCGTTGGTGCCATAGTAAGGGAGAGATGGGTCCAGCAGGTAGGGATGAGGTTCCAGCAAAAGGAGACCGACTAAGGCGATAGAGGCCGCCTTGCTCATAGCCACACCCAATCACATTGCCCGTAAGGATTTCGTGAAAAACAAGAGACGATGGATCAAAAATCGCCCGGCACTGTAAATCCTTTGTAATTTGACTAATGGACAACAAATTCATCGAAAAATCAGGTGCATGTAACACATTCTTGAGATGCATAGACGGCGTCAGTCTAATATCCCCCTGACCAGTAATCGGGGAATGAGTACCATTAGCAATAACTACTGTTTGACCTGGAGAGATCTGTCTGTACCCTGTAAGTAGACTTTGATCACCACATAGATGATGCATGGCACCGGAGTCCATAATCCATGCTTAAGTATCTGATCCACTACTAGTCAATGCATATGTGCTACCTGATGCACTGGTGGATGCAGAGGCGGATGCAGCAACATCAGAGTAGCTCTCAGTAGTAGTTGCTGAAGCAACTGGGCCAGATGGAGGAATGATGCCCCTTAGACGGGCTACAAGATCATCAAAGCGCTGATCCAAAGAAGAAGCAGATGGAGGCTCGATTTGTTCAGCGACTCGTGCAGATGCAGGAAATTCTTGCTTAGAGTAGCATGTGTCTTCGGTATGTCCAATGCGATGGCAAAAGGTACACGTTGGCCGAACATGACCTCTGCCGCGAGGTCCACGGCCACGAGCCTGATGATTGTGACCTCCACGACCTCGATTGGCTTCCATAGCTGAGGCAGTCTGATTCGTAGTCGTAGAAGGAACAGTGATACGACTCTATCTGTGAAAAGCTTCCTCCATAGGAGGAATAGTGGAATCCGCCAAGATCTGGGAACGTGCTGCCTCATACTCAGGATCAAGGGCAACGAGAAAATCTCCTACCATAGTAGCATTCCGGTAGGTTTTCTGTTGCACTGGAGTGGCTGTCAGGGGCATGAAGCTATAGAGCTTCTCAAACATTCCTCGTAGAGATGTGTACAGTGAGTGTAGAGGTCGTCCATTCTGCTTGATAATAAATATGTCATGCTGGAATTGCAAAATCTATGTCTCATTCTTTGCCTGAGAATAGGTAGAAGGCAGAATATCCCACATTGCTTTGGCTGTGGGCTGATGAAGAATATCATCGGCAATCTCAATTGCCAGGGTTCCAGATAGCCATACTTTGGCATATGCATCATCTGCCTCCCATGAGGCATTGACCCCAGTCTTCTCTGCAGGCTCTTCTTCAGTAAGAATGTGTTTCTTACCAGTTGACTTCATCATACTCATGAACTGCATAGCCCACAGTTCATAATTCGAACCATCCATCTTCACAATCAGCGTTGGACCTCGAAAGGCGCCTATAGATGGGATATCTGCCTTGCTGTCTGACATAGTGATAACGGAAGACTGGGGTGGTAGACTGGAAATATGATCGTCTACACGGACATAAACAAGTTTAGTTGCATGTGTAGACTTCAAGCAACCAAACCCATTACTTTGGAGACACGCGCGCTTGACTTAGGGTTCTGCGTGTTAGACGGTCACACGAAGATCACGCGCGCTCAGAGTCACCCACGAAGATCACGCGCGCTCAGAGGACAAACACAAGGTTACCGCGCAAAGGTGCACAGAATGCACAAAGATGCACGGTAACCGCTCAGGAGGCGCACAATGGGATCTTGACTTGGGTCACAGCACGCGCAGTACCCACTGCGTGCAAACACGGATCTCGCGAGTTTGCGAGATCAAGGGCGAAGGCGTATAGACGAAGGCGGAGCGCGTGGAGGCGTGCGATAGCGCACAGGAGCACGCGGGGGCACGTGGAGACGCACCGGAGCGCGCAAGGTTCAAAGACGACGCGCGCTAAGGCACGCGGAGGCGCGCGGCGATGCGCAGGTGCACGGGCAGGGGTGCGCGAAGGCGCGCGAGCAGGGGTGCGCAGAGGCACGCGAGCAGGGGTGCGCGGAGGCGTGCAGGCTTGAGGGTAGGGCTAGGCTTAGGGTTTGGCATGAGAACTCCGGTCTATGACCGTCGCTCTGATACCATGTTGGGAAAATAAGAGAACATGTTTATTCCATTAGCCCTAGGCTCTCTTATATAGGAGAGTAGCCTATGGGTAAACTACATAAAGAGTCCAACAGGAAGTAAAATAACAATAAAGATACAGAAGTGAATAATATATATATATCTACAACAATTATTTCCTCTTTTTTAAGCCATGTTTTCTTTTCTTTTTTTTTTGTAAAATAAGCCGTTCAATTTTTTCGGCTTTCTTCATTTCTTTTTTTTTCTGCATATTTTTTAAACATGGCAGCAACAACTTGCATTTTTTACATTTCGATCCAAATCATAGGCCCTTAAAACTCAGCTCAATTTGGGCTTAAAGTAAAGAACCCTATTTAGGGTTCCTTCGAACCTTATAGAGGGTTACGCTGCAAGTATGGAGATACGGAGGAGGTGTGCGAGCGTGAGAGGGAGTTGTGGCTTTGGGAGAGGAATCTTCGCCTGTGTTGTTGCCACCGTGAGAGATGGAGCTCTGACTTCGCGCCCCCAACGATGATGCATGCTTTGAGGGCGGTGCTGCTGGGCGATTCGTGCATTGCCTGATGAAGGGTCCTTCAATGCAGGGAGCTCGATTGGAAGGAGGTATCTAGGATAGAAGTATGACGGAGGGATCATCGTTGGAGGGGAGCAGAGGTGCTGCTTAGAAGAAGGGCGCTGAGTTGCACCATCGCCTAGAATCAGGAGTGGCAGACGACGGAGAAGGCCGGCGCGAGGCCGCCTGGAACATGGAAGAGGGCGACAAGCCTCTTCTCGCACGCTCAGAGAAGCTTGGCGACTGGAGATTTTGAGATGTGATGGAACATCACCACGGAAGGGATGTGGCCATCGCCGCATGGGATTGGGCCTCTGCTAAGGCCGAGCCTCTATTTGGAGGGTTTGAGCCGCCTGGAGTGCACAACATGGAGTAGCATCGTGCGACGGAGCTCTGCCGCCTGGAATCGTCAGATGTTGGATCGATGGAGCAAGATGTTGCCACCTTGCGGTGGCCTGGAATCTGGGACAAGAGGGTGGCACTGCCTTGGGATGCGGCTGCATGAATCACTGCTGGAAGAAGGATGAAGCTTGATCTGCAGATCTGGAGGCATTGATACCAAAACTTAGGGTTTTAAGAAACAAACCCTAGGATTCTTCTTGATCCGTAACATGAACTTGAATATAACAATAAATATTCCAACTAATCTCCAAGAACATAATTAGGGTTTCAATAGAAACCCTAGAACCTAATCTCGAACCTTGAATAAAAACAAAGAACCTAAAAACCTCGAGAATCGAACCCTCTTTGTAACCATGTTAGAAAATAAAACGTGCAGGTGGAATCAGAAATAAAATAATAAGAACATGAAGAACTTGGGATTTTAACGTGGAGCCCTACTCCTTAAGGAGCAGGATGAAACCATGAGAGAGCGCCTCAAAGGGTTGATTTGTCTATTGACTTTCTCATCTGATACAGGAGGTCTGGGGCTTCTTATAGAGCCTCCACAGACGCTCCAAGTCCCACCACTGTTAGATGTGGGACTAAACTCTAGATGTGGTAAATGGATCTTGGAAGGATCCATTTACCCATTGATGAACGTCAAATTTACCTCTTTAAAAATGAATAATAATCGTAGCATAGGAGGCAAATTCGGTTCAACAAAAACCACAGTCGTTTGAATGCTGTGGAATATTTATACTTGACAAGTCTATCAAGGTCGAACACAGGGACACGGCTACCTAATTCATCTATCGAATTTCGTTTCATGGAGCACAAGTGCGAACTAATTTCAATTTCAGGGCCACATGATGAACTGTGCAATTTAATATGCAATGCTAAGATACATGCAATTTTTAGTCGGTTTTTATGCAATTATAAAGTGATGGATGAGCAAATATGCAAAATAACAAGTATGCTAAATAAAAGATACAAATATACCCGACAATTATGAACATCATAATAAAAATAGAAATCAGAGTCAATTTGATCTCAACATGAAAAGCAGTCATCAAATCCAAGCAAGAATAAGAAGAGCAGGGTCTCATTTATCACATAAAAATCACTTCAATTAAAACAATGGTAAATGAGAAAATTAAGCATGCTACGATGTAGAGGACAATACAAGGATCAAAACGACACTAAAATCATGCAATTTGGACCTACGCTGCTCAAGTTATGAAGAAAACAATGCAGGGGCATAATTGTAATTAAAATGCAGGAAAAATAAAAAGATAAATATTGCATTTAGGTCTCTGGAGGGACCTGAACGCAAATACCAAAAATCGCAAGTGTAATTTTTCCATTGCACGCAGGGACCATTTTGTAATTATAGAAATCCGGCAGGGCCTCCCTGTAAAATACCCTAGGCGCGCACGTGGAGCATGCGCCTGGAGGACCATTCTGCAATTACGAATACTTCTGGGGTCTTTCGCATAAATTACCCAAGCCCTCACGTGCGGTGCACGTGAGGGCCCAGGCTCGGGAGGCATGGCTGCTTCGGGCCACGTGGCAGCATCGTGTGGCTTGGGTCGAGGTTTGGATGACCCGAGCCTGTTGGCATGGAGTCAGGCTTGGGGTGTCCACGTGTCTTCATCTCAACCGTTCGATCCAGACGATCGAACGACACCTATAGTTTCTCCTTCTCCGCAGGCCACCAAAGGAAGCGGGGCTCCGACGACCTGCTGGTAGCTCCACCGAGCTCCTCCGTGCAAGGCGGAGGTCTGGGGAGCTCGTGGAAGTGCTGGCGGAGATCCTGGAGACGAGGTGAGGCTCCGGGGAAGGTCGGAGGTCAAGGTCAGGGAAGCCTTGCCGGAGCAGAAATGTGTGAAGGTGGTCCGATGCAGACTCCGACCAATGAAGCTTTGGGAATTTGCAACTGTTAGATAGCCGAAGCGTGCGGTGAATGGTGAGAGAAATGGGGTGAACGGAGGCTGTAGAGGCGACGAGAATGGTGGCCTGAGGTCTTCTTCTCCGGCGGGGCAGAGGAAGAAGTGGGTCAGAGCAGATGGGTTTCTGGAGAAGAAGAGGGTGTTCGACGAAGATGAGGGTGGTCTGGCGGAGCTCGTCGGATGGTTAGGCGGTGGTGGGGGTCATCGGGTACGGTGAGATAATTGCGAGAAAGTGAAGGTGAACCAAGGGATGGGGTACCAGATCGGATTGTAACTACGGTGGAGGATGTGGCTTAGGTTGAGCGCCTTGGAGGCGCTCGGGTCGTCGCCCGGCGAGGTCAGCCGGTTCCTCGGAGCTCGACGATGCACAAGCCGGTCGCAGCACAGCCATTCGGCCGTGGGTCGACACCGGGCTAGAAGCCGTGATCGCCTCGACGCCCCGCCCGCTCCGCTGTCACCGGAGGGGCGGGGGAGACTGGGCTTATGCCCAAAATGGTGGACGGGGAATGACAGTGGCGGAGGAAAGAGATTTATAGGAGGCAGAGGCTGACGGTTAGAAGGGTTTTGAATGGGTCTTTTAATGGAGGAGGATTAATGGAGGTGGTCGATGGGAGTTACGCGAGGGAGGAGGAAGCTCTGGCTACGCGGGGAAGGCGTTAGGAGATCGAGGGGGTGGTCAGATGAGTGACTAAAAATGGAAGGGGGTGGAGGGTGCGTGAGGTGAAACGGCTGAGGCGAGGGGTTACGGAGGTGGAAGACGACTTTCCAACCGTTGGATCTTTTGATCCCACGGTGAAGAATCGAGCGTAGGTAGATGGCGATGATTAGATCTCAGGATTGAACGGTGGGGAATCAGGTGCTGACGAGTGGCTGAGATTTGATCTGGAGGCTTCATCCCACGGCGGTCGAGAGTGGGATGACGTGGCAAATGAAAGGGCGTTGGATGACTCGATGATCTGACGACTGGTGTGAAGATGCGACGTGGCGCGATGAGAGTCGTAGGATGCGACGGGGATCGAGTGGTTGAGAAGTGGGTGGGCGCGGGTGGATGAGATTGGATCTCAGGAGAGATCGGACGGCTGGGAAGTGGAGCGGTGATGGACGGCGGGGATCGAGGCGCTAGTGGACGGATAGGATTAGATCAGGCGAGAATCCAACGGCCTGGAGAAAAAGGGGGGACGTGGAGTGCGAATGGCCGTGTGATAGGGAGTGGATCGGGTGGCTGTGGATGAGGCGCGAGGTAATGGTGGGGATCTGATCTGAGATCAGATCCAAGGGCTAGAAGTCAGCGAAGGCTGAACGGTTCAGATGAAGGCGGAATGGAGGAGATCGGATGGTCAGGAAGAGCGCCAGGTGGCGGAAGGAGGAGCGGCCACGTGGACGGCCCACAGGGCGCCACGTGGCCCAATCAGAAAATTCAGAATGATAAATACGAAGAAAAGTAGAAAAGAAATAGTTAGAGGCGAAGTTAGGAAAAAGTCAAAACATGAAAGTTGCTCGTCTCGACGAGATTTACAACTTTCATGTTGGAGAAAAAGCCAAAAGACGTCATTTGTATAAAATGTATTTTTTGGGGTATTTTTAAGGGGGATAAAAACACTGATGTTTGTCTTTGCTCTGTTTTTGTAATTTTTTAATCTTTTTAAAGGACAGTGAATTATGGACAATTAATTTACCTAATTTTTAGGGGTTTTTAATGATAAAATAAATACAAGAAAAATAAGACAAGTTAAATACAATTAATTAAGGAGTAATTATACACAATATGATACATGATAAAAATAAAGCATTGAAGATGATTTTTATTGGTTTAGTCAAGTCAGGGGTTTAATTTGCGGCTATTAGCATGATGAATACAAGATTCATCATACCCCTATACTTAAACCGTGCTCGTCCTCGAGCATCTAAAGAATGAAGGAGTCGGATTAATTCCTGACAGTGCGTGTGAAAATTTCAAGGCTCAATCTTCTGAAGACCCTTTTTTTAAGAGATCCTAATCCAGGCCTTACTCAGAAGGAATCCAACTTCTCTAATCATCAGACTCTCTTTTTGTACATATAATATAAGGATATGAACTTAAGTGTACTGCATTTCATGAGAGCCGAGTCGAGGCATCACTCAAAGTTCCAGTCCCAAAGACTCTCCTCTAGACCTAATCCTCAATACTAGGGAATCAATCTATTCTTGCTTCAGTCAACCGTCTCATTAGTTTGTCTGACTTGAAATGTTGATGGACGGCCAGATGATGGAGGTAATGGGATTGTGTCTATTTTTCTCACCCTCACATTGGAATAAAAGGGCCTCTCGAGTGCCTTTTTACTCAATACATATAAATTTTTAGATTGTTGCCCAATGTTTCTATCAAGAGAGTTGGAGTCGTCTGCACTTGTTTTTCTGTGAATACACCGGGGTGTGTCTCTTTTGAGTATCTAAGATACCTTCGACACCCAGACTTGTAGCATTTACGATGCAGAGCCCTTTTTTGGTGTCAGCCCGACTCCTTGGTCCTAATTAGCTCTTGGTCCAAGTGGACACTTTGAAAATGTTTGGGAGCGCTCACCATTGGTGGAAGCTCATTTGCAATTTGACTTTGGTATTTAGAGCTTTTTCTTTGACATTTCATTGCTTTTGTTGGCTAACTCCACTGCTTTTACCAAAAGTTGACGCACACTGATCAACAATTTCCATTAAGTTTCATCACACCCTGGCACATAGGTAAATTCAAAGAGATAGCATATGAATCTTGTTCACATACTGGCTAGGGTTTTGCTGACACTCAGGTCTTCTGAAGCCTTCATTAACTTTATCCCATCCTCGAATATCATTAGATCGGATCAAAACTCAAATCTCTGGTCCTAGTTCATCAAGTGATATCTCAACTCATCTTATCAATCATGCAGTTGTGGAAGTGACTGTGCTGATCATATTTTTCTTGAAGGTAGAGATGGAGAGTGCAATATAGCGCTCAAATCTTTCAAACTAGGGAAGTGTGGATATTTAAGCTAAAAAAACCCTAATGACTAAGGCATGTTAACTCAGACTCTCAAGATCACAGAAATCTAGTGTCCTCAAAATCCTCAAGCCTTGAGTGAATGTGAATGTGTCAGGAAAACACCAACTCCTTAGTTAGTGATTTTTGTGTGATTTTTGACTTTTGCAGATTTTTATGGATTTTAATTTCTTTTTGAATTTTTTTAATTCTTTGGAGAGACAATGACCGGCCCAGGCTCAAATGAATGTAAGTTTCTACTCTCAGCCAGTATGGGTGTAAGTACGAGCCGATAAACGGACCCGTGATCCTTAAGGACGGTGCCTTTCGCAGTGTCCTCTAAACCACCCACTCTGCTAAGGGAGACCGAAGTTCTCTCATTGAAAGTGTCTACTAAGCCTAGTAGTCAGAGTCTAGTTCAAAGAAAGATTTTTTGGTTTTTTCAAATTTTTTTGAAAAGGGTTTACACAGTTTAAACCCTCAATTTTAAGAAAACATTTTTACAAGGTTTTTACAAAACTCAGTGCACATGTTTTACAAAAACCAAGCCCGAAAACAAATTTTCAAATTTTTTTAAAAATACGAGCTATGGCTAAAGTAAATATACAACAATATACGGTATACCCCCCTATACTTAAATTTTGCTATGTCCTCATAACACAAGTGCCATGAAGCCATGGCTCGATCACATATAGGGTGATATAGCGGAACTGAGGAGGAGGATCCCCTTATACTTAAGTCAAAGGCTGACCTAAATACAAGAAGACAATACGAGAGAGGGATGAGCAGGTGGGTCCCCCCTATACTTAGGCTACAAATAGCCTAAGTAAGGTCTGAATTAGGGGGGAAGTTGTTCTATGATACAAGGGTGAGTGGGAGGGGGTTCGTGAAATACACACACACACACAGAGAGAGAGAGAGAGAGTGAAATAAACAGGGGGAGATGGTGGGGGTGAGTGTGTATATGCAAGCGTAGGTGTGTGTGTGGGGGGAGGGGGTTCTTTTTTTTTCAACATGCAAGAACTGGAAATAAATATGCAAATGCAAGTTTTTTTTACAGTATGCAATGCAATCTGACTGATTAAAATCCTAGAATTTCTTCACAGATTCTTTTGCGGCCTCTTCAGCGGAAGCTCTCGACTTCACGCCTCCATGAGGATCAAGCGTCCTTGATGATCATGGGCCCTGCCACAAAAGAGAAAAGATAGAACACTCAGAGAAATCACATCAGCAGATAAGATGCATGAAATGAGGACCTAAAATATTTGAAATTAATCAACAAAGAAAATCAAAATTCAATAATTAAGTTAAGCCGTATCTCCGGCAACGACGCCATTTGATGAACGCCAAATTTACCTCTTTAAAAATGAATAATAATCGTAGCATAATAGGTAAATTTGGTTCAGCAAAGAGCACCGTCGTTTGAATGCTGTGGAATATTTATACTTGGCAAGTCTACCAAGGTCGAACACAGGGACACGACTACCTAATTCATCTATCGAATTTCGATTCATGGAGCACAAATGTGAACTAATTTCAATTTCAGGGCCACATGATGAACTATGCAATTTAATATGCAATGCTAAGATACATGCAATTTTTAGTCGGTTTTATGCAATTATAAAGTGATGGATGAGCAAATATGCAAAATGACAAGTATGCTAAATAAAAGATACAAATATACCCGACAATTATAAGCATCATAATAAAAATAGAAATCAGAGTCAATTTGATCTCAACATGAAAAGCGGTCATCAAATCCAAGCAAGAATAAGAAGAGCATGGTCTCATTTATCACATAAAAATCACTTCAATTAAAACAGTGGCAAATGAGAAAATTAAGCATGCTAAGATGTAGAGGACAATACAAGGATCAAAACGATACTAAAATCATGCAATTTGGACCTACGATGCTCAAGTTATGAAGAAAACAATGCAGGGGCATAATTGTAATAAAAATGCAGGAAAAATAAAAAGATAAATATTGCATTTGAACGCAAATACCAAAAACCGCCTGGGTCCAAGTGTAATTTTTCCATTGTGCGCAGGGATCATTTTGTAATTATAGAAATCCGGCAGGGCCTCCCTGTAAAATACCCCAGGCGCGCACGTGGAGCACGCGCCTGGAGGACCATTCTGCAATTACGAATACTTTTGGGGTCTTTCGCATAAATTACCCAAGCCCTCACATGCGGTGCACGTGAGGGCCCAGGCTCGGGAGGCGTGGCTGCTTCGGGCCACGTGGCAGCATCGTGTGGCTTGGGTCGAGGTTCGGATGACCCGAGCCTGTTGGCATGGAGTCAGGCTTGGGGTGTCCACGTGTCTTCATCTCAGCCGTTCGATCCAGACGATCGAACGACACCTATAGCTTCTCCTTCTCCGCATGCCACCAAAGGAGGCGGGGCTCCGGCGACCTGCTGGTTGCTCCACCTAGCTCCTCCGTGTAAGGCGGAGGTCCGGGGAGCTCGTGGAAGTGCTGGCGGAGATCCTGGAGACGAGGTGAGGCTACGGGGAAGGTCGGAGGTCAAGGTTGGGGAAGCCTTGCCGGAGCAGAAATGCGTGAAGGTGGTACGATGCAGACTCCGGCCAATGAAGCTTTGGGAACCTGCAACTTTTAGATAGCCGAAGCGTGCGGTGAATGGTGAGAGAAATGGTGTGAACGGAGGCCGTAGAGGCGATGGGAATGGTGGCCTGAGGTCTTCTTCTCCGGCGGGGCAGAGGAAGAAGTGGGTCGGAGCGGATGGGTTTCTGGAGAAGAAGAGGGTGGTCGGCGAAGATGAGGGTGGTCTGGCGGAGCTTGTCGGATGGTTAGGCGTAGTGGGGTCATCGGGTACGGTGAGATAATTACGAGAAAGTGAAGGTGAACCAAGGGATGGGGTACCAGATCGGATTGTAACTACGGTGGAGGATGCGGCTTAGGCTGAGCGCCTTGGAGGCGCTCGGGTCGTCGCCCGGCGAGGTCAGCCGGTTCCTCGGAGCTCGGCGACGCACAAGGCGGTCGCAACACAACCATTCGGCCGTGGGTCGACACCGGGCTAGAAGCCGTGATCGCCTCGACGCCCCGCCCGCTCCGCTGTCACCGGAGGGGCGGGGAGACTGGGCTTATGCCCAAAATGGTGGACGGGGAATGACAGTGGCGGAGGTAGGAGATTTATAGGAGGCGGAGGCTGACGGTTAGAAGGGTTTTGAATGGGTCTTTTAATGGAGGAGGATTAATGGAGGTGATCGATGGGAGTTACGTGAGGGAGGATGAAGCTATGGCTACGCGGGGAAGGCGTTAGGAGATCGAGGGGGTGGTCAGATGAGTGACTAAAAATGGAAGGGGGCGGAGGGTGCACGGGGTGAAACGGCTGAGGCGAGGGGTTACGGAGGTGGAAGACGACTTTCCAACCGTTTGATCTTTTGATCCGACGGTGAAGAATCGAGCTTAGGTAGATGGCGATGATTAGATCTCAGGATTGAACGGTGGGAAATCATGTGCTGACGAGTGGCTGAGATTTGATCTGGAGGCTTCATCCTACGACGGTCGAGAGTGGGATGACGTGGCAAATGAAAGGGCGTTGGATGACTTGATGTTCTGACGACTGGTGTGAAGATGCGACGTGGCGCGATGAGAGTTGTAGGATGCGACGGGGATCGAGTGGTTGAGAAGTGGGCGGGCGCGGGTGGATGAGATTAGATCTCAGGAGAGAACGGGCGACTGGGAAGTGGAGCGGTGATGGATGGCGGGGATCGAGGCGCTAGTGGACGGATAGGATTAGATCAGGCGAGAATCCAACGACCTGGAGAAAAAAGGGGGACGTGGAGTGCGAATGACCGTGTGATAGGGAGTGGATCGGGTGGCTGTGGATGAGGCGCGAGGTAATGGTGGGGATCTGATCTGAGATCAGATCCAAGGGCTAGAAGTGGGCGAAGGCTGAACGGTTCAGATGAAGGCGGAATGGAGGAGATCAGATGGTCAGGAAGAGCGCCAGGTGGCGAAGGAAGAGCGGCCACGTGGACGGCCCACAGGGCGCCACGTGGCCCAATCAGAAAATTCAGAATGATAATTACAAAGAAAAGTAGAAAAGAAATAGTTAGAGGCGAAATTAGGAAAAAGTCAAAACATGAAAGTTGCTCGTCTCGACGAGATCTACAACTTTCATGTTGGAGAAAAAGCTAAAAGAGGTCATTTGTACGAAACGTATTTTTTGGGGTATTTTTAAGGGGGATAAAAACACCGATTTTTGTCTTTGCTCTGTTTTTGTAATTTTTTAATCTTTTTAAAGGCCAGTGAATTATGGACAATTAATCTACCTAATTTTTAGGGGTTTTTGATGATAAAATAAATACAAGAAAAATAAGAGAAATTAAATACAATTAATTAAGGGTTAATTATACACAATATGATACATGATAAAAATAAAGAATTGAAGATGATTTTTATTGGTTTAGTTAAGTGAGGGGTTTAATTTGCGGCTATTAGCATGATCAATACGAGATTTATCACCCATCTTACATGATAATGACACATACTTAATCATTTTAAAGTCCAACCCTAGGTCAAATACCTAGAACCATACAAAGATCCCTTAAACCTAACCCTTAATGCATCTTACTCCTACTTAAAACCCTAACTTACCTTAATTTAACCGCAATTACACCTATGGAACCCTATTTCTAACTCATGTTAACTTCCAATCTTCATACAAAATCTAACTCGGGACAACCTAGGTTAAAACCTCAAAACCCTAGTTAGAGAAAAAAAACCTAGAACCTTAATTCAAACCCAAACCCAAACTTAAAGATGAAACCCTGGATTTTTGTACTTAGACCAAATCCTAGTACCAAATCTGGCCTTAGTTGGAACTCCACTAATCCTAACTGTCCCAAGATCAATCCATAACATACCGACTTTGATTAACCCAAACATAACTTACATTCATCCAAACGATCCCGTTCACTTGACCCTTAACCTAGAACATGGATTAATCATTTTAACGTAACCCTCACCCGAGGTGCACTACACCTTTTTGAAACCCTGAACCTGGTTTAGACTAAATCCTTAAATTGAAAGGGATGACCCGCCCTCAGCCTCTCCCAATCGGTCAAAGCAAATCAGTCAGTCCGCCGCATACGACCTGTACGTTGTACTATTGGATCACTTGATCCAACACTAGCTGATCATTCCATTGTTGTTTTTTCTTATCTTTTAATCCTGTTACAATTTCAATTGTTGGATCGGTTGATGTAATGGTGAAAGTACGTTATAATGTAACTCTTTGTGGACTGCTAAGGACCACTTAATCAAATATCAAATAACCATTAGCATCTCACTAATACATCCCTCATCCATTGGGTTTACTTCAATGAATGTTACTCAATCACTCAATATTCTTTAATCGTATCCATTGGATTATAGATCCCACGATGAGGTTAATCCACTTAAATGCTCTAATTGAGCACTGTTGGATTTTAATCCATTGATACACAATCTCTTGAATAATTTTGCCAATTATGGTAAAATGATGACAAATCATTCAACATTGTTTGTATTCACATCCCCAGCCTCCTCTTTGCTTCCTCTTTGTTGTTGTTGGATGCCGATTAATCTTATCAGTTAGATAAATGATATCTCTTTTCGCTTACCGAGTTAGTTGCAAGATTGCGGAAAAGACCCATATTTTCCTGACCTCCTTCACTCATTTTTCGCGATTCTTGCATAAAGAATTGACATCAAATAAATTTTTTGGTGCAGGCCAATAGAGAAGTGCCAAATCGAGGCAAACACCGAATACCATATATGACCCCAAACTAGGGTCAAAGTCGACCAGTGATACGACGGGGGATAAGCTTCATCGTCGAGAAGGAACAACCCGGATCACCAGCCGGGGCCCCTAAATGATTGATCAATGATAAAGGAAATGATCACGTTCCTTTCCCTTGGTTTCTTGGACCTCATGGATCCAAAATGAATTTAAATCTGCAACCAATCATCTTCACTACCTACTCAACTCAGTAATCTTGGGCATGTCTGCAAGCACACACCACCTTTACCTATTTATGATATTCACTCTCGTTCGTTGGACCTCCGAAACACACCATTACATTGTGACTCTTGTCAATCGTAACCCATAAATGAAGCTTAAACCTTAGGCATTCATTCTTGTATAAAAATGGCTAAGCCTTCTCCCACTTTAAGTAGGGTATGTTACATGGATTCTTGCTTAAATGCATGTTGAAAGATCCGACTATTTTTTTACGTTGGATGTCGTATACCTAACGCAACCCCCATAAGGAGTTATTTAAACCATGATCTTTTGGGTGGTAGGCACACTGCACTACCACCAAACCATTGAAGTGGGTACATTTTTGTATAATGGGGAAGAATCAAAGCCAAAAATGGGGTTTTCCACAAGTGTAGTAGTTGAGCCATATACTCGAAGAATGTGAAGTAAAGGTTGTTGCCACCATCCAAACATCAACCAAAGACCTCTAAATCGTTATTTATCTTGTCGGGTTCATCCTAAAAACTCTACCATCGAGAATCATGGGTGTCAGATCCAATTTGTTTCGGGAAGAGACATTAACATTAAATTTTCCATCTTAGAATAAACCTGAGTAGCTTGTAGTGTGGATCTTGGCCATGATTGAGTTCTCCAATGTTGTCGATGTAAGGGGCTTTGTTAAAGTCCTATTTACGAGTTGCCTCTTCACGTATAAGAGTTTTTTTCCCATTACTTCAACGAGGATGGGTTGCTTCGTCGTTTATTGATGGTGGAGGCCTTTCTTGTAGCAAAAGTTCGGGCTTGCCCTAGTATTTGTCTAATCACACGCCTCTTTCTTTATTTTAAATGGGAGGTAGGGTGCTTACTTCAAATTCGAATAGTCTTAGCTATGCAAGATTTGAAATATTGATATTGAAATCATTTCGGTAAGAGACCAGAAAGGTATATATCATCGAGATATATCGAAGATACGAGCAAGACATAACCATCGGTTTTGGTTACCATATCAATGACCGATTGAAACCGAATTTTGACTGAAACTCGGTCGAAATATTGGCCATTTCAGTCACCTTCCCTTCTATTGGCAAACCTAAAGGCTAAAATGTCAACTATTTTGGTTGAATTTCGGTCACTTGTCGAAATTGAAATTCAACTGAATTTCGGTGGAATTTGGTGCCATGGTTGGCCAGGAATAGTGTGGTCTTTCATCAAGAGAGGTTTTATGTGGAGAATATTCGAGTTGTAGTTATTACTAATAATTACTGTCTAAGATACCGCCGGTATAGCAGATGCCAATTTGTCTAAGATGATCCAAACACTCACCGGTGTAGCGGGAGAAAAACCACGGATAAGGAGAGGTTCCATTATAAGGGAAAACATGTGTATAGATACAAGAATCTTAGGAGACGGTGAATCTCCCGGAATAATGAGACTCTCTAATGACCCAGCTTTATCCCTACAATACATACATATATATAGGGGTAAACGGTAAATGGATCCTAATCGATCCAAAAATCCGTACAATTAATCGGGTCAGCTAAAGATCCATTTATGCAATGTACTCGGATCGCAAACGGGTCGGTGTTTCAAGGCATATTTCAACAAATACATTTGAAAATGAATGGCCGTGCATCATCTTGTGTCCACACATTTTTTACCTTACACAGGAGAGAGACCAGTCACCAAAATCTATAGGGTGGTGATGAGCACCTCATGCAGATATTAGCTACCCTTTTTGTTTGATTGAGCAGGAAGATGCTGATCGCCTCTGCTTCTAATGTCCATTCTCAGGCAGGTTTGGATGTAGTCAACCTACCATGACTAGGCATCACCTCTTATGAATGCATTCTAGTGTTTTTTCTGGGTGGGCTATGGAGATAAGTTGGGAGCAGCCTATATGTGAATGATGGACTACTCCTGCCCTTTGCAATGACGGGGCTATGTGACTACATAGGACTGATGTCTTCCCGCTTGACCGTAGAGAATTTGATGCTCTGTATCATGTTCTTGGATTTCTTGGGAAGTGGGTCCTTAATTCTGGCAAAACAAGCTGTGCCTTATTAGCTAAAAATAAATTACATGGATTACCAATCGTGGATTACATAGGACTGATGTCTTCCTGCTTGACCGTAGAGAATTTGATGCTCTTTCTTTTGTTCTTGGATCTCTTGGGAAGTGGGTCCTTAATTCTGGCAAAACAAGCTGTGCCTTATTATCGAAAAATAAATTCCACGGATTACCAATGGTGGATTACCAATATTCTCTAATGGTCGTCCTTTCGCTTTGCAATTTTGTTGTGAAATATTTGAAAGAGAGAATCGTATCCCGAACATAGAGAAGGTCACAAGGAACAATTATAGAACAAGCCAATAAGAATAATGAAATAAGAAAAACACCCTTTTATGTTCCACTATACATAGGATACAATATATCTCAACGCTGTTCTTACATGGTTCAAAAGTATAAGATTGAAAGCACCAAATTTCTATCACAATAAAGATGTTTCCATAATTTTTTCAAGGATCCTTTAGAAATGGATATGATCTTTACATGTGTGTCCATACATTTATCTTAACATTTTCATTTCTGTTACTGCCATTCTCTGCACACGTCGATGGTTCACTGATCAACATTCAGATCTATAGAGTATAGCAGGTCTTACAGCTGTTTTGTGAAACTTTCCTTTGATTTTTAAAGGAATTTTCTTATCACAGAGAACAATAGATGCTCCTCTCTACTTTAATCAACTTGCATTTATTTAATTAGTAACATCTTCATCACTTTGCCCATCATATTGCAAAATTGATTCCAGGTATTTAAAAGAATCTCTTTTGAATGTTATTGTCACCAATTTTCATCTCGATACCTTCACCATTTCTTCAATCAAAAATACACTCCATATATTCAGCCTTAGCCATATTTATACAGTTATACAAAATCCTTTAGTCTCCAAGGCATGTCTCTAGACCTCAAGCTTCTCATTAATCAAAGTAAAAAGGAATGCGAGTTTTGGGATGTTGAGCCGGCTAAGAGAGAACGAGGAAGGTCCAAGAAGTGTTGGAGTGAGATACGAAAGGATCTTAGTTTTTGGATCTAAGTCCGAGATTGACATAAGATAGATCTAAATGGAGGCAAAGAATCCATGTAACCGACCCTACTTAATGTGGGAAAAGACTTTGTTGTTGTTGATCCTTCAGAATGAGATCTCTATATAATGTTTTCATACAGATGCGTACATGTGTATGCAACTCAAGTTAAAGAAATAAATGGTATATGGGTTGCCATCATATAAGAATTCCTTTTTTCTCAGAACAAAAACTTGAAGATATTGGTTACACTGTGATCCTCATGCTTTTGTCTGCATAAAAATGATTTACTGGATGGCATCTCCTACTAACTTTCTGACCCATGACATCTAATAGTATTATATTAACTTGACTTGTGCTGGTTTCATTGATCTTATTAGGCTTTTATTATTCCTAGCATGTCTAATTCTTGCTTTATTTTTTTTAAAAAGTGTCTAATTCTTGTTTTTCTTATCTCTTAAGGCTTCGAAACTAGCAAGTAGGCAAGAAGTGGCAAATATTGTCTTGGATTATTCTGTTCGGACCGCCACAACTCACACTCCAGAATTCTTAGGTCTACCCGACGGTGCATGGATGCAAGATGGAGGACCGAATGGTGCAGGGGAAGGAATTGTTATTGGTTTTATAGATACCGGCATCGATCCAACTCATCCAAGCTTCTCAGATGATAGTTCATTTGGTTCGTATCCAGTTCCATCTCATTTTTCTGGCATATGTGAAGTCACACGTGATTTTCCATCTGGTTCTTGCAATCGGAAGCTTGTTGGTGCTCGTCACTTTGCGTCTTCCGCAGTTACAAGAGGAATTTTTAATGCTAGCCTGGATTTTCCTTCTCCTTTCGATGGCGACGGGCATGGAACGTGAGTATATTTCTTTTCAAACCTTATTAAAATTTTAATTTTAAATTTCATCCATTTTTATTGATAACTGGTCCTTAAGACGATCTGGTTATCACAGTTTTATACTTGTGTTTCCGTGGATTGTGAATTTAAAATGTTCAGGCTAATGTTCATATGAAGAACAATTATTTTCATCTGGTAGAAATCAACTCAACCACGAGCACACGAATTTACGGAAAACCCTTCTCATAGAAGGAAAAACTAAGGGAGGATATGACTTAATGCACAATCATCTATGTTTTTTTCTTTTCTTCCACGATCAGAGAGAGGGAGAGAGAGGGAGGGAGGGAGGGAGGGGGAGGGGGAGAGGGAGCGGGGGGAGGGAGGGAGGGAGGGAGAGAGGGAGAGAGAGAGAGGATTCTCACCCATGACCTATTAACTCAAATAATCAGACAACTCAATATTCTTCCTCAAGTTATTTTTCAAAAAAAAATCTTCCTCAAGTTCAGTATAAAGATAAAACATGCAAAAATCTAGTCATTGGAAGTTCCTTGATGAAAACTTCAACCACCTTCTATTATATATATGTGGTAGCATAAACTCCTTTCATGAAGTGATGGCCAATCTCAACATATTTTGCTCTATTTTGCACAACAAAATTACTTGACAAATTTATTGCAGCCTTCTTATCATAGACTTATCTCATAGGTAACTTGATAATCTATTACAATATTGTGAAAAAAATCTTAAGCCCTAACATCTCTGCAATTCACATTGAGATAACTTTTGTATTCAGCTTCAATGACCTCACAAAAATGTATTGCCATTTTCTCCTCTAAATCATAATATTGCTAAATACACACATGCAATATCTAGTGGTGGGCCTCTAAGTATTTATGCATCCTACCCATACCATTACTATATCCTTTAATCTGTATCTTTGCATCTTTAATGAAAATAACCTTTCATTGGTTTTTCTTTATATAGCACATAATGTGTTCCATAGTATTCATATGCACATCAGTAGGAACATGCAGAAACTAATTTACAACATTAACATGTACGTAATATCATCACGGTGTGAGGTAGATCAACTTTCCCGCGGGCCTTTGGTATTGGTCTTTGGAATCTTCGCTAAGTTGATTTCCTCTTGATTGTTAATTGTGTTTCTCATGAACGGGATTCGAAGTGTGTTTACATCTTACTTTTCCAATTTCCTTTAGTAGATAACGGATATACTTATTCTAAGATAGGAGTGGTCCTTCTCTTGATCTTGTAATTGCAATTCCAAGAAAATAGTTTAGATGCTCAAGATCCTTCCCATTTCGTTTCAATTGAGCAGTTTTATCTTCATTATTACAAAGATGATCATGTTGCCAACATTAACCAATAGAAGCGATAAATTGTCTTAATTTCAATCGAAAAACGAAGTATGATCTCCATTTATGTAAACGTATTCCAATTTACCATCACTATCCTAATTCCTAAGCTTCTCATGAGTCATACTAGACCTTCTGTGATTGCTTTAGTCCATATAGTTCATTCTTTAATTTGCCAAACTTTCCCATCTTCTCATAGCCTGGAGGCATATGCATTTATACTTCTTCTCGAAGATCACCATTTACAAATACATTTTCGAGTTGAGAATAGAGAAGAATTAGTTCAATGGGTTAACTAGATTTCTCCAAGATCTAATTACTCTAATATTGTGATTCAATTCTACATTGTTTAGTTTCAGGACTTGTTATGTTGGTTGGGTTATATAAAAAGCCTCACATCTTTTGTAATCCTTGAGAAATCTAATATCAAGATTTGACGCCATGCGATATTCAAAGCGTGCGGTCTCTGGGGGATACTGCAATGGGTATTTGGTGGATGGGATATCTATTCCCATCCTCCAATATGCGGATGACATGATTCTTTTTGTTCAGGGTGGGGCGAACAGTTGCAGAAGCTTATCAGTGGTCATGGAAATTTTTAGTGATGTATCTAGGTTGAAGGTGAACATGGGCAAGTCGGAGTTAGTCCCGTTTGGTTTGTCTGATATGGAGACTGAGTTGTGTGCTACATGGCTGAGATTACTGCACACAGATCTGCCACTACGATACCTTGATGTGCCACTGGTGGTTGGTAGGATGCATGCTGTTGACTGGTTATTGATGATTGAGAAGTTGGAGCAAAAGCTGGTGTGTTTATTTGTGCTTTCTTGTGTGCATTCTAGATCGTCTCCGCACATTTGCGCCTTTTTCTTCACTTCTCTTGATTTGACCTTCGTGATCTCCTGATCGTTCCTTTTGATTCGAGATGGCCGACTGGAGCATTTTTTTTTCTGGATTTTGCGGATCCCTCGTTCACTACAACCGGTCCACCTCACTTTTTCCAGGAGGACTTTGCTTCTAATTTTTGTACATATCCGATCAACCCACTATTTTAGGATTTGGATCTTGACCTTGACCTATCATTTCCACCACCATCACCCTCAGATTTCGACAATCCACTCTTCTTAGAATATTATCTTTGATACTGATCTTTTTTCTGTCTTCTAGGCTTATGCATGTTGTTAGGAAGAGGATGGAGACCATCAAAGGCATTTTTTTGGTCATCAAAAGGGAAATCAAATGGCTTCCCATTGGTGGATTGGATGACGATGTCATGCGTAGAGGATAGGGGTCTTGGCATGTGCAACTTGGAGGAGATGAATAAGGCCTTTGTCGGTAGGTGGGTTTCCCGTATTTGGGGAGAATGTGATAGTATGATATGCAATCTTACTAAGAGGAATGTGAGCTTGGACTTCTGTTCCTTGGCGCTGGTGATCTTGGTGTCGTGCCCTCATTTTTCTAGAGGGGCATCTGCAGCATGAAGTAGGAGATACATCCTTTTTTAAGCATGTGTTTGAGTACGACACATACTTTCGATTCAGGACAGATGATTGGAGTGAGGGTGGGGCATTGAACGTAAGGTTTTCACAGCTGAAGCCATAGGCAGAAAATCCAGACTGCTAGGTGGTGGATGTCTGGGATGGACATACCTTCTTCCCTCGGTTCAGGTCCAATCTCTCTGAGCAATTGATGGAGGATCTTCTAACTATGCTTGCGGAGCTCGGAGACGTAGTTGGCCAACAGATGGATGGGATTGCTGGATATGGCATGATGGTGCATTTTCGGTTGGGAAGACTTTCATGGTTTTGAGGGGTCCCATGATTTTTGATCAAGGCGGTTGTAAGGCGGATTGTAAGCGGATATGGAAGTGAGAAGTTCTAACTCAGGTGAAGGTATTCATGTGACTATTTGTAAAAGGGAGACTACTGACAAAGGATAGATTTGCACATTTCATTCAAGGGGCTGATTTGAGGTACCTAAGGTGCATAGACATGGCGGAGGATGCTGATCATCTCTTCTTCATCTGTGGAAGCTTTGTGGAGATCTGGAACTATTTCGGAAAAAAATATTGTGAATTCTGAAAACGTATATAAATTTTGGAGCTCCTTTGGGTCGGATTGGAATGTCACAGAGAAGGAGAGATCGACGTGTGTGGTTGTGATTTCAACACTCCTATTAGCCAGGAATGGGTTAGTGTTTTGTCAAGATCTCTTCTATGCTGAGAATGTTGTTGCACATGAATAACTTGCTGAAGCCTGAGATGCCTTGTTGTCTGGTCAATGAGCTTGGAGTTGGGGGGAGGGCTAGGGGAGAGCTGGTGCTCCCCCATCCTAGGGTTGCAGGGAGTAGTGCTCCCGTCTTGAATTGTTTATGCGATTCTATTTACAACATAAACTAAATATATAACATGATAGCATGAGCTAAATGCACAATACAAACATGAAATAAAATGGAGTAATATAAAACAAGAGGCAACATGATATACTAAGTTACTAACTACTAATCCATAATGAATACTAAGTTACTAACAATGATATAAAATTAGTACAAAGAATAAAAAAGTCGGATGTAAAAATCGGCCGACCAGTCAGGTCGACTGCCTAGGCCTAGTCAAGTCGGGTATCTTCTACTTGATTAATCGGTTTGACTAGTTGTCTTAGTCGATTGATTTTTACAAGCTTGATTCAATGTTTTAGTTATTTTGCTAATAAAGAGAATATTGGGAGGCATATAAAAAATGAAGGGCATTATGTGTTGCGAATCGCAGAAGCAAACAAACACAAATACGATCAAACAAACTAGATGCAAACACAAGGATTTACAAGGTTCACCCGTAAATGGACTCCATCCTTAGGCGACGGCGATCGGTTTCACTATATGGAGAAAAATGTAATACAAAGGGTACTGAGAAGGTACAAATATGGGATGAGAAACATGATCAGAATGAGGATGCAGTATCTGGTGACCCTATGGCCCTTTTTATACCGCAACAAGGGAATATTATTTGTATTCAGCAATCCATTCCAACAACTTTAAGCCAATCAGAAGGCAGGACACTGATCAGACATGTCAGCAATCCTGGCCCAACAGCTCTTAGCCAATCAGAAGGCAGGACACAGATCAGACATGCCAGCAATCATGGCCCAACAACTCTCAGCCAATCAGAAGCCAAGACACGAATCAACCACATCAGCAACCCAACAAAGAATTAGGATTCAAGTCACATTAACAATCTCCACCTTGAATTGAATTCTCTGAGAAGCTTTGTCAAGCTTCGTCACGCCGCCGCCAGCCCCCTTTTGGGGCTACTTCCAACTATCGACATTGAGCAAGTCCAAACAATACTTGAACTTACTCTCAGAAACCGCCTTTGTGAACATATCGACTGGATTATCTGTTGTGCCGACCTTTTTCACATTGATCCTCTTCTCAGAACAAATGAAGTGATATCTGACATTGATGTGCTTGGTCCTTTCATGATGCACATGATCCTTGGCTAAGCATATCACACTGAGACTGTCATAATATACTATATCCTGATCTTGTTGAAGACCGAGATCTCCAACTAAGCCCTTTAGCCAGATGCCTTCCTTTGCAGCCTCTGTCAAAGCCATGTACTCTGCCTTTGTAGTAGACAAAGTAACTGATGGTTGCAAGGTAGCCTTCCAACTGATGACCGAAGTCCCCAAAGTAAAGACATAGCCTATCATTGATCTCCTCCCATCGACATCTGCAGCATAGTCTGAGTCTGAATATCCAGCAACTAAACATTCTGAATCACTTCTGTAGATGAGGTCAATGTCTGATGTTCCTCTCAAATAGCGGAAGATTCGCTTGATTGCTTGCCAATGCTCCTTCCCCGGGTTGCTCATGAATCTGTTAACACACTCACAGTATGAGCAATATCAGGTCTTGTGCATACCATGGCATACATAAGACTCCCAACTGCGTTGGCATAGAGAACACGTGACATGTGTTCCTTTTCTGTGTCTAATTGTGGTGCAAAAGAAAATGAAAGATGAATGTTCGCAGCGGATGGAGTACCTAGAGGCTTTGTTGTAGGAATCCCAAATCTCATTAGAACTTTCTCAATGTAGTTCTTCTGAGATAAGAAAAGTTTCCTTTCTGCATGATCTCTAATTATCTCCATCCCTAAAATCTTCTTCGCTACACCAAGATCCTTCATGTCAAACTCTGAACTAAGGAGCTTCTTCAGATCATTTATGGTTTTCTTCTGCTTGGTAGCAATCAACATGTCGTCGACGTACAATAACAAAAAAATGAAGGAGCCATCCTCCACCTTGTTGCGGTAAACACACCAGTTGTATCGACTCCTGTTGAACCCATGATCAATCATGAAGCTGTCAAACTTCTTGTACCACTGCCTAGGAGATTGCTTAAGCGCATACAAGGACTTCTTCAATCTGTAAACATGGTCTTCCTTACCCTGAGATATGAATCCCTCTGGTTGGCTCATAAGAATATCTTCTTCGAGTTCACCATGCAAGAAAGCTGTCGTCACATCTAACTGCTCCAGCTCCAAGTCTCGATGTGCTACAAGAGCTAGTAGCACCCTGATGGATGTATATCTTACAACGAGAGAGAATATCTCGTTGTAATCCCTTCCTTCCGACTATAACCCTTCGCAACTAGTTATGCCTTGTATCCGATGCCTTTATTGCCTAATGTGGAGAAGAAGAACGGATGAGATGTTTATTCCATAGAGATAGGGTCTCTTATATAGAGAGAAAATCTTAGAGAATGCAAGAGTTACAGAACCTGAAGGGTCACTGGGAGTTCCGGAACTTGAAGGGTTACAAACATAATAGTAAATAATAATAACTCTAACACTCCCCCTCAAGCTGGAGCCGAGAAAGGTGCTGCTTGTAACAAAAAGAAAAAGTATACACCACATCTTCACACGATGCATCATAGGAATGTATGTCCGCTGCTGATAGAAGACTTCGCTCGAGGACGGGTCTGCGGCTTTCAGGTCACCGGAACATATCTCTGTCATGCCTGTAGAGTCGCTGCGATATTAGGTCACCGGAACGTATCTCTGTCGTGCCTGCAGGTCACCGGAACGTATCTCTGTCGTGCCTGGAGAAGAATCGCTGCAGAAGAAGTCCAACGCGGGAACTGATCGGGTCGTAAAAGAAGAAGTATACGCCTCGACGAAAGAGTTGATACTCGGTGAAAACGGATGATCATGTAGAAATCTGGAGTGTCGGCATGTTGTGCAGATGAAGAATGTCAATTCTGACTCCCCCTTTCTCCCATACGTGATAGATAAAGATCATTAAACATCAAGTTGGGAGAAACCAAAACATGAAACTTGCGGCTTTTCTTTTTTTTTCCTTTTTTTATATAAGCCGTCTGATTTTGATTTGATTTTTTTGTAAGCTGTTCCATCATCATTTTTTTTCCGCTTTTCATCAAACAAAATTTTCAGTGTACGACTTTTTATTGTACACGTCTCTTCCTTTTTTTGCAATAATTTTTTTCGAAACATTTTTTTAAGCCACAGCATCAATTTTTTTCTGAGTTTTTTTTCTCAAATTTTCTTCTTCTTCTTTTTTTGGGTTCATTTCTGCTCTCTCCTCTTTTCACACTTTTTTTAATAAGCGGTCCTTCCTCCTTTCGTGGTCCACTTGGACCGACCTTAATTAGGGTTCCCAAGAACCTCTCTTATTTTTTTTGTCACGCCCGCCGATTAGGGCTCTGTTGCCGCCCCCCAATGGGGGCACCTGCTTGTGCGGCATCGCCGCAAACGAAGGGTGGATCGTCGATGATACCGCCGCCTGGAGCTGCGGAGGTGGGAGCAGCGGGGCTCGCGAGGGGCGGCGCCTGGGCTGCGGGAGATCGGACTGAGGAGGGCTCCGCTTGGATTGCGCCACCGCCAAAGAGGAGCTGGATGACGAGAGCACCGCCTGGAAGAGACATACGGCGCATGGGATCTGCTGCGGGATGTATCGGGGAGGAGCGTGTCGGAGGGTACTCCATCGATGGCACAGGGGAGGCGATGGGCTCGCCCGGGCTGCGCGATGGGGGAGATTCACGGTGCTGCCGTCGTCGCAGAAGAGAAGGATGTGTGCATCGTCGAGGACGAACGCAGCCAGAAGCGTATGAAGCAGGGTCTGGTCAGCTATGAGTCGCGCCAGGGATCGCGATGCCTGCGCTCAGTAGCGAACAGGAAGTCGCGCAGGTGCCTGCGCGATGGGACATCGCCGACCATTGCCAGAAAGCCTTCGTACGCTGGAGGTCGAAGCCGCGTCGCCAGAAAGCCTCCAGAGTGAAACTGTGTGGAGCATCATGATGTGTACCCCTACGCATGATGTGCCGCTCGCACAGGGGGGGTGCGTGCAATGGGTTGCGGCAAGTTGTTCCCCTGCGCCTACTCCTGTGCTAATAGGACTCCATCTCTGATGAGAGATATGGAGAGCCCCGACCTATGCTTGTGCTGGTGGATGACAGCAACGCTGCCCGCTCACCGCTTGTGAAAGAGAACCCCGGCACGGGCTTGTGCTTTAGGTGTCGCTAAAGGTGGCAGCTGGTGCTGCTGGGGGCTCGGATTGACTTGCGCGAGACTATCGAATCCATGAGTGATGCAAGAGGTCCAGCCCTCTCTCCTTGTCGGCGGAGAGAGGGCTGGTGGTGGCGGCGGATTTAGGATATTAGGCTTCGGTGTATGATCGTCGCTCTGATACCATGTGGAGAAGAAGAACGGATGAGATGTTTATTCCATAGAGATAGGGTCTCTTATATAGAGAGAAAACCCTAGAGAGTACAAGAGTTACAGAACCTGAAGGGTCACTGGGAGTTACGGAACTTGAAGGGTTACAAACATAATAGTAAATAATAATAACTCTAACACCTAAGATTCCTGTCTTTTTCTTGAAGACCCATTTGCATCCAACAACTTTCCTCCCCATTGGCAATTTGACAAGCTTCCATGTTTGATTCCTATGACGAGACTCCATCTCCTCACGCGTAGCAGCAATCCACTGCCCAGATTCTGCACCAGATATTGCCTCCATGTAAGTGGAGGGCTCTGGAGATTCTGTCTCCTCCGCAACAGGGAGTGCAAATGCAACCATGTCTTCAAATCCGTATCTTTGTGGTGGATGTATCTCCCTACAGGTCGATCAGTAGCAACACTTGGTTGCCTCTCCTCTGGTTGCTCAATTTCAGGCTGTTCAACAACAGCCTCATCGTAGGTACCGTGATCACTACTTGGTGTCAGTTCGATCTCCACCTGTTTAGGCACATCATCACTTGTCCCTGCATCAATAGACTTACTACTCGAGTGAAGCATGGAATTCTCATCAAAAGTAACATTCCTGCTAACAATAATTCTATGCTCAGAAGAGGACGAAATTCTATACCCCTTTACTCATGCACCATAGCCTGTAAACACCCCTTTCTTTGCCCTTGATTCTAACTTTCCTTCATTAACATGATAATAGGCAGCACAACCAAAGACTCGTAAAATAGAATAACCAGCATGATTACTAGACCATACCTCCATGGGTGTTTTGCAACCAATGGCAGATGCGGGACTCCGACTTACCAAGTAACAAGTTGTATTCACAGCTTCAGCCCAGAATGCTCTACCAAGTCCAGCATTAGAGAGCATGCACCTTGCTCTCTCCAGAAGCGTCCTGTTCATTCGTTCTGCAACTTCATTCTGTTGTGGCGTATCTCTGACAGTGAGGTGTCTCGCAATACCCTCCTCCTTGCAGAACTCATTGAACTCTGACGAACATAACTCCAACTTATTATCTGTACGGAGACGCTTCACCTTCTTAGAAGTCTGGTTCTCCACCAAGATCTTCCACCGTCTGTAGGTCTGAAATGCCTCACTCTTGTGCTTCATCATATACACCCATACCATCCTGGAGTAATCATCAATAATAGACAGAAAATACCTGGCACCTCCCAAAGATGGGACCCGTGAAGGACCCCAACAATCGGCATGGATGCAGTCGAGCGTCTCCTTCGTCCTGTGGATGGCTTTACTGAATTTCTTTCTATGTTGCTTCCCCAACACGCAATGCTCATAGAACTCTAGCTAGGATCCCTTGAGATCCCCGATAAGGCCTTTTTGAATGAGGATATTCTTCCCCATCCGACTCATGTGTCCCAACTGCATATGCCACAACTCCGACTCTGATCTTACGGCTTGGGACACCACCACAGCAGAACCGGTAACTGTAGACCATTGAATGATGTATAGGGTCTTCTGTTTGTTGCCCTTGATGACAACAACCCAGCTTTGGCAATCTGCATGACTCCACCTTCAGCATTGTACCTATATCCTTTATAGTCTAAGACTCCAAGGGATATCGGGTTCTTCTTCAGATCAGGAACATGGCGTACTTCTGTCACCGTCCTCACGACTCCATAATGTATCTTGATCTTCACAGAGCCAATCCCTACAATCTTGCATGCTGCATCATCCCCATGATAACGTTTCCGCCATCTATCTTCTCATAGGTGTAGAACCAATTTTCATTGGGAGTCATATGCTAGGAACAACCTGAATCAAGAATCCATGTGTTATCCGTCGTCTTCCAATCTATGACGGTGAGAACTAGATCATCTTCGGAATCTACGCTTCCATGAGCTACGACAACAACGTGGCTTTTCCTTTCTTCTTCGGACAATCCTTCCAATGTCCAGGCTCTTTGCAGTAATTGCAGATGTCCCTAGCATTGTGATTCTTCAACTTGGACTTTTACTTTCCCTTCTTTGCGTAGCCAGAATCGACATGACTCTTCTCATGATTCATAACCAAACCTGCAGTGTTAGAGTCTTGCTTGCTGGTAGCCATATGCCGAAGTTCACGCGTATGCAGACTCGCGCGAACTAACTTCCTCTAGGGTTATTGATTCTTTTCCCACAATGAATGATTGAACAAAATTCTCAAATGATAATAGAAGAGAAACCAATAAAATCAAGACAGCATCCTCATCTTCAATCTTAACATGTACGTTTCTTAAATCCATCAACAATGTATTTAAGCGATCTAGATGTTTTTAAGAGAATTACCTTCCTGCATGCAGAGAGAGAATAGATGTTGCTTCAAGTGCAACTTGTTGGTCAGAGACTTCGTCATGTATAGATTTTCTAGTCTCAACCGCAGACCGGCCGCAAAATCCTCATCAGCAACCTCCGCAATAATCTCGTCCGCCAAACATAGCATGATCGTCGAGTACGCCTTCTCTTCCTGCACCATCAACTCAGACGGTTCGAGTGCCTTCGCTTTCTCCTGATCTAATGGTGCCCAGATGCCCTGTTGCTTCAGAAGGGCGCGCATCTTGATTTGTCACAGATTGAATCCGTTCTTCCCCGTGAACTTATCGATCTTTAGATTGTGCGATGCCATCTTGCTGGATGGTCCTGACGGAACCTGAAGCTCTGATACCAGTTTGTTGTGAATCACGGAAGCAAACAAACACAAACACGATCAAACAAGCAAGACGCAAAAACAAGGATTTACATGGTTCACCCGTAAATGGGCTATGTCCTTGGGCGGCGGCGATCGGTTTCACTATATGGAGAAAAATATAATACAGAGAGTACTGAGAAGGTACAAATATGGGATGAGAAACATGATCAGAATGTGGATGTAGTATCTGATGACCCTAGGGCTCTTTTTATACTGCAATAGAAGATTACCATTCGTATTCAGCAATCCATCCCAACAGCTTTCAACCAATCAGAAGGAAGGACACTGATCAGACATGTCAGCAATCCTGGCCCAATAGCTCTCAACCAATTAGAAGGCAGGACACGGATCAGACATGTCAGCAATCTTGGCCCAACGGCTCTCAACCAATCAGAAGCCAGGACACAGATCAACTACATCAGCAGCCCAACAAGTAATTAGGATTCAAGTCACATTAACGTTATGAATCCAAAATTTATTTAGGAAAGATATATTCTGTTTCTCAACAACAATAACATAAGAATTATCTAAGAATTATCTGTAGTGGCTAGAAAATCATTGCTAAAAGCAAGTTTGTACATTCAAAATAACTTCGAATCACTAGTTACGTGGTTAGTGGCACCAATATCACAGATATTATCCCTTTTCGTTATTGCTATTTGTGGAATGGAAAAAAATTGTATTCCATTCAACCCTAGAGCTCTCTTATATAGGAGAAAAGCTCTATGGGTAAATTACATAAACAGGACAATAGAAATAAATAACAGAAGAAGAATGACTGAAACAACATAAATATCGTAACACTCCCCCTCAAACTGGAGCATATATATCTATCATGCTCAGCTTGGAACAACAATGATGAAAAGGACCTCTAGCCAGGGCCTTGATAAACTGTCTGCAATCTGATCACCCGATGCTACACAAGATGTTGAAATAAGCCCCTTTTGATGACAGTCCACCTCAATGTGCTTTGTCATTTCATGAAATGTTGCATTGTTAGCTATAAACAAAGTTGCTTGATAGTCACACTTAAGATGCATATGAAGAGGTACTTCAATTGTTGAGTCGGTCAAGACAGATTTGATCCACATCATCTCAGTACTACCTTGGGCCATTGCCCTATATTCTTATTCTGCACTGGATCGAGCCACAACCATTTGTTTCTTACTCTTCCATAAGACTAGTGAGCCGCCAACAAACACAATGAAGCATGAAGTAGACTTCTTATCATTAGGACACCCAACATAATCTGCATCTGCACATCCTGTAACTGAGAGAGACATATCTCTTCTAAACAGAAGACTTGTATCTGGAGATGACTTCAGATATCTCAAGATCATGAAAACTGTATCCATGTGCGCTTGCATGGGTTGCTCCATAAACTGACTTACTCTACTCACAGCAAAAGATATGTCAGGCCTGGTAATAGTAACATACAATAGTTTCCCTACCAGCTCTCTGTACCATCTCTTGTCCACCTCCTCAGATTTATCATCATAAAGCTTCGCATTAGGATCCATTGGGGTAGTAGCTGGTCTACATCCTGTCATGCATGTTTCAGATAGAAGATCAGTGACATACTTCCTTTGTTTCATAACCATTCCCTATTGATTTCGTGCAAATTCCAGTCCAAGGAAGTAACGAAGCGTACCAAGGTCCTTGGTAACAAACTGCTGTCCAAGAAAATCCTTAGCTGCTTGAATACCCTGTTCATCACTACCAGTGATAACAATGTCATCAACATACACCAAGATGAGTACAATACCTCTCTGGTGTCTCTTTACCAAGAGAGTATGAACTGCAGTAGATCTGACAAATCCCTTTTGTTCAATCAATTCTGAGAGCTTCTGAAAAAAAGCCCTTGGACTCTGCTTAAGGCCATATGTAGCCTTATGAAGCCGGCACACCATACTGGTCTCCCCCTCAGCAACAAACCCATGTTGCTGTTGCATGTAAACCTCTTCCTGCAAATCACCATACAAGAAAGCATTCTTCACATCCAATTGAAAAAGCGACCAATCACGTACCATATGAACAACAATAAGAATCCACAAAGTAGAGTGACGCGTAATGAGAGAGAAGGCGTCTTGATAGTCCACCCCATATGTCTGGGTAAACCCACGAGCAACTAGCCTGGCCTTGTATCTCTCAACTGTACCATCAGCCCGATGTTTCACACTAAATGCTCACTTGCTTCCATCAACAGACGCATCTGGTGGAGCATGAACGACACTCCACGTACCTCGTGACTGCAAAGCATCCATCTCCTCCTCCATAGCCAACCGCTATTGGCTGCTCTGCAGTGCCTCCTGATATGACCATGGTATCTCTATAGCAGACAACCCCAAATCCTTGAAAAGACGTTCCAAGGAAACATGAGAACCCAAAGGGTGCGTAGTGCATGCTCGTTTCTGTCGCCTAAGTGTAATAGGCATATTCAGATCCTCAATATGAGTGGTAGACACACTATCTGCACCTTGTATCTCCGTCTGTACATGCAAATCACCCGTGCCATTAGAAGAACTCAAACACTCAGTACATACCTTGGACTTGTTGGATGATGGAGGCGCATGAGCACGGTGTCTTCGTTGGTAGATCTGTGGAAAGAAACCAGGAGGTGGTGGGGGTGGGGGTGTAGGAGGTGGTGGTGGGGGTGGGGGTGTAGGAGGTGGTGGTGGCGGGGATGGTGGAGTAGAACATCTTAGTGGTGGAGGAGGAGGCATGTAGATCTCTCCTCCATCCTCTGAAGGAGTAAGCCTGTCACCTGTGGGAGAAAAATACATAATGGACTCAAAGAAGGTGACATCAACACTGACATAATACCTTCGTCGAACATGGTCAAAACAACGATATCCCTTTTGGGTTTTGGAATATCCAACAAACACACATTTGATAGCTCTGGGAGAGAGCTTGTCAAGACCAGGAGAGAGATGATGAACAAACACAACCGAACCAAAGACACGAGTTGTAAGCGAGAAAAGATCCATCTCGGGAAATGCAATCAAGAACAGAATCTTCTCCCCTAACATCGAAGAATGCATACGATCTACCAGATAACAAGCAGTTAGAACCGCATCTCCCCAATAGGAATGAGGAGCACGACTCTGAATCAATAAGGTTCTGGTAACATCCAAAAGATGATAGTGTTTCCTTTCAGCCACCCGATTCTGTTGGGAGGTATACACACAAGATGTCTGATGCACAATACCCTGAGACTTCAGGAATTGAGAGAGCTGAGTACTGCGAAATTCTAGAGTATTATCAGGACGTATATACTTGACCCTGGCAGAAAAAATGTTCTTTATTTCATTAATAAAGGACTGAATAACAGGACCAGCATCAGACTTGTTTTTAAGAAGAAAAACCCACGACAACATAGAAAACTCACTAACAACAACAAGATAAAATATGTGTCCTTAAAGATCTGGGACACGACTAGGACCCCAAATATCAAAATGAAGCAACTCAAATAGACTATGACTACGTGGACCCTGATGACTCTGGAAATGGGACCGATGATGCTTCCCAAATTGGCATGCCTCACACTGAAAGGTGGAACAAGGAGAAATCTGAGGAAGAACATGGACCAGCTTTTGCAGATGAAGATGACCAAATCGCAGATGCCACATATACAGAGAAACAGACCTAGTGCTCAGAGAAGAAGAGGTGCCAGCGTATGGATACTGTACAAGTTTGTAAAGACCCCCATGCTCACGGCCAGTTCCAATCAATCTGCCTGTAAGTATGCCCTGAAAAACAAGAGCAGATAGGTCAAATATGGCACGACAATGTAAATCTCTGGTGATTTGACTAATTGATAATAAGTTCATAGAAAATTCAAGAGCATAGAGAACATTAAGAAGCCTCAACATAGAAGTCAACTGCTCCTCCCCCTGACCAATAATGGGGGAATGTGTACCATCTGTTATCACAACTCATCGTTCAGACTGAACAGGACGAAAAACACTGAACTGGCCTCTGTCACCACAGAGATGGTGGGATGCACCAGAATCCATGATCCATTCTGATAAGTCTGTCCTATAGCGACTAGTAAAAGCATAGTCTATACCTGACGTGGACGCAGATGTTGAAACCGCAACCTCTGAGGATCCGGAAGGAGAAGTAGTAGAGCCAGATGTTCCATGCATGATCTCTCTCAGTCGTGCTACAAGCTTGTCAAATCTCTGATCAGGTGTAGGTGATGGACTACCGGCCTGTTGTATCTGCTCTGCAACTCTGGATAACACATGAAACCCATGCTTGGAATAGCAAGTTTCCTTAGAATGGCCTGTCCTGTGGCAGTATGTGCACGGTTGACGAGATCGACCTCCTCCTCCTCTACCACGGTTGGAACTCCCCTTGCCACGATATGGTGTATGACTGCTTCTACCACGTGAAGTCGCCATAGCTGAAGAAGTCTGTGACTGTAATGAACTACCAGAGGATATAGATAGTTTGCTCAGTCTACGATACGCCTCCTCCATTAGAGGTATGGTAGCATCAGTGAGGATCTGGGTATGAGCTGCATCATACTCTGGATCCAGCGCCGCTAGAAACACTCCAGTCATCACATAATCTCTGTATGCCATGAGCTGCTCTAGTGTAGCAGTCAAGGGTATGTATCCATGTAACTTCTCAAACATACCCTTCAAAGAAGTATAGAGGGTGTGAAGAGGACGACCATTTTGCTTTGATGTGAAGAATATGAAGATATCATGCTGAAGCTGTAGTATCTTCGACTCATTCTTTGCTGGAGAGTATGTTGCGGCAAGAATGTCCCACATGGCCTTTGCAGTAGGCTGGCTCAAAATATCATTAGCTATTTCTGTCGATACAGTTCCAGATAGCCATACGTGAGCATATGCATCATCAACATCCCATGAGGCATTCGTCCCAGTCTTGTCACGTGGCTCCTCAACCGTGAGGATGTGCTTCTTGCCATTACACTGCATCAAACTCATGAACTGCATCGCCCACAGTTCATAGTTGGTTCCATCCATTTTGACAATGGGTGCCGGATCTTTGAAGGTACCCAGAGATGGAACTTCCACTTTGTTGTCGGTTATGATGGCAACTATCTTCAAGATTGGGTTAGAGATAAGAGATATCGGCGTCTATACTGACATACAAGAAGATGGTTATGGGTGTAGACTTATACCGCACCCTCTTCCATTCTTCAAAGAGTCCTTTGGGTAGCTAGGATGTTTCTAGGGCTTCACGGTACACCCTAGGTACCTAACAACTCAATAAGACGGCTACACGAGAGCGATGATCGCAGCTGAAGACAGTAGCATCTGTTGGAAATGCGAGCCCACGACGAGCCATTATGCAATAAATGTTATTGCACATATCATTCCCTGATCTGAAATGAAAAATGAATAATTTGCATTATAAGTCCCTTAATACAATTAGGGTTATGTACCATGGCCATCTTAATAATCATACAACTGTTGATTCAACTATTAAATCATAGAGGTTGGTGCTTGGATGAATATCTAAAGGGTTAGATTGATGACTCATCAAGCACCGTAATGAGATCTAGATAACCAAAGTCCTGTATCGTATGCTGTCACGATACAGGCACGCATCCTATGACCGGAGACAGATGTGTTACTATATATCTAAGTACGTACATTTGGTAGACCAATAGGTTGATGACCTAACCAAGGTCTATACACCGGCACGCTGGTGTGCATATAAGGGCATATGAGTAATACGATCTCTCAAAGGGATCATACAGGTTCATTTATTGAACCGGAAGGCATGAGCTCACTCATGAGATATTGGGAAGAATCAAATTCCGTGCGCACGGCCGTCTCGCTTTGGAAGCTTGACTGAATTTGTAGGTTTGATTTATACTTTTAGAAAGTATATGATCAAGACCTAAGTATGATATACGCTTTTAAAAGTGTATGATCAATACCAACTTCCAATGATTGAATGAGAAACTTACTGATAAAACCCTGAAGGAGACAATGTAAAGTTGATCTAATACTTTGGGTTTATTCTGAGTCTTCCAGTATGCAGGATGTACAGGTATTGGGAATACCTGAAGGTGATGTGATCATAAACAATTGTATAACCACGACGCTTCCATTCCTAGGGAGTGATGAAACGGGTCTGGATTTTAGTGACTCCTCTCAGTAGAGAAGTGATCTGATCTTGGTCCAAATGTTGGACATTGATCTGAATATGATTCAGATGTAATGAGAAGATTAGATTTGCGGTCTTGATTTAATCAAGCATCTATGGGAGGCCCGCGATCTGGATTTGAGATATGATCTCAATATCCAAGTCACTATATGTGGAACAATACAATCGCCCTGTCCTTATCTCCAAGTATTCGCGGAGAAAGCGCATTATCCTTGAATGGGTTCAGGATAATTTCATTGTTGATAATATGTATCCGAGCATTGAGAAAATAAATAATTAAATGTGATTTAAATATCGTGATTAATATGAATTCGATTCATATTATAAAGAGAGTTATCTAAGATAATTGAATGTGATTTAATTATCAAAGATGTGAATAATATGAATAATGTAAATGTGATTTAATTATCATGGATAGGAATAATGTGGATAACAATATCCATATTAATTATATATATTATAAATATGATTTATAATATATAAGAGAGAGCTATTTATAATTTACATTTGTTAATTAAATGTTGATGTAAATTGGATTCACATTGGACATTAAATTGAAAATGTAATTTACATTTTATTTTGGGTTGTGAATATGATTCACAAATTTCCAATGGCAAGATTGCAATATTCAAAAAATAATTATGAAATATTATTGTAATATTTTACAACAAAAGTTGTTGGAAATTATGGGAGAAATTCATGGAGATATGTAATCTTGCGAGATTACATGGATTTGTCTCCACCATGGAGAGATGGTGGACGGCCACCAATTCCACAAGGAAATTGGTAGCCGTCCCCACCACTCCTAATGTGGAGATCTCCATGCGAATCTCTCCATAATTGCTTGATCTAATTTAGGATTGAAATATATTTGAGATGTCAAATATATTTGATTTAAATTAGATTATTATTTGTTGGTTTTTAACAACAACAATCTTGACCATTGGATGGGACATAAATCAATCTCATCCATTGATTTTATATGTCCCATGGATTGAGATCCATGGATCCCAAAACCCTATAAAAGGAGAGGCACCCCATTGCTCTTCTTTACACAATGCTTTAGAAGCACATCTCTCTCTCTTTCTCTCTACACGCCTACTCTCTCTTCCTCTCTCATGGCCATCCACCATGGATGTCATGGAGAGAGTCTCCATTGCCGCTGCGTCGTCATTATGCTGCCCGATGGTTTGCTCGTGGAACTCTGTCTACTTCGGTGCGCCTCGCTCGTGAAGAAGACGTTGGATCTCGTGTGTCGAGATCAGGAGATCCACCGCTTGGATCATCAACATGGATTGCGAGAAGTACGCGGTTCATTCCCGCGCTCGCAAGCGTCTCCTCCGACGGATCGGACTTGAGACAGGAGGTCTCTTCGTTTAGAGACTCGATCGCAACCACGCTTCAAGAGGTAATCCTATTACTTGTTTGTGGTTTAGACGAAACGATCCGAGAAGTGTTCTTGGATCATGTGGTTTCTTCGCATGAAAAATTTTTAATTTCCGCTGCATAGAATAACAAGTACTTCTAGCCGTTATTCGTCGTATTCGATACGACGCTCACGCTTCCGTGATGCGCTTGTGGATCTAACCATATCCTTCAAGTGGTATCAGAGGCTTAGGTCGGTGGTTTTGGATACGATACATTAACGAGGACGACTTGGGTTCATTAGGGTTTGCGAAAGTTTTCTTGCATTTCATTTTCGCATCTCTGTTTTGAGATTATTCGGCACTGTTTAAATTTTTTAAACACGAAAATAATAATTGGATTTTGTTCTCCATTAAATAAGGAAACCGTCGGATCTGAGTTTACGTGATTTCGATTCCGTTTGCTCAAGTTATGCTCATTTTAGTGAACATGTATCCACAGTTTCGGGGACTGCGAATCTCAACATAATTAAGATGTTAATTGCGGATTTGAAATGCCTTGAAATGCGTACAAACCACTTAGGTTCTGTTGTAAATCAAATTAGCAAACTTTAGGAACTTACTTTGCTTAATTTGGATTTAAATTGATTGAGATATGGTATTTTTAGTAAGTGAGGGTCACTGCTGGAAATACTTTCCTAATCAAGAACCTAGTGATTGTCATTTAATCAATTAGTGAAATTAAATTGTTTAATTTCCTGAAATAATTGTGCATAAATATTTGTGAAATATTTAATGATAATTATTTCTTTAAATGACATTGCCTTAATCAATATTTGATTAGATGTGATCTAGATCACTAATTGGTTACATGATCTACATGATCTACATTTCAACAAACATGTTGCTTGAATAGGATTTGGGATTTGTTTAGCAAATCTCATTATAATGTTAATCAAAATTGTTTTGATTATTATTATATGGTATAATTTCGGTTGAAGAACCGATGATTATCTCAAGTATAAAGTGACATATTTTGCATTATCATGATTAATATGAATTCAATTCATATTATAAAGAGAGTTATTTAAGATAATTGAATGTGATTTAATTATCAAAGATGTGAATAATGTGAATATGATTCATATTATTTGGACACATGAGAATAGAGAACCAAGATGATTAAATGTGATTTAATTATCATGATATATAAGAGAGAGCTATTTGTAATTTACATTTGTTAATTAAATGTTGATGTGGATTCACATTGGACATTAAATTGAAAATGTAATTTACATTTTATTTTGGGTTGTGAATATGATTCACAAATTTCCAATGGTAAGATTGCAATATTCACAAAATAATTATGAATTATTATTGTAGAATATTTTACAACAAAAGTTGTTGGAAATTATGAGAGAAATTTATGGAGATATGTAATCTTGCGAGATTACATGGATTTGTCTCCACCATGGAGAGATAGTGGACGGCCACTAATTCCACAAGGAAATTGGTAACCGTCCCCACCACTCCTAATGTGGAGATCTCTATGCAAATCTCTCCATAATTGCTTCATCTAATTTAGGATTGACATTTATTTGAGATGTCAAATATATTTGATTTAAATTAAATTTTTATTTGTTGGTTTTTACCAACAACAATCTTGACCATTGGATGGGACATAAATCAATCTCATCCATTGATTTTATATGTCCCATGGATTGAGATCCATGGATCCCAAAACCCTATAAAAGGGGAGGCACCCCATTGCTCTTCTTTACACAATGCTTTAGAAGCACATCTCTCTCTTTCTCTCTACACGCCTACTCTCTCTTCCTCTCTCATGGCCGTCCACCATGGATGCTTTCACAGGGTCAAAATTCCGCTATCGATTTCGATCGATCCTGTGCGGCGTTAGCTATCTCGTAGCTAACCAGCCTTCCCGAGTAGAACGGTCACGGAGGCGCTCCAACTCTTCTCGATACTCCTGCTTGCTAGCGTACCGACGCTTCCAACACAAACACGAGTACGAACTCCGGATCGCTCAAGAACACTCTCAAGAACACGCTCAAGAACGCTCAAGAACTCAACCAAGCAATCACACGAGCACGGGCACAAAGCTCTTCTTTTATTAGAAGGGGAACTATCTCTGGAGTGGGTGGGCACTCTACACTTGTGTGTTTACAAATGAGCCACCACCTCTCCTTATATACAAGACTCAAGGCAACCCAAGGGACACTCATTATTACATCTACAATAATGATACATAAAGATACAAGAGACCTTTCGAGGTCTTCGGCAACCCTTCGCGTTCCTCAGCAACTCTTCGTCTGCTCGTCTCTTCGATTCCCTTGTTGTCCTTTCGTCTTCCTACACGGTTGACGCCCAGTCAACTGCCCAGTCATCAGCACACTCGCGCTCCAACGCTTGCTGGTGCAGCTTTGCCATAATTCACCAAGTGCCACCGAACACTTGGTCTTGTGCCAAAGGGAACCCGCGACCTCCAGACCCTCGTGCGGTAAACCCTTCCTTAGCGTTCTCCATGCTAAGGGGAAGTCCTCCAGAACTTCGCTATCGTGGCCTCCAGACCACTCTCGTACGTGTACTACCGAGCATGCTCGACAATGCTCGTACTCAACACCTGCAACGCTCCATGCCTCCTTGGACCACCACGCATCAATACCGATACCGTGCGCCTTCGTGCGTACGCCTATGTGACCGTACCACATAGCTCCTCGATGCGTACTGCTTCACTACGTACCGCCCTTCTGCGCTCGCGTATGTATGACTACGTGCATCCACTGTCATGTCTTGCACAACTGATTGTACTCGCTGTGCTCGCACTGCTACAAGCACCACGACACTCTGCTACCGAGCCAGTGTCCTGTGTGACGCTTCTCCTTGTAACGTACGGTGGAGCCTCCAGACTCCCGTGGATAACCTCCCTGATATCCACACATTTTCGGACTCCTCCTGAAGTCCAACTCCATCGATCATTCTCGAGCATCCGCTACCGGGTCTGTACGATCATTCTCGATCACGGAATTTGAGGGTATGACAGATGCCATGGAGAGAGTCTCCATTGCCGCAGCGTCGTCGTTATGCTGCCCGATGGTTTGCTCGTGGAACTCCGTCTACTTCGATGCGCCTCGCTCGTGAAGAAGACGTTGGATCTCGTGTGTTGAGATCAGAAGATCCACCACTTGGATCATCAACATGGATTGCGAGAAGCACGCGGTTCATCCCCGCGCTCGCAAGCGTCTCCTCTGACGGATCAGACTTGAGACAGGAGGTCTCTTCGTTTAGAGACTCGATCGCAACCACGCTTCAAGAGGTAATCCTATTACTTGTTTGTGGTTTAGACGAAACAATCCGAGAAGTGTTCTTGGATCATGCGGTTTCGTCGCATGAAAAATTTTTAATTTCCGCTGCATAGAACAACTAGTACGACTAGTCGTTCTTCGTCGTATTCGATACAACGCTCACTCTTCCGTGATACGCTTGAGGATCTAACCATATCCTTCAGCATCATGCGTGAACGAGCGCGCACACGTTGGGCAAAGGCGATGCCCTCAGATGCGTGGGCGCGCTGGGAACAGACGGCGCCCGCAGATGCCTGGGAACAGGCGGCGCTCGCAGTGCTGGCAGCCACACGTAGGGGTGGGTATTTGATCGGTTTGGGTGGATTTGGGTTATTCGGTTCGGGTTGAATTCGGTTTGGGTTGGAAAAATAGAACCCATCACCCGGTCGAATTACTTCGGGTGGAGCTATTCGGGTCAATGGTTCGGATCGATTGGGTCGGGTTAAAATCAAATTAATCAAATTGTGTAAAGGTGAAAGTTTCTACTTAATAATCATGCAAATCATTTTTTCTAAATTTGCTTCAAGCTTACATGTCTGTAAATGCACATAGTTTAATGGGGGTTTTGATGACCTATTTTTTATTAATAAGGAATAAATTACAATATCCAATGACACATAATTCTTCAATATGTAAATCGATATAAACAAGCATACTCGTACTCACGTGGTCATGGATGTAGAAACCAAAATCAAAGATACGGTGTTGCTGTTGCGGACTTGCAGAGGAGGCTCGATCATAAACAAGTGAAGGGAAAGGGATAAAGTCCACGAAAACAGAAGGAACTCGAAACTTAGTTGGAATGGTTACTGGATGATAGATGGAAGTCGGACGGTGACCTCTCAATCTCTCATTCACGTTCCAAATCATGATATAAAACAAAGCAGTCTCCGTTCTCAGATTCTTAGTAGAATGAGAGTGACAATTCACATTCCAAACTTGTTTAATTAAAATTTCAAATTTCAGTTGGATTCCATTTTCTAACATGGAAAGTTGACAGGATGCATTCAATTCATGTAATGCCGCCAAATCTATACTAGGCTATTCCATTTCCAGCCATTATCATTTTTTAATAAGTTAATGAATAGAATTACGTATCATATATAATGGTATAAATATTGTGTACATATGTGTGTATATATATATGTATACATAAATGGAAAAAATGGGGCTGCCCCCTGGGGGCAGCCAACATGGCTGCCCCCGCCCCATTTTTCCGCGTTTTTTTTATTTTTTTTTGAAAAATAAAATCATGTATATTCACCCCTATATCCCTCCTATATGCCATTCGAATTTCGTCAGAAACAGAGACTCCTACGGCCTCCATCTCGATGGTATCGATTTAAAAAAATCCTGTTACCGTTAAAAAATTACTGTCCGGATGGAGGCCGTAGGAGTCTCTGTTTTTGACGAAATTCGAATGGTATATAGGAGGGATATAGAGATGAATGTACATGGTGTTATTTTTCAAAAAAAATAAAAAATTTTGCCCAAATAAGGCGGGGGTAGCCATGTTGGCTGCCCCTAGGGGGCAGCCACATATGACCCTACATAAATATATTCGTATGATTTTTTTGGTCGGGTCGGGTGGGTCTAAATCACGGGTCACCCATATTAATTGTTCGGGTTGATTGGGTGGGTCAGGTGGCCACTATCAAACCCATCAACCAACCCAATACCCATATAAATAAAACGATTTGGGTCTAACCCGACCTGAAAACCCAAATAATTCAAATCATTTAACCTGTATCAAACGCTTTGATTGGGTTATTTTGTTTGACCCAAACAACGCCCATCCCTAGCCGCGTGCAGGCTGGACACGCGTAGACTGGGCTCGATAGCGACGACGATGCCCACAAGAGGCTAGGCTACGGCGACGGTGACTCAAGAGGGTTAGGGTTTTGGTGGGGGCAAGATTCTAGGGCACAGGATCCGGTAGAGGACCGTCGCTCTAATACCATGTGGAATGGGAAAAGAAAAGTTGTATTCCATCTGACCTTAGAGCTCTCTTATATAGGAGAAAATCTCTACGGGTAAATTACATAAACAGGACAATAGAAATAAATAACAGAAGAAGAATGACCGAAACAACATAAATATTGTAACACTATTATTACTCTTACCCTTCTTTTCAGCAACAAAATAAAGAGAATTGTTGGTGGTGTGAGAGCCTCGTAGAAGTGTTTCTTTCGAATGCTTGTATTGCTAAGATAAGTTGAAAATATATGATTTTCTCATTATCCAATTAGAATGACCGGAAATTTTTACAACCATAGATTTAAATATCATGATATATCGACGATATCAGATATTAGCTGAGTTCGATATTAGCATGTATATCATTTTCTCGGATATAAGTCGATATCTCGTAAGATATGGTCGATATATTAGAATTTTGATGTGTATTTGACCAAAAATTGAACTTTTGAATGCAAATTTTCCCATGTTGACCAAACTCGTCGATATTGATTCTTTATCCCCCATATTTTGATGTTTCATGCAACTTCTTCATGGCTCTAAAGAAGACATTTAAATAATTGATTTTCATCTATTTAAATTCTTTTAGAGGTAGATTTCTTAGGGGTTTTGTATAATACATTCTCTATTACTTGTTTTTGAGTTTTTTTTGTAGTGTTAGGCTGTGATTTCTTCTATATATTAAGATCTTAGGGAGATGTTTTAGTGTTCTTGATAATTTTGTTCATATTTACTCTAGATTACCATCGATTTCTCTTAAACACAATATTGAACAATCATAGATGTTAAATTTCCTCCGGAACAAGCACCCTCACCATAGAGATTGTTTCCTAGTCCATTATCATCATCACATGATTCCTAAGTTCCTTCATCTTCCCATCAAGCCACAAGTGTTACCAGCTCCAACTCCAGTGTTGTTGCTTATCTTCACACATGATGGATTAAAAGTTATGTACTTTTATAGAATATGAGAGACTTATTGTAAGTACATAGAGTGAATAATGCGGTACGAGCGATGTTCAGAGTAAATGGTAGTTTGGTTATTTGTCCTTGAGTGGAGTCCTCCTGTAAACCCTAACCCTAGTCCTCTATTATATAACGGGGATTAGGGGGTCTAATGATGATATAGAACCTAATTTGCCCCTTCAACATGGTATCAGAGCCCTAGGTTCTGACCTAGGGATCTGCACCGGCCCATCCCCCTCGGCTGCGGTGCCCTCACCCCCTTCCTATCGCCCCCCGTCTCCATCCACCAGCGCCTCGCCTCCCTCCAGGCCCAGGCCCCGCCCTCGTCCAGTCCTCGCCCCACCTCACCAGGCCCCGCACTCTCCCTTGCCCTGCCATCGCCCCGCCCTCGACCTCACCAGGCCCTCGCCCCGCCCTCGCCCTAGCACCACCCTCGCCCTCGCCGGCCTTCTCCCTCGCCATCGCCCCGTCCCAGGTACAAACTCGCCCCGCCTCCCCAGGCATCCCCTCCACAGGGCCCCGTCCACCTCATCCGCCTCCGCGGAACTCTGTTCTCCTCCGCCCACGCAAGCCCCCGCTTCCTCTGTCCGCGTACACCTGCGCGAACCCTCGCTTCTCACGAGCCCAGGCCTTTGCTCCCCAGGCCTCACCTCCCCAGGCACCGCCTCGCCCGCCCCTCGCCCTCGCCTCCCCTGGACCTCGCCTTCTTCCCAGGCCTCGCCCCGCCATCGGCCCATCTCCCCAGGCCCTGCCCTTGCCCCACCTCCGCCATCACCCAGGTCCTCGCAGCCGACATCCCTCCCTCCTTCCAACAAGTCCCATACCGCCCTCTTTTAGCGCCCTCTCCTCGCAATCGCCCAACGCCATATTCTGGATGCCATCCTCCAGGCACCACCGCCCTTGTCCAGACGGTTGATTCCAGATACGCCATCGCCAAACGTCCTTGTCTAGACGGTTTGATTCCAGATACGCCATCGCCAAACATGGCTGTCCAGACGCCTCTTCAAGTGCCGCTTCCAGACGCCTCTATCGGCGCCTCTTTTTCACCATTCCATCATATGTAATATGATGTCTGGATGTATATTGAAATGTAATAAAAATATATAAAGGGAGAGAGAGAGTTGCATAATCAACACAAACCGACATAGGTGGCAACAATAACAGTACGTTGCAATCTCGCTGAAGGCTAACAACAGAAGATCCTATGGCATCCGAGGTACCTACATCGGAAATTGATGGAGGTGGTCATTCAAAAATGCCCTCCTTTGGATCGATTCCAAAATTAGATGCCACGAACTACTCCATGTGGCCCCGACTTTTCCTTATGACTGTTCGAGGGTATGATAAAGAACATATCCTCCTCGAAGCAGAACTAACCAACAAGGTTGGAAAATACGCTACTTGGGTTAAATATAACAGTATGGTAAGCTCGTGGATCATGGTTAGTGTCATCGATAGGATCGCTCAGGAGTTAGTCTACTATGATAGTGCGCACGATATGTGGAAATCATTGTTAGCTACCTATGGACAAGATAAAAATTCTACCAAAATGTATCAATCTTTTCATGTTTTGATGCATATGCGTCAGAGCGGCCGGCCATTGTCAGAATATTTTTCTGCCGTCAAATCTCTTGTTGCAAGCTGCAACGTATGTGCCCCTTTATGCACATGTCCCACACAACGACAACATCGACAGAATATGACAACTATGATCTTCCTTGGCGGATTAGATCAGACCTTTGTAGCCCCTCGGGATCAGATGATCACTTCTCCTACTCTTTCAACTATGGAGGAAGCTTACAACACATTGTGTAGACTACCGACTTCTCCGGCCCCTTTTACAGAAACTATGAGCCAAACAACGACTCTCGCGGCATCCAGACGGAGCTTCAGAGGTAGCTACAGGGGCAGAGGACGTGGTCGTCAGTTGCAAGGAAGAGGACGATCACAAATACAGTGCTCATTCTGTCACAAATTAGGGCATACCGAAGATGTATGCTGCAACAAACATGGGCGTCCAGGACCATCGGCTCATGTTGCAACTACAGACATCGAAGGAGGCTCGATCGAAATCCCACAAAAGGATTTTGAGGATCTTATGCAGCGGCTATCACAAATGAATCCCGATGAGGCCACTACTTCAGGAGATATCGTCGCCATCGCCCAGACAGGTACGATTCTTGCATCAGCTAGCCATCACAATCACTTGCAATGGCTTATTGATACTGGGGCCTCCACCCATATGTGTGGAAATCCTCGACTCTTCCGGACACCTAGAACAACCCAGACAGGGAAGACTATTCAAGTCGTTGATGGGCGATCGTTACCAGTTACAGGTGTTAGGGATGTACACCTTACCCCCACAATTGAGCTGCATAATGTTCTATTAGTTCCAGATTTCCCGCTTAGTTTACTCTCGGTCAGCCAAATATGTAAAGAACTTCACTGTCGAGCAATCTTTGACGCTACTACTTGTGTTTTTCAGGACATACTGACTGGGAGGACGATTGGTACGGGTCGTGAAGAAGGGGGCGTCTACCACCTTGAAAACCCCTCTGTCGTGGTCGCATATTCCAGAACCTCTATGGGCCAGTCATCGACTACCCTTTGGCATCAACAGTTAAGTCATTCGTCAGTACACAATCTTTGTCAGCTTATCCCACACATGTCTCCCATGAGTACTATCACCTGCGAAGCTTGTCAAGTTGGGAAGCATCACCGGGCAACATTTCCCTCCTCTGGTAACCAACATTCAACTAATATATTTGATTTAGTTCACATGGATATTTTGGGACCCAGTCGGTATCCTGATCGACTAGGTCATCCTTACTATCTTGTTCTCATTGATGATTTCTCTCGAGTCACATGGGTAATTCTTTTGAAAAACAAATCAGATGCTACTAGTTTCATTACTCGATACATCGCAAATATAAAAACTCAATTCGGACCAACAATAAAAACCTTCCGCTCCGATAATGGACAAGAGTTCTTATCTCATGACTTACAAAGTCTTCTTTTTAACCAGGGTATTGTGCACCAGACTACCTGTCCCTACACTTCTTAACAAAACGGTGTCGCCGAACGTAAACATCGCCATATCCTAGATACCACTCGTACATTACTTCTTAATTATAATGTCCCGTCACTCTATTGGGGAGATGCAGTCTTAACAGTGAAATTTCTTATCAATAGGTTGCCATCCACAATTCTACATGAACAAATACCTATTGAGATTCTTTTTCCTGGAAAACCCATCCTATCCAGCCACGGGTTTTGGGTGTACTGCATTTGTTCATCTTCATGCACCTGGCAGAGACAAGCTTGCTGCACGCGCTGTCAAATGTGTCTTTATAGGGTATGCTGCAAATCAGAAAGGATACCGATGTTTTGACACACGAATACGTAAACATTTTGTAAGCGTTGATGTCACCTTCTTCGAGTCAATTCCTTATTTCTCAACTTCAACCACTAATATTCGCCCCTCAAATTTCTCCGTCGAGAACCTCACCTTCCCCTTACCAGTTCCAACTCCCCAACCATCTCCCACTCCCCCTTCTGAGCTAGTGCCACCTCCTCAGGTATACTCCCCAACTCGGGATTTGGATACTAATGTTGTTGCAGAGAACCAGACGGAACTCCCGATAGCTCAACGTTACCAAGCTCGACAGTGTCCGTCTGTCTATCGTACTAAGCACCTGGTCTCTGCAGCAATGTCCCTCTCCAGGCTTACTCCGGCCTATAAGAATTTTGCGCAGGCTGTCTCAGGCACTATCATCCCGAAGAACCACATTGATGCTCTACAAGATCCCCACTGGATTAAAGCAATGCAAGAAGAGATGTCAGCTCTGGAGTCCAGAAATACTTGGACACTAGTGGATTCACCGACAAATAGTCATGTCATTGGCTCCAAGTGGATCTTCACTGTCAAGTACAACCCAGACGGTTCTATTGCATGCTACAAGGCTCGTTTGATTGCTAAAGAGTTTACCCAAACCTATGGCGTTAATTTCTTCGACACATTTTCGCCAGTCGCTCGTCTATCGACGGTACGTATTCTTATTGTTGTCGCTGTTCAGTTGGATTGGCTACTACATCAACTAGATGTCAAAAATGCCTTCTATATGGTGATCTTCATGAGGTGGTTTATATGCAACAACCACCTGGATTCGAGCGACAAGGGGAGTGTCAGAAGGTATGTCTTTTACGCAAGTCAATTTATGGATTAAAACAAAGTCCTCGAGCCTGGTTTCACAAGCTGTCATAAGCATTAAATGTGATTGGATTCACAAGGTCATCTTCTGATCACTCCTTGTGCGTTAAAAGGAACAAGCGACTACACAGAAGGATGAGTTATATGAATCCACCACAACTGGGTTTTGATTGTTTTTTGGTAAGATTTTATTTGTTATTTTTAAATGCGTTTCTTTGTTTTTTGAACATCTGGTTATTTATTATTATGAAAGATAATTGGACAAATTCCATTATTTGCTCTTTGATATCTCTCATTAGTCAAGACTCTACATGGTATTATGTATAACATATTATGATATGCGCGATGTACTGTATATTAATGTACTAAATGCACCTCTTTCTTGCCTGTAAGAATGCATTTGCATGTTACTTATTATTCCAAGAACTAAGATGATTTAAATTTGTGAGAAAATCATTTTTTGAGTCATTTTCGAGATTTCCATCAATGTCGTCAATATATCTTTGATATATCCCCTTCTGACTTTATATCAAATTGATATTGATATGCTTACAACAACCTTTCCATTTGTGAATAAGTCCTTGTTTTTGCCTTTTATCATGACAAGTTTACAGGTCTTCCTCGCTGATTACCGATGGAAGACAAAACAGGTATTGAAGGTAGCGTCAAGATGGAAAGTCATCCTGTCCAATTTACCACCATCAAATGACCAAGGATAATTTCCTCATATGGTCATCAATCGTTGCGATGAGAATCGTGGACTGTGGGTGGATTGGGTACATCAATGGACAGAATTTGAGTCCTAAAGATGAAGATCTTTCTTGGGAAAAACAATTTCTTAAAAACAATCAAGTGGATTGTTAGATCAGTTTCCACTGACATCCAGTTCCTTACCCTTTAAAAAAACGCTGCTCATGGTATGCGGATGATTCTTGACATTCAGAGGAAGAAGGATATGTGGTATTTCTATATGATTCATGAGATTTATACACTCCATCATGGGGGGTTGTGCATCGCAGCATATTATGGTGTTCTGACATATACATAGGAAGATTTAGGCAACTATGTTGAGGAGTTTTGAAAATACAGTAAATATAAGAATTGGAATAATGTATAAAAATAGGATCTTCATCTTCCTATGTGGTCTGAATCCTGAGTTTTTAAAAATCTCAGGAATCAAATCCTGAATTTAGAGACTATTGAGTATCCAGGAATTATACTATCAAATTGAGGTTGAGGAATCCAGAAGGACTGTGATGGCTAGTCCATATGATTAAGTCAGGAACATTGTGTGGTTTGCCACTCTGCTGGCAAACCGAATAGAACATGCACTCATTTTAAGAAGAGGGGTCTCTCTGTTCATTCTTTTGGAGCTCTATTTTGAGAAGAAGCCTATTAGATGAAGAGACTTTCTCCACACGTCCAGGAGGAAGACTTCCTCCATCTAACAACTTGGTTTTCAACACATTGTTATTGAAGGGGATGATCTCTCCATAGCCAAGGCTGAGTGCAAGGCGAGGAGAATTAATGTCCAAGATTACTTCAATTTCATGCTAATGAATGCTCAGGTACCGTGTAGAAAATTATAAATCAAAACAAACATTAACGCAATAATTTACATGGAAACCTTCTCAACCATAGAAAAACACACATGAGGGGGGGGGGTCCTAGTACACACGCGCGGGGATTTTCTTCTTTTTCTTGATTGAGGAAAAAAAGGAATTGAGTTACAAAATGGATAAGTGGTGCAGTTAAAGAGCCTCATTGAAGCAAAGATCAAAGGAACTTGGGTTTCATCACGCTGCCGCCAAATGGGCTTCAGTTCTCGCTAACCCGATGAGGTAAGTGATAAAACAAACATGTGATTCCCATCTGAGTGAGGATCGACATGAATTCGGGAGGGAAAAAGAGGTCAGGAGAAGGCACTAATATCAAAGCTAGAAGAGACCTCTGTGGAGCTTTGGCATCTTACAAAAGAAACTGTGGCTGAAAGCTAATACAAGATCAGACATCCTGCATGCGAGTAGGTTCAAGGAGGTGCGCAGGTCGGCGAGGTTCATGTCTCGTAGGGTTTGCCTCCCTCAAAAGAGGGGGGCAGCATCATTTGAAGATGATGGTGAGACTAAAGTAAATACAGATGATAAGTTATTTTCTAAGAGATTAAGATAAATGTTGGTGAATGCTGACTTAATTCTTGGATGCATAGATTCTATAATTCCTGGTTGTAACGATCACTGTTGGATTTCAGGCATACTGCATCCATTGCAGCGGGAAACCATGGAGTTCCAGTAATCGTTGCAGGCCATCACTTCGGAAATGCAAGTGGCATGGCTCCTCATGCTCAGTAAGATGAGATCCTTGATATCACAATAATTGATTTTTTTTAGTTTACATGTGAAGCATTTAGAATTTTCTTCTCAGTATTGCTGTCTACAAGGCTTTGTACAAAAGATTTGGAGGCTTTTCTGCTGATGTTGTAGCGGCAATAGACCAGGTATTGACCACTTGTCAGCAATCTCGACATGATATTTATAATGTTGATCTTCTTCATTACCAGAACTGTATGGTTGTTTAAAATGCTTATAGTAGTGCTTAGCCCACTGGAGCTTGACACAATATACCAATACATATACAATTTGCAGGCTGCCCAAGATGGAGTTGATATCATCAGTTTGTCTATCACACCAAATAGACGTCCTCCCGGTATAGCAACATTCTTCAATCCCATTGATATGGCTTTACTTTCAGCTGTAAAAGCAGGAATATTTGTCGTACAAGCAGCGGGAAACACCGGACCTTCCCCAAAAAGCATAGCCTCTTTTAGTCCTTGGATCTGTAGTGTTGGTGCTGCTGTTCATGACAGAATATACAGTAATTATATCATTCTCGGCAACAACCTCACTATCAATGGAGTTGGACTAGCCCGTAAGATTTTATATTTAATTGTTTTTATTTCGTCAGATTTACCAATCTCACTTGTGCTTCTCCAAAACTCAACCATGGCCGGTCCCAAGTCCGGGTAAATTGATGAGGATAGCGTTAGGTAGCCGACAACTAACGTAAAACAGTAAAAGACAAATTCCTAAATAGTATTTTTACAAAAAAACTATTTAGGAATTTACCTTAAGACCGTCAGATCTTTTCAACATATATTTAAGCAAACATTTAAATTTCATTGGGGCATTCCTTACTAGCAATGTGTTGCATCACTCGAATGAAATGAGAAATTGGCAAGGGTTGCTACATCGCTGCCCGGATGTAGTTCAAAATTTGCAAGGGTTCTCACATGAGGAACATATGCGAGTAAATAAGCTAGTTCTATTGCATCGCCTCCTGGATACAGTCCAAAATTTGCAAGGGTTCTCGCCTGGTGGACACATGCGAGTAAAGAAGTTAGTCAAAAGCGGTTGCAGAAGAAGTTGAGCGTAGGTAGTGAGAATATTAGTATTTTGACTGGCAAATCGATGAAGATAGTAGATACGATGGAAAGACGATTCAGATAGTATGTCTCCAAGAGATAAATTGGGTTGAAGAGAAAGTAAGGTTGATCAATACGATGTGCTTTAAATTATGGTATTCAGGTAAATAGAAGGGTAGAAATAGTGTTGGGGTGGTTGTTAATAAAGATTTGAAGGATAGTGTGGTTGAGTCGTAAAGATTCGGGGATCGGATTATTTTGTTATAATTAGTACCGGAAGAAGTTAAGAATAGAATCTCAGCTTATGCGTCACAAGTTGGTTTAGAGGAAATGATTAAACATGATTTTGGGAGGATTTTGATAAGAATATGCAATGAATCCCACAAAGAGATGATTTACTTAGGTGGAGATCTTAATGGACATGTGGGAAATGATGTTTTAGGGCATGCTTGTGTTCATGGAGGCCATGGCTTCGGAGTTAAAAATGACGAGGGAAAAGTCATCCCGGATTTTTTAACAGCTTATGACCTTTTCATAGCAAACACTTTCTTCAATAAGAGGGATGGGAATTTAATTACTTGTAAGAATGATCTGACTAAAACACAGATAGATTACTTTGCCATGAGGAAAAGAGATCGGTTGTGTTGCAGAGACGGAAAAGTAATCCAAGGAGAGAGTTTGACATCTCAACATCGCTTGTCAGTCATGGATTTGCAAATAAAAGGATTAACAAAGAAGAGGATGGTTCCCATGATTATTAGAACTAAATGGTGGAATCTTCAATTGAAGCAATCAAGCTTATGAAGAAGGTTTTAAAAGACTTATCTTGGGATTGTAAAAGAAGTGCAAACGAGATGTGGGAGGCGATAGCATCATGTACCCGAAAAGTGGCTAAAGAGATGCTAGGAAAGTTTAAGGGAAGAGTTCTAGGTCAAAAGGAGGCTTGGTGGTGGTGTTAATTGGCGAAGAGAAGCTTAAAAATTAAAAGAGTTTGCTTTAAAGCTATGTATAAAGATAGAATATAGGAAACGGTCATGAACTACAAAATAACCAAGAAGGAAGAAAAAAAGCTATAAGTGAAGCTAAGTTGAAAACTTATGAAGTTTTGTACAAAAAGCTTGAATATAAGGAGAGCTAGAAGGATATATTTTAATTGACTAAAGAAGAGAAAGAAACCAAAGATCTTTATCAAGTGAGATGTATCACAGAGGATGAAGGACATGTGCTTATTACTCAAAAGGATATATAGAGATTAGATGGAAGCAATATTTCCATAAGCTTTCCATTGAGAGGGGAATAAAGAGATTACTTTAGGAGATCTTTCTGATAGTGAATGTTACTTGAATCGTGTAAGTTCTAGACGGATATAAATGAAGTAGATGAGGCTTTAAAGGTTATGAAAACTAGGAAAGGGGTACATGACCTGATGACATTCTTATACAAGTTTGAAGAGTTTTAGGTGAACGTGGTTTGACTTAGTTCATAAATTATTGTTTTTTGACGAAGCGAGAAAATGCCTGAAGAATGGAGGAGAAGCATTGTTGTGCCTCTTCATAAAAATAAATGGGACATTCAAAATTGTTTGAATTATAGGGATATCAAACTAATGAGTCATACTATGAAAATTTGAGAACATGTGATCGAAAGAAGGTTGAGGCAAGTTTTCAAAGCAACTGAAAATTTATTTGGATTCATGCCATGTCGCTCAAATATTGAAGCTATCCACTTATTGAGAAGAACAATGGAGATTAATAGAGCTAAAAAGAACCTTTATATGATTTTTATTGATTTGGAGAAGGTTTATGATTCGGTCCCAAGGGAGATATTGTGGAGAGTTTTGGAGACAAGTATGTGTCCTATACATTGACCTTATAAAGGATATGTATGATGGGGCTTCATCTTTTATTAGGACCTAATCTGGGAAGACTGACTATTTTAACACTAGCATTGGTCTGCATCAAGGTTCAGCTTTGAGTCCATTCCTTTTTACTTTGATTATGGACGAGTTAGCTAGTCACATTCATGATGAGATACCTTGGTTTATATTGTTCATCGATGATATTGTGTTGACTGATGTGATAAGAGATAGATTAAATAAGAAGTTGGAAGTTTGGAGACATGCCTTAGCGACTAAAGGATTTCGTATAAGTAGGGCTAAGACTAAATATATGGATTGCACATTTTAATGGAAACAACGGTGAAGGACTCGAGGTGAAGATTGGAAACAATAGCATTCAGAAGAAAGATTCTTTTAGATACTTGAGACTTATTTTGCAACATGATAGGGAAATTGATGGAAATGTTACTTATAAAATCAAGGTTCAGGAAAGCGGTATGTGAATGCGTTCGGACTGGTCACCGAATACTGATTAAGCGATATGCGGGGGTATATGAGGGGTATATGCGGTTTTAAGCGTTTTTTTAATTTTTAATTTAAAAATAGAAAACATCTAGGAATAACATTACCACTGAAGTTATGTATCTAAGTGGAGTTAAAGAAGATTAAAAAAAAACGGTTCATGTTAGATGGGTGTGTATATATACTTTTAATTGCCTCATATTTAATCACAAAAAAATATTTACCATAAAAACTTCACATTATATGATTCGTAATAACAAAACTTCAATACACATACATGCACTATATAAGCAAAACCTCAATCGGCATATATAAAAAATATTCGACGATACATTGCATATACTCATGAAAACAATAAATGAGAAAAACATAAAACATTGCATATACATAATGGTATAATGCATTGCAATTGTATAGAAATGCATGTTATATTCTACTAATTGAATGAAGAGGCAGAGTTACGAAATAAAGACCTGAATGAGAAGATTGAAAAGTTGGAGCTACAGGACCAGTATGCGGGGCATATGCGGGCCGCATATGCAGGGAGGGCGCATAATGCACTGATTCAAGTAATCGGTGCGGTCTGCATGCTGCACGGGCATATGCGGCCGCATATGCGGCCCGTGCGGTCAATTTCGTGAACACTGTATAAAATAAATGCTGGTTGGCTAAAGTGGAGAGGAGGCTCAATTATTTTTGTGATAATATAATCCCTTTGAAAGTCAAAGGAAAGTATTACAAAGCAGCCGTGAGACTTGCTAAACATAGACATGTACATAGAATGACAATAGCAGAAATAAAAATGCTAAGGTAGGTGCGTGGTCATACACGAAAAAATCGGATTCAGAATGATACGATCGTAATGAAAGTTGGTGTAGCTTCGATAAAGAATAAGATAAGAAAAAACCACTTAAAATGGTTTGACCATTTGCAACGAAGATCGGTTGTTGCATCAATTAGAAGATCCGCGATTTGGGATGTTGAGTCAGTTAAAAGAAGGCGAGGAAGGCCCAAGACATGTTGGAATGAGAGTATCCGAGGGGATCTTAGTTTTTTAGATTTGATCTCGAGAATGGTCCAAAATAGATCTGAATGGAGGAGAAAAATCCATGTAATAGATCCTAATTAATTGTGGGTATTGAGTTCATATTTATATGGGTAAACAGATCTTTGGATGAGGGACTGTTTACCCATCCTCTATATATTGTATTCATCCCTCCTTATTGAAAAATCATCTTAGTAAAGGATGCCCTAATCTCTAGTTAGAGAGATTATGGATTGAAAACCCCGTGGTTTTTCCCTCTCCCTAGGGTTTTCTTTGTAAATCCGTGTCTCCATATTTGTGTGTGCTTAGTGCGTTTGATTCTTGTTGGGAAAAATAAGAGAGTTGTTTATTCCTGGGAACCCTAGCCTCTGTTATATAGAGGAGAGACCTATGGTAATTTACATAAGATAGACATAAAGAAAAAAAAAACAGAAACGGTTCATAGGAATATAGAAATATTTCTACACTCCCCCTCAAGATGAAGTATACATATCAATCATGCTCAGCTTGGACGAACACTTCTGAAATGGCCCCCCGAGTAATGTTTGGTAAATATATCTGTTGTTTGCTCTCCTGAACTGACATGAGAGGTAGAAATCAAATCCTTCTGAATCATATTTCTAGTATAATGGCAGTCTACCTCAATATACTTAGTTCTTTCACGGAATGCATGATATGCTACCTCAATTCCCAATAAATAAAGCAACCTGATTGTCACACTATCGCTATATGGGTAGAGGTACATTTATATGCAAATATGCTAACACTGCTCGAACCCACATCATTTCTGTGCTATCTTGGGTCATAGCCCTATACTCAGATTCAACACTTGATCTAGCCACAACCGCTTGTTTCTTGTTTTTCTAAGTAACAAGTGAACTACCAACAAATACAACGAAGCCTGAAGTAGACTTCTCATCCTTAGGACATTCTGCATAGTCTGCGTCAGCACATGCAGAAACAGAAAGAGTTACTCCTTTCCTGAATAGTAACCCTGCACATGGAGAAGATTTTAAATATCTCTAAATCATGTATATAGCATCCATGTGAACCTGTCGGGGTTGCTCCATGAACCGACTCACCTGGCTCACTACAAAGGAGATATCATGTCTAGTAATATTAATATAAAAGAGCTTTCCCACCATCTCTATATATCTCCTTCTGTTGACCTCATCTGTATCATCATCATATAACTTCGTGCTAGGGTCCATAGTAGTAGTAGACGGTCGACATCCAATCATGCATGTCTCAACAAGCATGTCTGTAACATACTTCCTTTGGGTCATCACAAGATCCTGCGCATTCCAAGCAATTTCTGACCCTAAAAAATACCTTAGGGTACCAAGATCTTTGGTTACAAATTGACGACCCAGAAATTCTTTTACCATCTTGACCCCTTGCACATCATCTCCTGTAATAATTATATCATCCACATAGACCATAATGACAACTGTACCTCTAGATGTTCTCTGCACAAAGAGTGAATGATCTGTATTTGACCTCTTGAACCCTTGCCTTTCAATCAGTTCTGAGAGCCTATGAAACCACGCCCTTGGACTTTGCTTAAGGCCATGTATTACTTTATTGAGTCTACAAACCTGTTGACACTCCCCCCTCAGTAGCAAACCTCGGAGGCTGTTGCATGTAAACTTCCTCATGTAGATCTCTATACAAAAATACATTTTTAACATCAAATTGATACAAAGACGAATCACGTACCACTGCTACTGAAAGTAGGACACATAGAGTAAAGTGATGAGTCACTAGAGAAAACGTGTCCAAGTAATCTACGCTGTAGGTCTGAGTAAATCCTCGTGTCACTAATCTTGCCTTGTAGCGATCGAGGCTCCCATATGCATGATGTTTAATACTAAACACCCATTTGCAACTGATAACAAATGCCCTAGGAGGAGCATACACCAAACTCCATGTATCACGTGATTGCAACACAACCATTTCTTCCTCCATAGCCAAGCGCCAACGACTATCCTTCAAGGCCTCCTGATAATTTTGTAGAATGTCCATGGCAGATAGAGCCACTGTAAATCTCTGAAATTCCCCTGTCAGATGATGAAAGAAGACTTGAGAAGCAAGAACGTTGAAATCACAAGACCGCTTCTACTTCCGAACTGCAATTGGTATATCCAGGTCATTGGGAACCTCCTCCATCTATGGGATATTCTCCTGCAATGATTCCTGCACAAATATATCTCCAGACCCATCATTAGAAACCATGCTATCAGAACAATTCTGGGGCATACTGGATGACGTGCGATGACCATGAGCAGAGGCAGTCCGACAGGTATAGAATTTTGGCAATGATGGAACAATGGGCACGTACGACTGGATAGTAGGAGGGGACGGAGGAGGCGGTGGTATAGGAGGTGGTGTTGGTGGCGATGGTGGAACCACAGACACGTGAGGAGGAGGCGACTGACTCGTAAGAGGGGGTTGCATGTAAACCTCATCATTTGAGCCTGATGAGGCCAACCTGTCACTTGTAGGAGATACATTTATCACATACTCAAAAAATGTGACATGAGCACTGATATAGTATTTCTTGTGCAATGGATCATAACATCGATATCCCTTCTAGGTTCTGGAGTATCCAACTAACACACATTTGACAGCTCTAGGAGAGCTTATCAAGACATGGAATCAACTGATGAACAAAAGCAACAGAGCCAAACATACGAGTAAGTGAGAACAAGTCCTTCTTAGGGAAAGCTATAGAGAAAGGAATTTTCTCACCCAAGACAGGCGATGGCATGCGATTCTTCAAGTAGCATGCTGTAAGAACTGCATCACCCCAAAACAAATGTGGGGTACGACTCTGAATGAGAAGATTATGAGTGACATCAAGTAGATGACGATGCTTTCTCTCTGCAACACCATTCCGTTGAGGAGTGTAAGAACAATATGTTTGATGAATAATTCCACATGATGAAAGAAAATGGGATAGAGCATGAGTACAGAATTCCAACGCATTATTACTCGCACAAACTTCACAGAAGTAGAGAAAACATTATACACTTTATTGATAAAAGTTTTGATCACATCGTTGCTTCAGATTTGTTTTTCAAAAGAAACACCCATGACAAATGAGAAAAGTCGCCCACAACAATAAGATAAAACCGGTGTCCCTAGTGGTCAAGAACACAACTCGAACCCCAAGTGTCAACATGAAATAACTCAAAAAAGGAGTTACTGCTCCGACCCTGACAACTAGGAAAAGCAGACCGATGATGCTTGCCCAACTGACATGCCTTGCACTGGAAGGAAGAACCTGATGAAATCTGCGGCAACATATGACACATCTTCTGGAGAGGGAAGTGACCAAAACGTAGGTGCCATGTATAAAGAGAAATTGGTCCTGTTGTATAAGAGGATACGCCAACACAGGGAGTTCGGACTGGATGATAAAGACCACCCTGCTCATGGCCACCAATCACTCTGCCCGTGAGAATGTCCTGAAAACAAGAGACGATGGGTCAAAAATAGCTATACAGTGCAAATTCATAGAGAAACCAGGAGCATGTAACATATTCTGTAGACACGTCGAAGGCAATAAAAAAATTTCCCCCTATCTAGTGATTGGGGAATGTGTCCCATCTGGAATCACAACAATTCTCCTTGGCGGAACCTGTCTGTATTCTGTAAGCTGATTTCTGTCACTACATAAATGGTGCATTGCCCCAGAATTCATAATCCATTTAGTAATCTCAGATCCGTGACAGGATGTAAAAGCAAAGGTACTACCTGAAGTATTAGCCGTAGCAGACGTACTGGCCGATGCGGAGGCTGCTACATCTGAATGACCACCTGAAGATGGTGAAGAAGCAAGAGGCATGATATCCTGCGATCTAGCTATGAAGTCGTCAAACCTATGATTAGAAGTAGGAGCAGTAAGAGACTTAACTTGCTCTGCTACATGGGTCGAAGTCGGAAAGCCATGCTTGGAATAACATATATTCTCAGTATGTCCTGGACGGTGACCGTACGCGCATGGATGATGAATGTGACCTCCTCTACCACGAGGTCTGCGTTCATGGAAAGAAGAAGAGCCTTCTTTTTCTCGAGAGGTTGCCATAGTCGAAGAAGTCTGTCTAGTGGCTGTGGATGGAATAGTAATCCTTCTGATCCTGTGGAATGCTTCCTCTATAGGAGGAATAATGGCATCTGCTAGAATCTGGGAGCAAGCATCATCATATTCAGGGTCAAGGGCTACTAAGAATACACCAACAATGGTAGCATTCCTATACGTCTTCTGCTATTCAGGAGTCGTCGTTAGAGACATGAAGCTGTGGAACTTCTCAAACATCCCACGCAGGGATGTATATAGTAAACGAAGGGGTCGTCCGTTCTGCTTGATATTGAATATGTCATGCTGGAGTTAGAGGATCTTCGTCTCATTCCTCGCTTGAGAATATGTTGTTGCCATGATATCCCACATCGTCTTAGCGGTAGGATGATGTAACACATAATTGGCGATCTCAATCGTCAATGTACCAGAAAGCCAAA